>JAWMRA010000078.1:18520152-18591293 GCA_035584735.1 Pseudotriccus pelzelni
AATATACTGTTAAAACAGTGGACTTTAATGTGCCTTTCATAAATCAAAATGCCAAGTTCAGAATTCAATAACTCTTAATGGTCAAGTCATCAAAGCTTATTTTCATTTCAGAGCTTTTCTTTGCAACCTAGCAAATATCTTAGTTTATGTGTTTTGGGAAAATGAGTCCCAGCTTCAGATTGGCTTCTTTTCTTTTTGTTATGTGGATGTCTGTAGACTTTTGAAAAGAGAATACTTCTTACAGCCAAGAGAACTCAATTTTAGTGACACGCTGGCATTAGGAAATTTACTGAAGAGGATATCTCTGTAGGAGAAATATTAGAGGGGTAGGAGTTACTTGAGAGCAAGTTACGAAAGAAACTAGAAGCGGGAAAGCTTGATTGGACTGCAAGGCAGTGCTGCTGTTCCAGACCAGGAGACCACAAAGGAATCTTAACAGAAACATATTCACTTTACCTTGTCTTTTTTCCCCAAAACTGTTCCAGTTATTCAGGTTGCTTCAAGATGGCCTCTTTTTTCTCTGCTCTCTAATGCCTTCTCTATCTGTTATTTTGTCATTTTTGGCATTTGTGACTTGAATTGTGTTTAGTTTAAAAATTAGGTTTAAAAAATTTAAAAAGTAATGTTACATTTTTGAATGTTATTAAGTAAGTTAGGAACATGAAAAAAAATAGAGGAACAAGAGTGAGCAGTGGGCAAGAGTAGCAGGAGTTGAGTCAGAATTGGAGTTCAGGGAGGAGATACATCAGTGATGAAAGGTTACTTGGGGAGGGAGATAAGGGCTAGTTAACTAACTACCTCTGCAGTGTAATGACCTAGGTAAAAGGTTTGTCTGTGGATCCTGCAACGTACTTCTATGGTTTGTTTTCTGAAGGAGCAAACAAACTCAGACACTTGTTTACTTCTGCATTGTATGAGTCTTGTCCAGTGACAGGACTCGAGGAAATGGCCTGAAGCTGAGTCAGGGGAGGTTTAGATTAGGTACCAGGAAAAACTTTTTCACCCAGAGGGTGGTTGGGCACTGAACAGGCTCCCCAGGGAATTGGTCCCAACACCAAACCTGACAGAGTTCAAGAAGTGTTTGGGCAATGTTCTTAGGCACGTGGTGTGACTCTTGGGATGTCCTGCGTAGGGCTAGAGGTTGGACTTAATGATCCTTGTGAGTCCCTTCCATCTCATCATATGCTGTGGTTCTGTGATGACTCACAACATCCTCTTTCTGAAATTGCCTGTATTCAGCAGCACTTTTCCTCTGCCTCCTTTGCATTGTCACCATAAAGATCTGCACAATATGGTACAAAACCTGTCCAGTAAAAAAACTATTGTACTTTTAATTTATTTAGCACAAATGGGGAAAAGAAGGGTATTTTCTTTCTTATCTTGTTATCTTAGGTCTGTGTGATCCTTATACTGTGTCCATTAGTCCAGTCTCTTTGCCACCCATATTTCTGTACATGGCATCTGAAATACGTAAGTTAGGAAGAGGTCATGGTAAGAATACATGAAAGAATGCCTAGGGTAATGAACAGTTGCAGGAACACAATAAAAAGTGAAAGTAGGTGAGTACCTATTGCAGTATATTTTAGGAGGCAGAAGTGGAATATGGAAAGAACTGTTAAGGGATGTGGTTGCTGTACTTGTTTCCAGCACTGAGAGCTCAGTGAAACATCACATCAAGGCACGAGCCAAAGGTGCTTGTGCTTCTGGCAGAGAAACTTATTAGCCTTAATTAACACATATACCAAGTTGCAGATGTTTAGTTCAGGTATTTTTGTAAAGCCTGTATGGTTTTGAATTATTAATTTTGATAAAATGAAGCCAGATTTTTTTCCATCGTCTTTAAAACTGGTGAGCAGGTTGTCACATTACAAGTGAGATTGTAAAAATTCAGACTACTCAACAGATTAAAGGGATACTGACCCTTTAATTCCCTTCTGGAGATTCCCTGTTTGTCCCAGAATACTTACCTGCTCCATGTTTATGGATCTGCAGGTTTGGATCTTTTTATCTCATTTTTCTATCCCATCATATGGTTTGATTATAAGATCAGGTCAGTATTTTCAGCAGATCTTAATCCTTGAAAATTAGCAATGGCCATCACTGCACAGTGATGCACCAGTCCTCCTAAGTACTGTCCCTCACTTTCCTTGTGAGGCACTGCACACAGTGACTAGGCAGCCTTCCTCCTTCCAATAATAGTAGTTTGGTGGGGCCCTCTGTGGCACATAATACAATCTTTCCACATCATGGGACTTTTTTCCCTAGGTTTTGGAGTGCTAGCACTCCAAAGTGGAGAAATGAGAAGCCTTTGTATCTAACTTTATGTCTTTCTGCCTCGTGATTGATAATACCTTTATTTGCATAGCACCATACTGGTTTTCATTTATTTAATTTATCTCCTGATTCTAATTGCATGACGGGAGTTGTGAATTTGATATGTCTTGAGCTGTGCCTGCACCTTCCTGAATATTGCACAGTGTTTTGCTACCTCATCATCTTATGTATAAGTGACGGTATATGCTGTACCTCTACAACTCTACAAATGCTCTCATCTACTCAGCATAGTATGTGATGCCAGGGTGAAGTCATATAAATCAACATTTTAGCAGCAAATTTGCAATTAGCTGTTTGTGGAGAAATCAAATTAAACTGTCTTATAATTCACACCTTCTACTTGTGTGTGAATTTAATTGAATTTCAATATATTTCAAAAGTTCTGGCAAACTGAGGGCATGAAATATGCTCATTTTTTGTAGCATCTAAACAAGAAAATACTTTTATACATGTTACATGTATGACAGACAACATCCACAAAACCTGACTCATGGAGACCCAGGGTGGGTAAGAAGAGTTTTAATAAAGCTTTCCCATTATATAACTTCCATACATGTCACCCACATTAGTGTTAAATAAATTTACTCTTTACAGATAGACATGTACATGTTAGCATGAAAAATACAGGGCTTGTCTATTCCTCCTTGAAGAAAGAATGAAGTAGATAAAATATCAAACATGGCAGTAATGCAGTATTGTGATTACCTGCATTAGATGAAGGAAAATATTGCAGAAGCTCCTAGAGCCATTGAGGAAATGATGTAACAGAACTGCAACCAAAAAATGTCCTAAAAATTCAGCCAGTCCAGCCCTCATCTCTGATAGAGGATCAGCTTGCCTAGATATCACTGGAAGCATTTCAACAGTTGGGTTTTTTATCTAACTTCTAGTTGAGGATAGATCACAGTACCCTGAAGTAATCTTCCCTTGTATTGTACACTTAGCAGTTAAGAAATGATTTTTCATGAGCCTTAGATAACTGGGAAATAATTGCTTATATCTATAGAACTAAAGCCTTATCCTGTCCCCTTTTCTCTCCATGAACAGTCTTCTGTATGAACTGACATTTCTTCTTTCTTTGTTTAGTGTTTAAAAAAGGTGGGCAGTAGTTCTTTTTGTCTTCTGATCTTCCTTCAACTTTTCTGTATGTTTTTTTGCATTTAGCCCAAAATGGAGAACAGAATCCAGCTAAGACTTCAACAGTGCTGAGCAGAATGTACCACCATTGAAATCGATATGAATAAATAAGGCATAAAAATTGTTGCCAGCATATTTTTTAAATTCCAATTCAGTTCCCATTGTGCTTTTGAATTTCAAATTTGTAATATATCCATCCTCCTTTCTTCAGTGAGTCCCTTTCTTATGATTCCTCTTGGCATCTCCAACCTGTCGTTTTCTTGCCCATAGAGTCCTTCTTTTTAAAAAAAGAGTGATTTTAAAAGAATGATTTCTTTTTATATCCAGTCTGCTGATAGTTACATAAATTCAACATTCTAAATCTAAGAGTTTGTCTACCCTTTCTTATGTAAATGTTATGTAGCAGATAAAATTGAAATGGTTAGGAGGTTTCAACTCTATAACTTAGGCAGTAAGTGAAAAACTAATAAATCTATGAGCAAACCAACAAGTAAAAACCTGGCAGTGGAGACTTAAATTAAAATTATTTCTGCATGTTTAATGTAAAAGCTTTCAAGCAACTTCATTTTTTTTAGGTTTATGGCTCAATTGTTTTTCAGATTCAGATCTAGTTTTAACATGATTTAATGATTGATTATGGAGCCTATCTGAAAAATCTTGCTGCTGTACAGCTTTAAATGTTCAAAGTAACTTTAGGATCCGGAATAAATGTCCTGTTTCCTTAATTATTTGTGTACTTCCTTTAAAATCCTTTAAAGCAGGAAAGAATGATTCTTTTGCCCTTTGTTCAAGTTTCATATTTTTTTCCAATGACTTATTTTTCAGTGTTGGGTCACAGTGTTTTTTACTGCCCGTATTTCCTTTCACAGGAATGAACATCAGAACATACACCCAGAAAATCAAGAGCTAGTGCGAGCTCTTCGTCAGCAGCTTCAGACGGAGCAGGTGCTGTGCTGAGCATTGCCGTTATTCTGCTCTCTGGTGTGGGGTAGTGTAGACTTCTCTGTGGTTCTGGAAGAAGCTGGTTATAGAAGCTTACTTACTGTACAGAGGCATCTTTGAAATTCATCAAGTAATGAGATAACGTAGGCTTTTTTTTTTTTTTTTAATGGATGCATTAAGTAACTAACACTAATTATTTGGCTGGTTTCTTTTTCTCAAATGAGTTTTTGCCACAAGGTGGAGTATGTTGGGAGACGCTGTGTGCTTCCTGCAGTGCTCCTGGGAACTCGGTGGTAAAGAAAAGGAAATCTGGAGCACAGTTCCCGAGGCAGGACAGGGGTTAGATGTTTAGACTGATAAACAGTGTGTAGCAGAACAATGGCACAGCAGCAAGACCCAAGCAACAAAGAGTGGCAGAAGCTTTTTGCCAAAGCCTTCAGTAACAGGATAGGGGACAGTGGTTTTAAACTGAAAGAGGATAGGTTTAGATGGAACATAAGGATGGAATTCTTTACTGTGAGGGGTGGTGAGACACTGGAACAGGTTGACTGGAGAAGTTATGGATGCCCCATCCCTGGAAGTATTCAAGGTCAGATTGAACATGGCATGGAGCAACCTAGTCTAATGGAAAGTGTCCCTGCCCATGGCAGAAGGGTTGGAACTGGGTGATCTTTAAAGGTCCTTCCAGCTCAGACCATTCCATGGTTCTACGACTGCATATAGTTCTGAAAGGTAGAGTCTAGGCCAGGTTACTGGAATTTGCTGAGTACCAACCCCACAGTGAAAAGCCATTCTTTTGGAGAATACTGAGAAGGGTCTTTCACTGTGGTACTGCTTGAAGTAATGACAGTTCATATTTATGGGGAAGACAAATGGGGAGAAAAACTATTTCATGACAGTGGTGACGTACACAAGCTGGTGTCTGTGCTTGGTCTTGAAAACACTAAATGCTGCAGCTGGTAAGCAACACAGTTACCTGGTTCTGGACAGATCTACTGTCTAGGATAATGAAATAACAATATAGATCTGAGGTTGTTATTCATGCTTCAGCATATCTAGCCTAACTTGATGTGAAGAACCAAGGAGGTTCTTTCTTTGTGGTCTTCAACTGTGAAGAACACACATATAACAGATGAAGGGAAAATAATGGGCTGGTCACAAGAAGAACTTGCTTAGTGAATCAATGCATTTAAGTATGTTTGTTTTCTGCATTTAAATGTATTTCTCCTTCACTTCACATAGCTCTGTGTTTGACTTGTAGAAAATGAATGCTAATTTTTATTTTTATTATTATTATTATTATTATTATTATTATTATTATTATTATTATTATTATTATTGCTATTTTAAATTCAGTGGACTTGTATAAATACAGTATCTCATAACACTTTGTATTTCTCTGCTGTTCCAGCAGGATGCCACTGCTGGTGATCGACATCGCTTTTATACAGACATGTCCTGTCCAGTCTGTTTGCAGCAGGCTACATTTCCTATAGAAACAAACTGTGGGCATCTCTTCTGTGGTAAGCAAGAAAACCCCCAAGCTGGAAAGATAAAACCAGAACAGGAATACAAACTTCTGCCACAAGTACAGGCACCCTACTTCAAAGCTTTGTTTGCTTTTAGGTGCAGTCCAGAAGTGTTAATCCAGACTTCTAGTCTGCATTAGAAATCACTTTTTTTATAAATAGTTGAGAAAATACATTTGTGAATAAACAGTCATTTTGAAAGTGTGCTTCACTTTTTTCTATGCTGTCAGGACTCCAACTGTGGTTAATTCTAAAGTGTCAAAGGGTATAATTTTTTGCCATTGTAGTAAAAAACTGAAGAGGCTGAAAAAGAAAAGAGAAAGAGTAAAACGTTTGGCTTGGTAATATCTTCATCTCAGAGAATTTTTTTTTCTTGGAAGTCCTGAAGAATTAAGACCAAGTTCACAAGGATTGAAGTGTTGCCCTTTTTTTTTTTTTTTTTTTTTTTGGTGAAGAAATTGGCTTTCTCTGCAAGTGGAAGTACTCCAAGGTTTGAAGAAGCTTGAGAACTTTAACTTATCCAAAGAGTTTCACAGTTCATTATGAAATGCTGTATTAGTATTCTTCAAAAATAATTTCTAGAATTTTAGTGTTGTCTATGGCAAAACAGAACCTTAATTTTAAGCGAAAATAACGTCTTTTATGTGTTTTACTTTCATTCAAATAATTCAATAGAGATGCTCAACGATCTTGAAACCATAAAGATGCTAGAGCCTGAACTGCTTTCAGATGTTTTCTTAGTGGTTATAACCAAAAAAGATATTTTGTCTTGAAACATTTGGTGCAAAAGATGCATACTTTGCCTTTTAATAGAGGCCTCAAAGTACTTATTTTTTTTCATTTCCAAATTAGATTGTTTTAATGGAATTACTTTTTGTGACCATCATCATAATTAAGGAATTTACTGAAAAACATAAACAGAGTATTCCTGTTAATGACTGCTGAGTGGGGTGTTGTTATCAAAAGACATTGTCTTTGACTTCTAACACCTTGATTGCTTTGGAACCATTTAGCCTTCTATTTAGAATCATATTCTAGGAAAGGCACTTGATGATCTGCCATGATTCAGTATCTTTACTTGGTAGATTTTCAGGCATCTGTCAGAGATCACCTGTTCTCTCTCACACAGAGAAGGGAGTGGAAGTTACTTAATCATGTAACAGTGGTCCTTCATATTGCCTTCTGGATTTTCATTTTTTAAAAGGCATAAAAAATGACAGCATTTTTTTCAAGCATACCCTCCCTCTTTAAGAGTAGCAGTGACCACTTTGGAAACCTTACAGTTTCTTTTACCATAAATTATACATCTGGATTGAAAGGGTGTTTCTACTCCCTTATAAATTAGAGCTTGAATATATCAAACAAAGTTCATTTTTTTATATGCTTTCTTATATTTTTATGATTAATTTCTCTTTTTTTCTTTCCTTTATAAAAATATAACGGCCATGATTTTGCTTGTTTATATACACACATATAGGGACTGTAAAAAGCAGGAAAAAAGTTTTTAAGGCACAAATAAACAAAAGGGAAATTATTTACTTAGAAAAAATAAATATAAATATTTATGTTGTACATTTTTCTCTAAATAAACCCACAAGAACCCCCTCAACACAGTCTAATCACATCTGAATTTCCAGTAAGTTTATTTTGGTTTTCTTCCTGAGGAAAACCCTTCTACCAAACTGTTCTTTAGCAGCAATTATGATTTGTTGCCTTTATATAATGAGTGGCTTGAAGATTAGCCGAAAACCACAATTGTAAATATCTTACTCCGCTTCACTCCTTTTGTTTAGCAGCTGATCGGTGTTCTCTAACCTTGAAATGTGCAGTGGAAATTCTTCAGCTGAACACATACATATGCAGTCATCCCTCTGTATCCTGTTTTTGGCCACATCTGCTCCAGGATAAGGATCAGTGTGTAAAAGCAATATGCAGAGGTTCTAAATTGCTGTTTCTTTCTCAAGAGGAAAAGCAACCTGGTGTATCTAGCCACTTCTCAATAGAAAACCACACTGCTGCATTTATTTACACTTTTATCTGCAATGGAGAAGTGTTGTGCATGCTTATTTGGATTTAGCTAAACATGTAAATTTTAGAAAACCAGATGAAAATAGAAGCTGTTTTGTTTGAAGTTGTTTGTTTGTTTATTTTGCGTAAAACAAAACCAATCCCAAAACTTTACAGTGACAAAGAAGATAACCTGATTGGGGTGCCAACAAGTAGGTGGGTTTGTTGCTTGAGAGATAAGATGTTATTTTAGAGCAAGGAGGACTGTATTACTTTGCAGGTTTAATTGTTCTTTACCACCAAGATAAGATTGTGGTGTCGGCACCATGTCCTAACCTTCGTATACATGTACAACGAGTACAGGTTTGCTTTATTCTGTATCTATCTCTTGAATGTGCAAAAATAGGCCTAGGAGGGTTAGCTGATGTTTGTGCAAATGCAGCTAAAAGCTTATAACTAAGACACAAGGGATTTCATTAAAAACTTGCATAAATATAGGTCAGTGAACTTACAATGACTCTTATGAAACTACTGAAATGCTTCTATCTGAGCATATGTTTAAAGCCCTTAAAGGCACATTTCTTTAGGACTACCAGTTAAAAAGAAGTGCTGGCCATCTATTACTATGTGCCACATCCTGCTTAAAATCCATTGTAGATAGAAATTCAATATTGTAAAAAGAAGGCTTCACTTGATTACCTACTTTTAATATCTCAAAACAGACATAGTTCATCTTCTACTCCAATGATAAACTGGGAGCTGGATGTCACAATTGCAAACTGAAGGGATTCCTCTTATATTTGTACTTTATCTTTCACACAAGTCTGAACAAAACCACTCCAAACAGGCTCACTTATGAATCCGTTATCAATCTGTATCAGAGCATAACACCACCTGGCTGAATTTAATGAACTGATCCATTCTTCCATCATGTGTTTATTATGTTTTATTCTTTAGCTTATAGGGGCCATGCAGCAAAAAAATCTTGATTGATATTGTTACAATATATTCAAGGGAAGATGGGATCAGAAGGAGGAAAGTTTCTACATGATGGAAGATAGAAGCAAGATATAAACACTAGCAAAAATGCTTTTAATGCACAGAAAGGCTCATGATACTTGAAAAAGCCACAACACCTACTGAGCACATATTTTCAGCCCTTTGCAAAACGTGACCAAAAAAGGCACGCTCCTGCTTGCAAGCTGTTCCCTTTGTGAGAGGCAAATTTGCTGTCGATGGGTTGTATACAAAGTTCATGTTTGATTAAGCACTTCTGCAGAAGTTGGTGGTTTCAGTTGATATTTTCTTTCTTTTTTATTTCCCCTCCTGTCAAAACCGAGACTGCATATCTCCTTTTGTATTCCCAGTCCTTACCAACTATGGAGTTTCTATTTATAGCATTATTGCTCTCCTATTATTAAATACTTGAATCACAAGAGCACAAAAAGTCTTCATAGCACTCTCATCCACAAATATGCTCAGCCTGTGAGAGTTTCTGACATGAGGGACAACTTTTAATAGATCGTGCGGCCTATGTCCAAGGGCAGCATCTGAGGTCTCCTCATCTCCTTGAGGTTGGCCCTTCCTCCATCCTTCTTTAAGCCCTGTGCTCAACTTGGGCTTCTCTGCTTTGGTGAAGATATTTTTTTCCACCCAACAGTCAGTTATTTGTAACACTAAAGTAAAACTTCATTCACAATAAGCGGTGTAAGAAAAACCAGTGACAATTTCTAATCTGCGTGAGGATTGGAAAACCTTCAAGGTGTCTGACAGTTAACTCATCATTACCAAGGTTGTTGGCAGTGTTAATATGCCTAGGAGTTGACAGATTCTTTGCCAATTTAGACATGCACAGATCTGAATTGCAGATCGTTTATGGCACTACTCCACGTTGCCACCAAGTCGATTTTAACAGGGAACATTTGCCAGATGTCATTACCCTCCCTCCTTGCCTTGGCTGTGCTAACCTGATCCTCCACAGCACACACTTGTGCCTCTGAGCATGAGGGACTCCACTCCAGAACTAAAGGTAAAATGCAGCAGAAAATCAATTACCTTTCCATAGGGTAAATCTGCTGCTTTACCTCCATGAGCCCTCCTACCATGAAGACCAAGCAGTGCAGCTGCCAGACTGAGAAGGGGAGACAGCAGGAATACACAACTCTGAGCAGGGCTGAAAAATTCCTTCCTGGCAGCACACCAACCCTTAAAGCAGCTTAGCTATAAACATCAAACTGCAAACAGGGTCGATTTTGAGAACATTACTGCAGAATAATGTTGATATTGTTTCAGGAAAGTAATTTTTGGTAAGTACTTTTAGTTCATGTAGCAAAAGGAAGGTGAAGAAAGACAAGTCTTCAAACTTTAGTTTCCTCCTCCTTTCTCTCCCTTATTTCTAAGCCTCTTTTATTCAGCTTTCCCCCAATCTGTCCCAAAATTGAAGTTCCCATTTTGTAAGAAAACAATTTTCAAAGAAGCACCCTTCGAGTTTCATAAGAAAAATCATTCTGAAAAATAATATATCAGCAGTCACATTAATACTGTGATGTAAATTCTGTAATAGCCACAGTCAATTAATTGCCATCAAAACCATCTTATCTATTCCTAGAAAAAATTTTGGAGGGAAATCTTTGTTCCCTTGAAACATGAAATGGTATATAAAACTTCACCATCTTCTCTGACTGTGGTGCCCTAAATTTTAGTGAGATAAGTATCAATGAAGTGTCCTTCAAAAGCCTAAGAACCAAGTTTGTACTGAAATAATAATTTTCTATTGTAACATCACAATGGTATTCCATATGACTTCTCTAGGAAATAAAAAAAGGTCAAAAGCCTAATAGCAACATTTTGATCGCAGTGCAAAGAAGAAAAGAGTGGCAGTATCAATAAAATTTACTCTACATTTTGAAACTAAATATACACTTTTATATTATTTTGAAATCATGTGTTTTAAAATATGCTCTCAAGTACTTCCTCTGACACGTTTCTCAAATCTGTATTGTTTTCTTGTATCATGAGATAGTAAGAAAATTAATTTCCCTTCAAATTTACCCTGGTTTTTTTTTTTTTGAAGAAAAGCTTGAAACAGACATAGTGTCTTTTTTTTTTTCTTTTCCCCTTCATGATGGAATTACACTGATAAAAATAATAGGAAAGGGTCAACTTTTAAAATTAGTATCTATTAAAAGAAACAGCTAATGTAACTGATGTCTAAGCCTGTGCCATCCAGGACATTAAAAATCAAACCATGCTGCACTACTCTGATAGTCAGTGCATGAGCTTCTGCTTCCAGTGAAAGCCATGGTGAAACACATCCATGTTCACTCTTGGGTTAGTTTTCTGAATGGGTATTTCTGAAAAAGGCAGCAATGAACAAAAGCGATGAAGCATTGCTCTTTCAAGGAGGGCATTTCAGGCCATCACCGATCTCACAAAGCATCTATAAAAACCTGAATCTTTAGTATTACTCAAAACAATCCCTTAATAGGAAATCTCATCAGGACCTGCTTTTCGTTATGGTGTTTGTGAAATTCTGTGGTCACTGAAGACACATGTCAGTGACAGGCTACATCACCTCTGCTGTGCTGTCTGAAGTCTGCCCAGGTGAATTCAATAGGCAGAGGCAGCTCCATGGCAACAAATACTAAAGAAACAGCCTGTTAGCCAGAGACCTAATTCTACAAAGACACGTGGAGCATATTCTAGCACAACAGGAAGAAAAATACATTTCAGAGAGTGATAATGAGCAAAGCCTTAAAAAATTTCCCCCTGAAGAAAAGAAGCAGATCATGGGCTTTGGTAATCAGTCATAAAGGATTTTTCCTAAGAGCAAAATATATTCAGGATGAGGTTTTACAGCCTTTGTTTGGACAATATTCAAATAAATTTCACACAGTTGTTTTGTTCTCTTTTTTTTTTTTTTTTTTTTTTTTGTCCTGGTACGATCAGTGTGCCTTTGTTTATATTCTCAAAACTCATGAAGTCCTTCAATTTTTCATGCCCACCTAAAGCATCAAAAAACAGAGCCATCCATGTCCAGCTATTGCTTAAGCTCTAGTTTTCCAAGATTTGTGAATGAGCTTTATATGAAAGCACCAAAAGGTGTTCTGAAAATCATTCATGGAAGTAGCTTCATTGGCTTCATAGAACCTTTCACGAATTACAAGGTGCTCTACTTTAATTTTCAACTGGATGCCAGAATCCCACATGTGTTTTCTCACATATTTCAGTATGGCTTATAAGCACTAACACAATTCTTAATTCATGGAAATATTCCCTAGCACTTTATACCAATTAATTCAATATTTACTGTAGTAAATACAATTGTGTCTTCCAAACACTTACCTACTATTCAACACATAGCAAAACCCCATGTTTTCATTTCTAGAGGCTGACACAAAATATTTAGAATAGATCAAACACACAAAAAAGACAACACTGTGTATTAAAGTAAGTCTCTTAACAAGAATTACACATCGGTGAGCGGCTTGTAACAAGGGCTTTTACATGTCGTTTTTACCAGTTAGCAATGAAAACAGACTTCACACCAAATTGTCTACATGAAGATCATGTAAAAGAAAGAAATTTCTTGTATCCTTCTTGCTCTGAGATGTCAGAAACAGAAGATTAGCTTGTAAGTGCTCCTCCACCCTGCAGCCTTAGATCACCATGTAGCTGAGTGTCTGCTCTGTTTTTCTTGGATTGTACATATGCTGTTGTACAACAAACTCATAAACTCTCTTTAATTAACATTCATGTTGCTGTTTGCCACTGCAATAAAAGTTTATTTACCACAATCTACTATACTGTTTATATATGATCTCTTCATGTGCATAGCTACATTCTGTGTGTTGTAAGAAAATTCACCACTCTTCATTTGCTACTGTGCTTCAATTAGAAAGGGAAAAACCAACCTTAAGAGAGGTGTCTTTCATGCACAAGGATGTGTTCCAGTACATTTAATGCTTTCATTATTCTGAATGTCTTATAGAATTAGTAATTTGGCCAAATGTCTGGAACTGTAAAATTTAACATTTTTAAACATTTTTATATATAATGTTGATTCAAAATAGTGCTATAATTAGCCAGTAAAATTATAACTTACAGATCAGGAAAAAGAAGAGTTCAGTGTTTCCAAGGTGACAATATTCTGGCTTTTTAACCAAAATAGCCACTGGATAAATTAAAATGTCCTTTAAGAAAAGAAATCAAATCTTAGGATATTCCAAACTTCAGACTAAATTCAACCATCAGACTAAATATTAATACTTACTCTTCCTCTCATTCCTAGTCCCAATAAATGTGTTTTCAGAATAGACCATTCATGATCAGAGGAGCATAGAATTACAGAATGGTTTAGATTGGAAAAGGTATTTAAAGATCATTTGATCCACTTCTCCTGCAATGAGCAGGGACATTTCAACTAGAACAGGTTGCTCAGAGCCCTGTCCAGTCTGAACCTGAATGTCTTCAGGGATGGGGCATCCACCGCCTGTAATGGTTACAGGAACCTCCTGACAGATAAATTATGTGGATCTAAACATCCTTATAGCTGTTTCTTAGGGGAAAAAAAGTTATCTAGCCTTTGTTCACAAGTGTAGCTTGAAAAAGAAATGCAAAGTCCATTGAGTGCCTTTGAGATGATTTGGCACCCCAGCAGGGCTTTTCAGGTTTGCTCTTTATTACTGCTGAATTTCAATTCAGATCCCATTTTATGAGAGTAATTCTATTTTTAGATCAGCCCATACATTTTAGAAGTAGCTTAAATTTCAGACATACTACACAATATCTTTTAGAGGAAATCCAATCTGATTGTTAAAACAAACAAAACCATTCAATTCTAAGCAAAAAAACATGACAAAAGGTATTGAAAACACAAGTGGTAAACAAAGGTGATATAACACACAGAAAAATGTCCTTTTTTGGCTTTTGGGCAATAAAACAGATATCAGATTACAAACTGAAATATCCTTAAAAACAGAAACAAAAACTCTTTCAGTGCAGTTACTGTTTGTTCAGTTGGTCTATACATCAATGTTTTTTAATGATAAGCAACATATATATTAAAAAGATGCATTGGTTGTAAATTTAACGTACAAGTGCAAAAACTATAAATGCAAAATGTTTTTAAAATAATTCCTTTACCAAAATAAATCTTGGAAAAAAAATGTCCAGGAAGTAAAACAATGTGTTGCAACCTACCAGTGCAAAGGAACATTCAGCATTCATTAACATTTTCACATCTTTTTTACTAAACATATGCTTCAGTAGAGAAAGCATGGAAGAATAAACTTAGGTACACTATTAGGAAATGTAGTTGGTTATATTTTCAGAGCTCAAAGAGTTAGAGGTAGCACTGTATCACATTCTAAGTTAATGATCAGACTGGGAACCATTGGCAATTAGTATATAGCATCAGTTTAATACAAAACCAAAAACACCCTCCCACTCCAAACCAAAATGAAATCTTTCAAGGTTTAGTACCTTAAAATTGTTTGCTGCTGCCACTGTCATTGCCCAGACAAGTGGAATCAAGCTTCTTTAAAATAATTCAATGCCATTACTTCATAAATGGGTTTAGCTATTGTACAAAAAAAGAGGACTAGATTTGACTGGCTGACTTTATTGGCAAAGAACCATGTAGTAAACCTACTTGTAACTCTTAGCCCAGGTTCCTCTATCGGTAATCCAAGATCAAATTTGGCAAAAAAAAAAAAAAAAAAAAAGAAAGAAAGAGACAAAATAAAATTTCTGGTTAAAGTAAAAACAATGAAGGCCTCAAGACTTGAAAAGTGAAAGCACAGACAGAAAGACATTTGACAAAAAGCAATTGTTTTCTATAGAGTATAAAATAACTTCCAAGCAGTTTTAATCTTTACTTAGCCATTCAAGCTAGCAATAGGAAAACCATATTGTTAACATGGACAGGCTATGGACTTCACTAAATTTTCTCATTTCACTGGTGTCAGAGCAGTCCTGTAAGTTCTCAGAAAGTGTGAAGCCCTCAGGCTATGCAGTACAGAAGAGGTACACCTGCTGCAGAAGTAGAATCAGCAGCCTTCATTTTTTGTTAGGTGACAGGGACCACATGACCTTTGAATCACATCTGTGTCAGTAGAAAATTACTGTTCTCTGTGGAACCATTGATTAAAAAGAACCAGCCTTGTCAAGACGCATTTCCATAATCTCTATTTCAACTTCCCTTGCTCTCTGAAAAAAAACCCAATATGTTAATGCTGTGAATAATTACATTTGCAGATACATCGCATTTTCACATTTCTAGAATAAAACATATGAATTGTTAAACATTTGTCAGTCAGTGGCTTTGCTGTGAGCAAAACACTGCAGATTGGAAATCCAAATTATTTCGTCACTTTCTCCCCTGCTTCAAAATTTTTTTGAAATGCTACTGCTGATCCACAAGGATTTTTGAAGCCTAGGGTAAGTGATAGCTTGCTCTGGAACAGTGGCTCTGTGACAGCATGGTTCAGCAAAGTGTGTAAAGGTGTCTCACAGCCTGTCCCCGACAGCCAGAGGTCTGTACTGCAAACAGCTGAAGTGAGCTGGCATGGAAAACAGGAAAGCAGCAGGGTTCAGCCAGGGCTGCACATTCTGCCTGAGCAAGCTGGTAGTCCTCAGGTAGCTGACACTACACTCTGTCCTGATGCAAGCATGCTTATTCTGTGCTGGCCAGCTCTCATAAAACTATCTTTGATTTATGGCTTCAGCCTGTGTCATCCTTGGCTATGATGAGAGATGAGCTGAAACTCACAGGTTAGCTAAATGCAGGGCTCTCAGGACGAATCTAACCCTTCTGGTGTTCATTTGCCTTATTGTTTTAGAGGGAAGACGATTTAACTGAAGATTGCTCCATGTGGATATGACTTCATATATGGAAACTCTGAGGCCAAAATGCCCTAAGATAAGCACAGCAGAATGTCATGAATGGGAAATAATGCTTGGCTATTCTCTGGATCCTGTGAGTGAGTCTCACATGCCACTTCTTTTAGCACTAATGCCCATGCATTTAGAGCACAGACTCCTGTGGTGGCAGTTTCCAGATTGCACTACCTAATCAAGAGAAACCATACAAACTTCTGATATTTCCTATAGCCTAAAAAAGTGTGCAGTAAAATCAGTTTGTACAAAGAGCCATGTGACCTCAGCCCTTTCGGCCCTACAGGAAATAATATACAGTGCCAAAAAGGCAACAACCACATACACCACAAAGCAAGGACATCAGGACCGACTGGACTGATAATAAAGTTTCTTGAATATCTGGCCATTAATCTTAGTTTGGAAGGATTTAAAATTTTTACTTTTTTTGACTAGTTCCCTTTCGTTGTAGTAAGTATGTATATGCCAAGAAACCTTTGTTTCCACAGCTCCTCAGTTGCTTTTCATTACATTTGAGAGAAAAACATGTTTGGAGCTGTACATCCCAATTAAAAAAAGGTCAAAATGTCAAAAAGCTACAATGTGCTGAGACAGTACCACAGAAAATTTTTTATCTGTAAGCAGAGCAGAATCAAAAAACAAGATTCATTGACACAGAGATTAATTATGATTCTGCATTTCAGAGTTTGGAATTTATCTTACTGCTTATACATACCTACCAGGTTGGCATATTGAGTACCAAGCAACCATATCTGTGGTTTTGAAATACTGTTTGATCCAATACCACTGAAGCCACCATACAGAATGAAAATAATTTGTTGACTAATAAATCTTATCACTTCCCTGAGGCTAAAATTCCACACTCTTATCTCTTTTTATCAAAGCAGCAGTTTTTCTATTGTTTCATGTTTTTCCATATTATTCCATGCCCCTGTACTTTGGTATTTATTCTGATTGCAATTTTTGTTATCAACTCATTTCTACCGGGCAATTTTATTACTATAGTCTTACAGCTTTTGTATCCTGGTTATTTTAAGCATACATTGGTTGTAGCACTTACAGAGGCTTCTCAGATTAACAACACACACCTAAAAGCACTGGTCTCATGCTCAAGAATGCTGCTAGTAAAAACACTACGTATGATAACACTTCCCAAAATAACATTTCACCAGTATCACTTGTGAGCTACAAAACCCTCCTGAGAGACTTGTAGACATCATACCCACATTATTAGTTGTGTCACAGACAATCATGTCACACTGCATCAGGCCTAGGCATAACTTTTTTAAAATTTGGTATTTTATTTCAGCTCCATAAATATAAGTGCAGTCTAGTAAAGGATATCTGAGTGAGCAGGCTAGTTAAAAAGTAATAATAATTAAAACAAACAAAAAAAACCCCCAAACCAAACAAAAAAGCCCAACCCAACAAAAAATACCCCACAACCTTTCTGTGACATCAGATGTCCTAAAATGACTACAGCCAGGTAGGGATAAGATACTGGGATAACTTCTTTGTTATTTTGATTGATGAACTCCCATAGGAGAGCTCTGAATTGAGGCAAAGGCCAGGCAAGCTCTACTTATTTTAATAACAATTTAAGCCAATACATTATTCTCAAAAAAACCTCTTATGTATTTTGTAAGGATCAACTATTTTAGAATTATTATCATAAACCTCTAAGAGAAAAGAAAAACATTAACAATATCAATGTGCACTCTTATTTGTAAAGTCATGTCATTTAAGTGCCATAAGGAGTGTTTCAAGCTACTGTAGAATGCACTCTTTAAACTGTAATTGTCTTTAAAATGATGAGTCATTTGGGTTCCAGCTAAGACAGTTCAATTTGTAGAGTTGCCTGCTGGGGTAATAAGATAGGATACAGCCACACCCCTTGCCCCTGAGATTTTATCAGGAATAGTTTTTAAGTGCTCTTGTCACATTTCATATTAGCATGAGTGCAAGAAGCATAGCTCAAATTAGGTCAGGTTCTCTGAGCATTGCCAGATAAGTCACTCCAGAGAAGAGATCAGATTTTTCTAGTTTGATTGTTGCAGTGCTCTGGGCTTCTATCAAGTATTAAACCTGCAATAAAATGAAGCTGGTTTATTGCAGTTCTTCAGATTGCTAAAACTATTGTTCTTCAGAGACTTTATAACACTGACAGCTATTAGATAGCCCTTTTTGCATAGTAGCCTGAAACCCAGGTTGAAATATTGAGTGTACATCTCTCCCCTATACAGAGGCAACAATGTCATACTGTAACACCAAAAAATCCAAATTTGAGTCCTAATCAACAAACCTGAGTGACACATTTATCTAATTCCCATTCTGATACCCCTCCCTTGTGCAGTTGTAGCTGGGGTGTTTTGGAACCCGGGGAAGTAACATAGTGCTGCATTGCCTAGTCATGAGCTGGGCACTCCAGGCAAAGCCACGGCCCTCACTCTGATATTGTCTTGCACTACATAGTGATGAAAAAAGCAGGGAATGCTGTTGCTACCTTTACTACATCTTTTCCATTTATCAGTAGTAATTTCACAGGAATGCAACTTAACTTACTTTGGTAATAAATAAGTGGATACAAATCTCACTTCAAGATTTTGTATTAGCCACTGTTTTCAATAAGCAAACCTTTAAAGTGGGATCTATTCAAATAGCTATTATTATTTCCTTGTAAAATATGATCACTGAAGTGACATGAATGATCCACCTAAGCTGCTGGTCCTCTACAAGATCTTGGGTAGAAAACAGGCTTCACATGATAGTAACCTGTTTTTCACAGCAGCTCCCAAATCTTCTCTTCCATTATTTTAAAAGCCTCAGACAATTTTATTTTGGTAGGAATTCCCAAATGACAAGCAAAAATGCAGTTAAAAGAGAGGAATGCTTTAAAATGAGAAATGATAAATATTGCTTAAACATTTTTTGAAGGTCTAAAGTCTTTTTCTCATTTGGTCCTGGTACAGTGCTTTGTATTAAAAGAAAACAAAACACAAAACAAAACTAAAAAAGCACTCCACAATCAAATGTAAATATTTATTCCAGAGCCTGGTTTTGTATATCCAAAAATTTTAAGGATGACAGCCAAATGTCTTGTCAATTCACTGGGAGAGCCAACGTAGCAACAGCCTTTCTTTGTTGTGATATCTAGTGCATAATAATGGAGTAAACTTTCCTGCCAGAGAAATACCTATTAATTTTCTTTTTTACTATCTTGCATCTGGCCCATGCCATAAATAAGGGGTTAGTATGAAGTATACAGTATTCGTAAGAATGCATTTACTACCTCTTTCATTATCTCCAGATTTTCTTTAGACCATAAAAGTGTTCTCAGGGCCAACATGCAATATACAGGTAGAGTCACCATTAAAATTGTTAGTATTTGTGTATGATTTATGATATGAACCGTTATTTGCTATTATTTTATGACCAACATGTATCTAACCCAGAAAAAAATTACAACATTTAGCAAAGAGATATTAGTTTCTCTAGAGGAGCCATATCATCTACTTCTGATTTATATTGTTTCTGACTAAAAGATGTCAAGAAACACTTTTTAAAAAATCCTATAGATTGCAAACCAATAAGCCTATAATAATGAGAAGGGTAGAAATTACATTTCTTAAGGAAATGCATTCTAAAGATTTCACATTAAATATTTACTTGGGATTAAATATTATTGAAACATAGCCTTCCTTGGGTGACTGGAAGTTCTTTGCAATTACATAGCTATTTACAGCACAAGAGATTGTCTTTCATTATGTCACAGTAAAATATGAATCTTAAGGTGAATAAAAGAGCTTTCCCTGGAGGAACCACATGTTGAATATTTTGGAAAAAAGTCAACAGGAGTAAATACTGCTGCAATAAGTCCAGTGAATACCTTCCACTTTACCTTGTAGCACCTTTCTGAAGTGCCAACTAGTTGTAATTGCCCGATAAACCTTTGAGAAAGTGTGTGACCAAAGTGCTAAACGTAAGTGAAACAACACAGAAGTGTGTATTTATGAACTTTCAAAGAACACATTTCACTGTCAATGAAATTAATAATTATAGTTTTCTACAGATGAAATATTGGGCATGCAGCTACAATTGCAACTATATATACTGATAAATTTTTGATAGGAAGAAATAAGTAGTTTAATTTTTAATGGATAAATTTATGAACTGAATGATACACTTAGAAAGAGGCAATGTTTTCTCTTTATTTTTTAAAATAATCTTACCATTTCAGTAGTCTCATAATTTTCTACACCAAAGTGAAATATCTTTTCCTGTCTGTGTAACTATAAAAGTAGCTAGAGACATACAGATCATCTGAGAATATGGAAGACTTCATAAACAAAAAGTCATCTAAATTCACTCAGTCTACAAAATACAAACACAGTATCAATACAGCACAATTCTTCATTAGGCGTTCATCAAAAGACTTAATCTCACTATTATATTTTAGATAGCACTTCCCCTCTAGGCTTTTGACAGACTAGGTGGGCCTCTCAACTCAGGAAGGATGTTGAGATGCTGGAAAGTGTCCAGAAAAAGGCTGGTGAAGGATCTGGAGCACAAGTCATATGAGGATTGTCTGAAGAAGCTGGGGGTGTTTAGCCTGGAGAAGAGAAGGCTCAGGGGTGACCTTTTTGCTCTCTACAACTACCTGAAGGGAGGCTGTAGCCAGGTGGGGGTTGGTCTCTTCCCCCAGGCAACAAGTGACAGAATGAGAGGACAAAGTCTTAAGGTGTGTCAGGGGAGGTTCAGGTTGGATATTAGGAAGAATTTCTTCACAGAAAAGGTGATTAAACATTGGAATGTACTGCCCAGGGAGGTGGTGGAGTCACAGTCCCTGAAGTTGTTTAAGACTGGATGTGGCACTTAGTGCCCTGGTCTAGTTGGCATGGTGGTCAAGGGTTGGATTCGATGATCTCAGAGACCTTTTCCAGCCTAATTGAGTCAGTGATTGATTCTGTGATTTTTTTTTTTAAATTTCATTTGATCTTTTGGGTTGCATTTTGAGAGTTGGAGTGTTGGTTTGGTTATTGTCACATCTGAGTAGTGTTGTAGAAGCTTGACTTGCATTTAAACAAACTTTCCTGAGTAGGTAGATAGTAACTTGGAGCTGCTTGTTGAAACTCAAACTGCTGTTAAATCTTTGAGAATCAGGGTGAACTGCATCCTACAATGACCCTTTTAGTTTACTTTTCAGGGGCTGTATGATCAAACAACCTAATAGTCTGTCGCTACTTCCTCTCTCAACAAAATTTTTCAAGTTAAGGATAACAAAGTTGGAAGACTCTTCATGAACAGACTAGACAGAGCAGCACTAACCCCATGATGACTCTCCCAAAGAACAACCAGCCAGTGCAGTTGAATTTCAATGACTTAAACCAGGAGTCAGTCCTGAAACTGCTAAAGAAATGAACCAGGGGCTTTGAAAACTGTTCTAATTAAAGGGTCTCCGATTTGCAAAATTAGTATTTAATTAAATTATACAACCACAATGTGCTGAGATCATCTTTGGGATATATTCAGTTCATCGTTGTAATTCTCTCTCTTCTCTGTTTCTCTTAAGGTGATTTCTGAAATATAAGGGGCTATTGCTTTAAGTGGGGACACATTCACTCAGATAAAGAGACATCTTACTAACTTGGCATTTTGAAGCTGATGTTCCAGAGTTATGAACAACTTTGGAAAGACAAGAAGTGCTATCCAAATAGAAAATTTTATCTGATGGGCATGTTCTGGAATCAACAAAAGCATGGAAAGCTCACAGTACAGTCAAATCTGTGCAGTGCAGGAAACTGAACAAGTTTACTTATAGCAAGTAAACTGTTAACCTATGAAAATATTATTCTTTTAATTTCAGTTTTCAAACAAGCTTATTAAAGAGACAATGTTTAGGTACTTTATATATTGACATAGTTTTGGCAGAAATGAAGACAGTAGTAAGTAGAGGTTGGAATTTTTATTTTATTTTTTTTTAAATGCTTATTTGTTTAAACTTTTAAACAAAAATCTGCAGCTCTAATGTTTCTCGTGCAGCATAAACTGTATTAATTTGAAGGGATGGGGACTATATGGGAGTGCTAGACAGAATGAAATAACTATGCAATATCTGTCTCATTCTCCTCCCTTCTCTAGAGTCTATAGCAGTAGTTAGATAGAGAATACTGTACACTGTGGGTGCTCTATGAGGCTGGATGGAAAGGACAATGTCAGGGCAATGCTGTTATGTATGCATAATTTTTTGAGTTACATAAGCTTGTTAAATAACTCCTTTTGATTTGTAAACTCCCTAAAATTCAGCTTCTGTCACAGTCTGAGCAATTCAGAATGTATCTTTCAAGGGTTCAAGACCTAGAAATTAAGCATTTTCTAGGGTACAGTTAAGACATGCTTTAAAACTGCCTAATGTGTGAACTGTCTTTTGACAAAAAGTATGATCACTGCCTTTTCAGAGACAGTTAAGAGAGAAATACAGATCCCTATGCTTAGACAAGATATCTAATGCATTAAAAACTTTGCTGGAGATACTGGCTTGTTGCTTTCATCAGTAGGAGGTTGAAATCCCTGTTTCCTACTCCCCAAATGACTCTGTTTACATCACACTTAATGGCAATGCTGAGGAGCAACACTCCTCTGCTCTCATTAGAATTCTGTAAGAATTAATTTAAGGTAGTAGGTCAGAGAAAAAGAAAAGAAAGAATGTGACTTGCAGGTGGTACAGAACTGAGAGATTGGCAACAGAGCCTGGGGGTTGTGCTGCCATTCAGAGAGACCTTGACAGGCAAACAGGAGTCTCATGAAGTTCAACAAGTGGAAATGCTAAGTCCTGCCCCTGAGGAAGAATAACCCCATGCACCATTACAGGCTGGGAACAAGCTAGAAAGTAGCTTTGCAAAGGAGGTTTTTGCCCTTATTTGCTCTAAGGACATGTTGCTGGCTCATATCCAGCTTGTCCATCAGCAATGCCAACAGGCTGAGGGAGGTGATCCTTCCTCTCTGCTCAGCCATGTGAGTAGATGAGGGGTATGCAAAGAGCTGGGCCCGGTGCTGAACTTCCCAGGACAACAGACACTTGGACATAGAAGGTCAGAAAAGATCTACAAAGATGGTTAAGGGCTCGTAGCATCTGCTGCACGAGGAGAAGCTGAGAGAGTTGGGACTGTTCAGCCTGAAGCAAAGAAGAGTTGGGTCCATCATATTCATGAGTATGGATACTTAAGTTAAACAGTTGCTGGAAGAAGATGGAACTAGATTCTTCTAGTGGTATCTAGTGATAGCACAAAAGGTGACGTGCACAGATTGAAACAGGGTAACTGAGCATTGGCACAGGTTGTACATAGAGGTTGTGCAGTCTCCATCCTTGGAGATCCTCATAACTTAGCTGGACAAGACCATGGACAACCTTCTCTATCTGATCAAGGGTGGTGGGACTAGAGAATCTCCAGAGGGGCCTTTCCACCTCAGCTCTTCTCTGAATCTGTTACTCTTCAGCCTGGTGAGCAGTTTATCCCTTGTAGATTCCAGTGTTTGCTCAAAGAAACTGTAGGACCTGGAGAAAATGCACAAGCAGTCCCTGAAATTGTTATTAGTTATTTTTGGACTAGCTTTTAAGTATTCTGATCTGCTGTTATGTGTTATACAATTTGGCAGAACTGCTTTCTTCAGCCAATATCTAAAAGGGAAGAGTGACCAGATTCAGCTATTCAATAGAAATGGTGTGTGCTCTTAGGAAAAGATTAGATCCAGTTCTCCATATCCAGACTGGTTAAAAGATTATCCCTGCAATCTCAGATGACTCTGAACTGTAGACAGAAATGTGAGATTAAGATAATTTGCTCTTTTTTGTATTAGCCATACCTAGAAACGGATGGTTACTTATAGGATATTTGGGGCTTTTCACTAACAGCTCTTTTCTGTTCTATTCCCCTTGTGCTTTCTTGCAAAGTTTAGTGCAAAGATCATAAATCTAAGAGAGTTTCTTTTGTTGTATCTAACTACTGATAGACAAGCTGACAAACTTACCAAGCCCTAGGGGTTACTTGAAGCACTCACTGATGTTGCTTAAAACTGTTTGGAAGTCTCTGAGTTTTGTATTCTGTTGATCTGCTGTAGAAGTCTTTACATTTTCTCATCATTCTGCAAAACTCACCTGATGGGATAATGTGATAGACAAGGCATGGCAAAATCTCATTTGGGAAGGAACTCTTTTCTTCATTAGATTTTCCCCGGGACAGTTTGATTGATTATTTTCTCATTTAAGTAGGTAATATGGAACACTGTATAATTAAAGTGAAAAAGGTAGATGTAGCCAACAATAGTAGAGTTAAAGACAAGCAACCTAGTGCCAAAACTGTTACGTTATCATTGATGATTATTATCTAGCATCCCACAGATACCAAACACTGCTTCTTCCCTGTCATTACATGGGGATTTGTTCTGTCTCATTTGTCTTATCCTCATGGACCTAAAAACCGCAAGGACCGATTCACACTGTAAGGTGCAGTACCATGTCATTTAGAAATTTACTTTCAACTCCTTTTTCTTTTCTTCCCCTTGGAGCAGATTAATTATGGTAGAAGTATTTGCAGCAGCCTATCTGTCACCAGAAAACAATAACACAAGGCAGCTAGAACTGTAGGGGCAGACTTACTGGAAGGGTATTACATGATCTGGTTAAACTTAACAAATCAAATTTGCTTCTATTTTGTTAAAAATCAGTTCTACAATGGCTTAGCTAATGAAATGTCATTGCAGTGACTGAAGGATGTAAAGCAGATATAGGGTTTTTGAGTTGGTCTGCAGAAGAGATGTTTATATCTTACATTTTAAATAGACATAGGGGATAAACGAACATGCAATGTGTTTTTCATCAAACATACTGCCTAGGAACTTTTAGTACTTGAGAAATAGTGCTGGTTGCCAGCTGTATTTCAGATGATCTCCTTATCATGTAGATCTCAGTAACAGAGGCACTGTGCAGACTTGTGGGTTTTGTTATAAAGAATGCAAAAGCCCATGCTGTCTTTTGTTTAAAACAGCATGAAGCAGAAATTATTGCTTTTAGTAAATTTTTGCCAATATAAAACTAACTGAGAATTCAGAAGTGATTTAGGCATTTACATGCTACAAAGTAAGCACTGATTTAAGGAGCATTAGAGAGCAAAGTCTGAATCTGACATCTGATGCTATTTTGTAACCATAAGTGTAGTGAACACGAATGTCTCTTCTGCCAAGATTCTGTGTGTCTTACCATGTGAACCACCAACTTCATTGGGGAACAAACTTGGCAATTCTTTGTAAAAGGTGGTTATTCCCGAAATATGTAGGACGAGAGAAGAAAGGGCCTTTTTACTATTCAAATAGACATTTTGAACAACAAAAATATAATTCTTGAGAAAGCCAAGAGCCTGAAGGTTTGTTCTTCCTGTCTGACATATCTTTTGTGCTGTGAATTCTGAAGGAAGAAGGAAAGGTATGGAATATCTCCTATATGACATTAATATGAGATATTCAAAAGCAACTCTTGATGTTGCTGTGGTTTACATTCATACCAGAACTACAAACTGCATGAACATATTGCAAGCTCTTATCTACTTCAAGTTCTTAGAAATTTTCAGTTTATATTACGTAAATCAAATAATTTTCCATAATTAGAAACTATTTTTCTGTGTCTTTGTCTGTAGTACTAATAGGCTGTAAAAGTGAAAGTGGTTAGCAATTGTTTTACTGAGAGCTGGTGAAAGGTTAGGTACATGCCCGGTGTCAGCTAATATGCCTCCGCTGGGAAGCAGTAACTTTTAAAAAGAGTGATTGAAGATATACAGGAGACCCGATCACTTGCAGTCTGGTGTAAACTGACTGGTGAATAGCAGTGCTGATATTTGCACCACAACACCATGAGGTTTAAATACTTTGTTGGAGTTTTTTTCACTGTTTCTTTAATTTTTTTTTGTTTTGAAGATGGGGTATGCTTTCTGATAACCAAAAAAAAAAAAAAAAAGAAAAAAAAAGAGGATAGGAAGCCCTTCTGACAGATTAGGTTTTCTCCAAGACTGAAACTTAACACATAACAGGAATTATACTAGGGGGAGAAATGAAATGAAAGGAAGCAAAGGAAGAAAAAAGCCCCACTTCACTCAAATGAAGTACATAATTACTTCTAGAAAACACTTCTATTCTAGAATTACTTCCATGAAGGAGAGTCAGGGTCAAGAATGAAGGGTTAATTATGTGCAATCCAACCTAAGAATTTTTATGGTGTATTAAAATATTACATGATAGAAAGGAATTTACAGCAAATAGTCATGTGCTTTCTTAGTCCACCCTAATGATGCCAGAAACACCAGATACTCAGCTACTCTGTTGTTTAGAGAGAAAACAAATGGCATATTTTTGCTAATTGCAAGTAAAGAAAGCCAAATTGAAAATTAGGTTTTATGGCAGTAGAAAATGATAGAAAATGGTCTATGCTCTCATAAGCTTTTTTTTTCTTCTCATTACTTGAGATGGAACTGAAATCCTGCACACAAAATCATACTGATTTCATCAACTATGAATATGTATTTTCCAAACTATATGGCTATGAACATATGGACCATATTTTTTTCAATGCCTGTCTCAAGTTTAAGAGTTATTAAAAGTCATCTGTTTAGTAATATGTGAACTATTTCCAGTATTAAAGCTTGACTTCTCAGCCAAGATATTTTCCAGAAACATTTGAGAGAATTGTGTGGGGTTTGTGCTTGCCAATGAGAATGGACCACAATGAGGAGGGAGTAATACTTTTTATGTTTGCTTTGTCATTTACACTTTCATCTACAAGAACTTTCTCTTGGACACTTCCTAGTTTTGGCTTTCTTGTTATGTATCTGTTTTACCCTGTTTGTCTCAAAGGGAAAAGGGAGATGCTTTGCATTTGTGCAGGATGATGAATCACTGTGCAATTTAGAGTGTGTTATGACTTGTGTTCATTTCTTTACCATGTTAAAGAGGAGATCTTATTGTCCATTGCATCTTTTCCTCTAAAGCCTTGTGCAAAGTGCACAAAAAATGATCATCAGTGAAGTTCTGGAGTATAACAGAATGATTCTAACATGCTTCGGACTCCTCATGTGGATTGTACCTGGGAAAAGAACTACATTCATGGATCTAGCTCAGTGTGGATGTCACGTTTTCCGAATGTTGCTATGCTGTCCTGGGCGTCCTACACTACCAGATGTATATTGTCCACTTGCAACTTTCTAAACTTGCTGATTATAGCTACTTGCTACTGAGTCACTGTACCGTGTATATAGCTGACATTAGGTTGTATACTGAAGTGCAATACCCACCCACTTCTGGAAAGGGATGGCAGCCATAAAGTAGATGTGCTCTTGCTTCAGAGCTCAAACTACACCTTTGCATAGGAATATGTAGATGGCCTATGAACTCCTGAAATTAGGACAAACTACCGGTTGTTAATGATAAAACCACCCAAGACCACCAAGACACCACCAACACACTTCAGTGTGGAATCAAAAGAGTGATTTACTTGTGTTCAGTACAAACAGCAGTGTCTCTCCAATAAGAGGTGCATTGCTGATACCGCTATGTAGATAATAATATCTCTTTCTGTGTGATCCTCGGTGAAATTTCCGATATTCTATTTCCCTTTCAGAGCATAAGAAGTCATGAACAGCTGAAACACAGTGGTCCAAAACCACCAGTATGGGTGGTGGAGGAGAACAGGTAAGAGCTCATGTCATATGGGTTATGGTATTTGCATAGCAGGTCACAGGACACATGCTAAAAAGTCCTTGCTGGAAAAGTTAAAACAAATTTTCCTGCAAGGTGGTGTGCTGGCAGGTGCAATGACAGGGACACCTGGGATACTCTGAAACAACTGTCAGGCCTGAGCTACAGCCTGTGCTTCCATGTACCCCAGAGAGGACAGCCTGGGCACCTACTCAACACATCAGTGCAGGCATTGTCCTGGTGCCCTCCCTGAAGCATGAGATCCATGGAGACGAAGTTGGTGCGATCTTAAATTAAGACCGGAATACGTCATCATAATTGACTACTCTATTTCCCTATGCATATCTCTTGTCATCTCTCTGGGATAGGTCAAATTAGGTCCTGCTGAGCCCTGGGAAAAGGAAGTACCCAGCCAGGTACAAGGGGACAAAATGATGTCACATGTAGAGGCATCTATAGCACTGCATTAGCGGTTGGTCAACATTATCTTGGGCCAGTATGTAAACGTGCATTTAGGTGCGTTTAGGGTGGCAGGTAATCCTGTGTTTAATGCTCTCTGGCAGTGTCAGAGCTGAGACCCTTGGGAGGAGAGACTGCCTAACATGCTCCCTTTAGGTACCCTGCAGCTGTAATGTGGAGTTGGACCACCCTGGGAATCCCCTGGGTCACCCTGGCTGCTAGGGTCCTGTGGATTATTGCACTGCAGGAGCCTGCACTCACAGGGGTATCAGCCAGATGGCTTCCTGGTATCTTTTACATCCAAAGCCAAGACAACATGAACCGTCTGAGAATTTGCCCTGAAGTGAGCTGTTGCAGGGTCTTACAGAGACAGCTAAAAAACCTTTGATCATCCTGCTGCAACTGCTGAAGTGCCACCCTGAGATGCCCCCCTCTAGAGTCCCCCTGTCTGCTCTGTTTCCTGTCACCTCTGCAAGAAGCAGCACCAGCCCTCTAAATTCCTTCACCCCCTGCACCAGGATGCTGTTCTCCACTGCCGCTGACGGAAGCTTGGCAGTGATTTCAATGCGTCTAGGCAGGGTCTCCCATTGTGCTTGGTCCTGTTATCAGGGACATAAAAGGAAGGAGGCACTTCTTACATTCCCCTACGTGACCCAAAGCAACAGTTCCATGGGTGGATTTTTTTGTTCTTTTGGGGAGAAAGGAATGTAGGTGGGTCTAGTAAAATAAATTGCAGGACTTTTTGTTTTGATTAAAGCTATTGTGTAACAACTGCTTGTATTTTCTGTAGTCACATTCCTACAGCTACACTCACAATAGAAGGCAGCTTATTTTCAAAATGAGAGGAAGACTTGACAAAAGGTTACAATTAAGAAAGAAAAGATAACAACATTGATAAAGTATGCCGTTATAAAATTTTCAGCCCTAATCCATACTTCAGAATGATATAAACCTGGTTTTGGTTTCCAGCTGCAGGATAAAAATTGTAACAATGATAATTTGCTTTCTCAAATGCAATGGCAAGGTGATAGAAAAAGAATACAAACATAAATATCAAAACTATCTTTTCTTATATGACAGAAGTATTTTTTTTCTCCAGAGAAATGCTACATTCATGTTTGAAGCAGAAAATACAGTAAAGGAATAGACAGCAGTATTTAAAACATGCAGATGAGCTCCAGAAACTTCTGAGGGCATTAGCATAGTTGGCCGCAAAGAAGGTACTATTTATCTTAGAAGTCACTGGGTAATGTGTAACATATACAGAAAAGAGAGGTACAAGGTCAGCTCTCATGCTTAGGAGTGATAGTAGTTTGGAACTGAAAATATTTTTTATGAGGCCCTCTGCTACTTAACTTCCAGGAAAAAATACTGTGGCAAACAATTTTTTTTTCCTTTCGTTTCCTTTTCTCTCTAATTTTCTGTGTAGGAAAGCAAGATATTTTCTATATTTTTCATCTTGAGACTGCCTGAAAACTAAGAATAGATGAAAGGGAGACATGCTAACCAGCTTCTTCCAGAAAAATTCCTGTATCTACAGATTCATGTATTTTAGGGTTTCAAAGGAACATTATGATTATCTAGTCAGAACTGCCTGACAGGCTGTAAAACCACACCAAGTGATTTCTCCATCAAGCACATCTGTTTGAGTAATTACATGCCTCTTAGAGAAATACCTGGTCATGATTTAAGGTCTGCAAATGATGAAGTTCTGCAGTCCTTACTCAGGATTTGACTCAGTGAAAACACTGGCATATTATGCTCACTGTCAGTTAGGTTTGAAGGAACAAAAAGACATTTAACTGGCTTTAAAACAGCTCTGTTTCAAATCTGGTGAACAAACCCTACAGAACTTAAACTAACAGAGAATGCATCATGAGAATACTTGTGCACAATCTTCCCTTTTATAACGATACAAAAACATATTCTATAATTTTTCTTAGAATTTTTAAAGAACATTGACTGAAAAGATGAATTCTGCAGGTGGATCTCTTTGGTTTTAAACTTATTTACTTTTCTATTTTAGAGATCTATAGAAAGAGTTTCCAGCCCTATATTGTTCCTAATATACAGTCTAGCCTTTTTTTTTAACCTTCAGTATCTTTTTAAAGACACTAATGTAAAGAGATTTACAGTACAGGCCCTAACTGTTAAGTAGTGAAATAAGTTCTCTCACAAGTGCCACAGGAATTCAAACTTCCATAAACTAATGGGACTTGATGACTGAACTGCTCACTTACTGACAAACACCACAGAAGCGTAAGAGCTCTGTTGCAGAAATAAGGACTAACTGGCATTCTGATCAACATATCTATGCCTGTGGTGGGAACTGTTTAAGTATATCTGGTTATTAATGTGATCAAACTACCCGAAAAAAAAAAATATATAGACAAAAGATGGCATTTTCTGAACAGATGTGGATGCGATATGTCCATAGATCATGTCAGGATGTGAACCTATGCTGCTATGCAAATTTAAAGTACACACTGCCAGAAATTACTTTCCCTTTCAGACACATTAATAAACAGTCAGAAAATATTTCAGAATAGAATAACACTATCAAAACATGCTCATATTGGTAATCTTGTTTTCTGTGGTAGCGAACATTAGGCCTACGTAAACATTCAAACTATGGTAGCTCTTCTCTTTGAAATAACAAATGTTTCCAATGTTCATTCACACCATCTGATACAAGAATAGATTTTGCTTACGTCCAGTGATGCCCTGCTATTGCTTGAATTGACTGTCACAGCTGAAGGTCATGGAGTGACTCGGTGCCAATACAAACAGATGAAATAGTGGGAAACCACTTTTTAAAAATCTTACCTTTCTAAAAGGAAGCCCAATTGCCTGGAAAAAATGTAAACTTTGAAAAGACAAGCATCAGTCGTGGCTTCCCAGCTCACCTTTCAAAGTTACATCAACACAAAAAGCAGTCACAATATTTGCACACCTAAATAAAAAAATAAAAAAAGCTAGGATCTTACTCGGGAGCTTAAAAATAGCTCAGTTCATTCCCCTAGTCAGATAGAGACTTCCTGTGTGACTGTGGATAAAGTGCTCGGGACAAGGCTTCTGAAGGCATATAAATGTCTACGTTCACATTTAGATCTGCATTGGGGTATTTGCTACAGATTTCCATAACTAACAAGCACTGAAAATGAGTGCATATCTACCTTTAAATTGATCCTTAAGTGTTTTTTTTCCTTATGGTTATTCTGTGGGTTACTAGGGCCGCAAACCCATAAATCTGGGCTATCATCAAATCATAGAATATGCCGAGTTGGAAGGGATCCATCAGGATCATTGAATCCAACTCCTGGCCTTGTGCAGGACACCCCAAGAATCACACCATGTGCCTGAGAATAATGTCCAAGTGCTTCTTGAACTCAGACAGGCTTGGTGCTGTGTTTTCACTTTACATTTTTTTGATAAGTTAGTTAAATGCCTGTAAAGCTTTTGAGAACTGACAGGTCTGACAGTTTACTCTAGTAGTGTAGACTGTTCCCATCCATAATATGAGAATAATTGTACCTTCACTAGGAGATATCAAAAAACCACAGGACACATTGTGAGAAAGTAATTTTGTGTCATGATGTAGACATATTTCAAGCTTGAGTTAAGATAAGGAAAAGAAAATTTCCAGTTGCTGCATAAAGAATATACATTTTTTCCTGTAACTTCCTCTCCCTACTTCCACAACTCATCAAAGGAGAAAGAAAGAACACAACATACAAAGGTATAAACTATGTAGGGGAGAAGTCCTTACATCAGAATTTGATAGTGTGTAAATACCTGAAATCACACAGCTGAGTGTTGCTCAGTGCATCTTGGTAGTTTCTCAGCACCTCACAATCAGGGCGGAATTTGTATATCTGTTTCAGATTTGATTCTGCAATACTAAATTAAATGAATCATCTCAACTTATGCAGAATTCCCTTGAAATCAAGAGGACTAATTACACAAAAATCACTCACGATGGGAGGAGTTGCAGTGAGGCCACACGCGCTTTAGACAATTGAAAAAGCTCTTTCCGGAATATGCATTGCATATGCATGAATAAGCTAATTGCTGACAGGAAGGCACTATTGGTGTTTATTAAATGTGATATCTCAGAAGCAACATTTGGCTCAAGGAATGCCTTCATTTGAGGAGCTTGGAAGGAGTATCAGTGAAAAACAATTGAACATATTTCTTATATTCCTTCATAAGCATTTGCTATGAGCAACCACCAGGGGTGAGATAATGCAAAAGGCAGGTAGTCCAGTGCTTGACTGTCATAGATTCCATCACGTGTATGAGAAACTGTATAGCAGTTCAAAAAGATTTCTATATCATAAACTTCAACATTTACACTTGTCATTTTTTTTCCTGCCACAGTGGACCAGTAAGATATGACTGCTGAGGATCTTCATGTTGACAAAGTAGATAGTGTGCAGACATTATGATACTGGAATATGCCATTTAGCAGCTTAGTTTCCCTATGCTTTTTAGATTTATAGAAATACTTTAATTTTTTTGTACTAAGAGGCATAAAAACATTTCTTATTCAAATTATTCTTCTATGGTTAGTCCACTTTAATTATTGTATATAAAAGTGTTTTATTCTTTTCTTCAAATCAGACTGGCAGAGATCACTTAGAGCATTCAACTAGAACAGTCTCAAAAACTAACCAAAAGCTCCTGTGAGTTTGAGCATGGGATCTGGTAAACTCAGTAACAAATAAAACATAATTCTAAACATTCATGTTTACAAAAAAAAAATAATTACAAAATCTGAACAATAAGTTAATAAAGTAAAATAGTTATCTACTGTTCAGATATAAAATCCCAGCAACTTCATTTATATATTACTATAGCAGACATGATAAAATTGTGAATAATGCTATCCACTGTCATAAGTGGTACTTCAAGATTTCCAACAGAAAACTTATATTTTAATTTTCTGTTCATAAATAGCCAAAAGTAAGAGGCAAAGCCAGCCTAATAGTAATCCAAGGTTCTGTAGGAGAAACATCAACCAGGGTCGCCGCGTCTGAATATGAGTCATTTCAGGAAGCTAAAAAAAGAATAAGACACCGGAATGAGAGCCAGATACATTCATCTGTGGGAAAAAAAGTTATGGGAAAACAAGGCAAACTTCATTTAAAAAGAACCAAAAACTTCTCAAAATGCTGAGCTTCTGAATGTAGTTATTAATGTGCAGCATTTTCTGTACATTGTAACAAAGCTGATCTTTACAGTGAAAAGTTAATCAAATTCTACCCATTTTAGTTCTTTTACTAGCACTGACAAGAGTTATAAATAAGATTCCAAAATTTGTTAACTTCTCAATAGTTTGTAGCAATTTCATATAGCTGTCTGCAAGGAAATGCTTATTTAGTAAAATTAGTGATTCCCTTTTGTGGGAATAAATTAGTTGGAGTATTTTTTGTTTCAGTTCTAAATATAGGGTCAATCACGCTCTTTCTGAAATAACTGGCAACACTGCTATTTACTTGGGCTTTAGTAAATGTACAAGAGAAAGACAGGATTTTTAAAGCAAGCTTGAAAAAATTGTGTTTAATATTTTTCTCTCTGGGTTTTAAATCAAGTAAAGGAGCAGCACCTGTCTATAATCATATTAAAAAGTACTTACATTGATCTTCCACTCTACATCATCTCTTATATCAAAGTTTTTAAACTAAATGTGTGTCTAAACAGGACCTGTGAAAATGATGCCTCAGGCTCAAATACTTTTAATATTTTTACTTACGTCTTATAGACACCAGGGGAAACACTAATGCCTGCTAATACTTTCACATCAACTCAGGAAATAAATATAAAGCAATGGCCTAGTGCTGACCTCTGGTTTTGGTTGGGATTTTTTGTCTGCTCCACTCACAGCCTGCACTCGAATAAAGCTACTGAGTTCCTCTGCTCTTTGGAACCTCTTCACAGTAGCTGCAACAGCAGCAGCCACTGGGAGACAGTGGAGTGGTGCTGACCAAGGAGGCTAACAGGAGTATTTGCTATGCTTGTCAATCTCTCTGTCAGAGGGGGTGTCTCTGGGGCTGCTTCTTTTGCACTCTTCTATCTCTGGAAGTCGTCATGGGCCCAAAAGAAAACTGTAGTGGAAAATCAGCCTCCCTTTTAAAGTTTTGCCTGAAAATAACAGGCAAGCCCAAACGCCCTGGATCTTCATTACAACTAGGCAGTGGTTTAAATTATGGTACAGAATCTCATGTAGTTATACTTGATCTATATTTAAAGATCATCAGAAACTTTTAATCCAAAGCAAGTGCAAACACCTCAAAGTTCTGATGTAAATCAAAATCTGAACTGACAGTTTGTAAATGCCCAGAGCACATGGGTTTTGTTGTGTATTTAAGAAAATTAGAACCTAATTAACCTGTTAATTAGAACCTAAGCCTGAATCCAGAGTCCTAGTCTAGACATTTGGTCTTTCTTATTTATCCTTACAATCAGTCTATTTTGCCCTCTTCCCAAATGCCTGAGTGAACAAGTTGTCCAAGCTGGAAACTTCTTCTCCTCCCACTGCAAAATCTAGTCTTTTCTCTTATTGCTGTCAGTGACAATTTTTGAGTTATGCGCATATACAGTAGTTTTCTAAGAGAGTTTCCAAAAAGAGTTCTCATCAGGTAGTGCCCTTCCCATGTCCAATGCTGGTGTCTGCTCCCTCCATCTAACCTATGTGCGTATTATCAACACACAGACCATTTCTATAACCATACCTGGTATGACATCCCTGGTTATCTGTAAAAACAAAAGCTGACTGCTGTCACAATATCAGCCATGGTTCCCCAACTCTCGCTGAATGACAAAGTGTGTGGTACAGCAGAGTGAATCTGGCTTAGGAAGCATTAGCCTATTCAACTGGCAGATGCAAACCACTTCAAAAATTGAGGGAACATAGCACCACATCAAGGGACCACTCTATTCTCACTCCAGCTCATGTTATTATGACCACACAAAAGATAAGAAATAGGGAGCAGCATGCTGAAAGGAGGCATGAGGGGCTCTCAGCCATGTACTGGCTAAAAATGAGTTCCACCAAGCTGGGGCACATATGGCATGACTGTTGCACTGCAACAGCCCAGTAAATCACTTTAAACACTACTGCTTTATTTTCAAAATCAAAAATATTTGTAAGGTTAGCCAGAGCAAAGATCAGTTTTGCATAAGTTCTTGGTGAAAAATGATGAAGGATATAAATTATTTTATCTTTTGTCCTTTTTTCAGTTTCTAAAAGGATTATTCCACCCTGCTTGCTAATGGAGCTAGAATGACATTTGTCAAAATGAAAAGCCTTTATTCAACCACAGAAGTAGTTTTGTGCTAACTTGACTATGGTAGCAGTCTCAGGGTGCTGTTCTGTTGATAAACGTCCACTCATACCCTCAATGTTCCTCAATGCAGAAACCAGCAAGGCTGTTCGGTTTTACTGAACTGCTGCTCTGACAAGCACATGAATATGTGAAAGCCCATAAAACAAGTACTGAAAATTACAGTCAAGCTTTGTATTCCGTTAAGTGTTTGTACACCATTGGCAGGAGCACTGAGGATTGCTGTTTGTAGATGAAAATGCAGCAGAGAAGTTGCTACTCCTGAGCAGAAAGTTGAAAAATACAAAACTTTTCAGATCTATAGATTCCCACAGTGCTACATGAATAATTTTTTTTATACTATATATGGGATATTTGGCACTTCTGACAAACACAGGGGAGTAAACCAAAGAGGATATACAGAGAAATAGATACAGAGATACAGAGAATATACAGAGCCTATTAATAAAAGGTATTGAGAGGAATAAGATCCTCCCTACTCTCTCCTTTCTTTCTCCTCTTCACATCAAGACCAAGATTATAGTGACAAGCTGAGAACAAGGGAAAACATGTCCCTGTCTCTGCCTGGAACTGTATTATCTCTTGGGATTTACAGCTGGCACAGTGCTTTGAAGACTCAGGAAAAACATGGTATTGTTCTAGAAGCTCGTGGATCTCTGACGAATGCTGATCCTACACTGATTGCAAAATATGTCTATATCATTCTTAGCCCTATTAGTAAAACCATGCCTAGTCAGTAGGTAGGCAGCCTCATTTCCAAATTTCTCAGTGTCAGAACAAGCTGCTGCTTGGTACACAGTGTTCTTGTCTGTTATTTACCACCTCAGTCAGGACTGAGGCACAATCCTGAGGCAGTTCCCTCTTAAGCTCTTAGGAGCACTTTATGTTCACTTTAGTTACAATAGCAAAAAATAGAATATATACTGCCAAGGTCTAAGGTCAACTATTGTAAGTAGGATTTTAAATAGGCTAGAATACTGGAATGGAATATCAGGTTTAAAGTACTATGCTTGAACCTGGTAACTAATATCTCAGGCATAAGGTGGGGGGTGGCAGTGAACACAAGTGAGAGACAGCCAGGCTTAGGGGAAACACAGTAATAATTTATGAAGAGACTTTTTTTTTCTCCCTCTTCATGTAACCACTCAAAATATTCCATCTCTGTTGAAGAGCTGGTAAGCAAGCTTGCATCAACACATGATGGTGAAAGACCATGTGACATAGCTGGGCAGGCAATTAAATTCTGCTTTGCTACAAGTGTAACAGTTAGCTACCTCTTCAACAAATGAGGGAGCCCGAGACATCTGCAGGAGCTAGGATGCCTGCACATCTTTGTACAGTCCTTAGGTCTTTCTCCTACTGCATATCTTCACGCTTTATTTTTCTACAGTCAGATCATTTCTATTGAACTGGGACTATGAAAAATGTTGGACAAACACAAAAAAGTTGAAGCAATGTGATGGCTTATGAATTACTTAGGAACTCATCCAAACCTCTCTAAGACAGAAAGGAAGAGTGCAGGATAAACATTTTTGCATTTTAGTTCAAAACCAGCAAATTCATGTTGAAACAGTGGATGAAAAATATATAAAGAAAAGGGCACAAAAAAGTAACCAACTTCTTCAGGATTTTACAAAACCCTGCAGATTCAAATTAAGTTTTACTAAGAAACTAAAAATATATTGTTCACCTTACCCCCTTTAAAAGTCCTTTATGCCTTTCTCATATATTTGCCTCTTAATGTCCTTTATTTCACCTTTTCATTACTAATGACACCTAGCATAAGAATGACATAAACCAAAACCAGATTATTGTACTAAGTGCCGTACGCACACAGGGCAGACAACATGCTCTTCCCAACAAGCCTATGAACTCTTTTTCTCTCCAAGTTCATCCACCTGTATTTGTCTGACATATATCTATGATGTGTGGCTATGCTGAAAGGAAAATATACCCATAGACAGAAGTTCTCACCATTTCTGCTAAAGATAAATACAAGAACATTCCAGCTGTGATAGTAAAAATCCAGTTTTGAATGGATGGGTCAGTTGATAGAGAAAGGCCAATATAAAGTCCTAAGAATGCTGTTAGTGCACTTATAAAATTCATCAGAATTGCAATCTTCGTGGGGAGCCCTGTACTTAGCAGCACAGCAAAATCTCCTGCATAGAGAAAAAGAAAGAAAATTTATTATTTAGCTGATAAATGTATTTGAAAGACTCCTGGTAATAAAATATGAAGGAAAATAATTAAGACATGCACAAAGGATAGTGGATAGCCTAGGGCTGCCTTTAGATTTCTGTAGAATTAGTTATAAACTCATCTTGTATGAAAAAAAAATACCCAAAACGACAAAAAAGTAATATTTACTTTTATTTGTTTAGCTGTTCCTAAAGATAGCATACAGTATACAGGAGCAGCTTTCTGTTAGTTCTTGATGTTCCATGACATTTCCAGCTTGGATACAAGCAAAAATGAAGTCACATGTTTTCCCAGAGTTTCTAAATCTTTATCCACTGGAAAATTGCCAGTTCAAAACATGTGGGTATATTTGAAGCATGGTCTTTGAGCATTTTACAGGTGCTGCAAGTCAGAGTAACCTGCACCAGTCTGATTCTAGTTTGAGTTTAATTCCACTGATTTCAGACCTAATCAACTGTAATGAGTCATACATCAAAATCCCATCACAGATTTTTCTTCTAAAATAAAAGATTTCATAACAGGCCCACAGTATAGGATTTTAAAACTTCTACTCTGTGATTGTAAAAATGCCCCTTTGACACTGGAGCACTACTGCCCCAGAATTAAGAAGGTCTGTCTCTGGAGGTAACTGTTGAGTATTTAAATTTTCTTTGCTATGCAAACAAGAGTTACCAGTTTTACAGCAATCCCCCATCCCATCTTTTTGTTTGGGAAAATTTTCTACGTAGCACATGAAATCTTCAGTCACTTAAGGATAGAAATGAGAATCTGCAGTTCTCATCTCAAACTTTCCAGTTTATACATGTTCATCAACACAGTGTGAGGACCAGCTTCATCCATGCTGAAAGTTTTACCACAAGAAGTTAATTGAGGACAATATTCAATAGAGGAATCCTCCTGTCCTGTCCACGGTCATATACTTTCTTTTATTACTTTATTATTCTTGATAGCAGCAGGAAGGAGGGTAACATGGGGAATATTGAAACTGCTGCGTATTGAAAGTCTTGGATATCTCACTGTGTCAGGCATGTCCATTATGCACACATGGCTCTTGCTCTCAGCTTCAAATTTTTTATCTCTATACACATAAGAATAACAGGTGACCCTTGGCCTGATGTCCTTTACATTTGGAGAAAGTGAGATGGGATAGCATCCAATTATGAGTGCAGAAGCCTCCCCTGGGTTTTGGGAAGGGGAAAGAAGAGTCTCACACACTAATGTCATAGTTCATGATGTTATAAGCAAGAAGAATTCCCACAAATATCACATAGGAAAGAACTCTTTGGGAAACCTGGAAATACAAAGCCAATTAGGAAAAATACATATATATATTTCTTACCCATTTCATGAGGAATTTCATGGCATAAAATAGCAACAGTCGTTGTCACACCTGTTTCTGTTGAAGATGAGAATGCTGCTCCTATTACCAGGCCATCAGCAAAATTGTGAAGACTGTCACCCACCAGAACCATTATTGCTAACAAGCTGATTTTCTTACCTCAGAAAAGACAAACAAACAAACAGCTCAGAAGTTTTTACACAAACAGATATTGCAATTTTTGTTAATTACAAATTATTTGATTTTTGGTGACTTTGCATATAACATCATGAAAAGTCATAATAGTCAGAGGAAAATAGCGTTTAACTTCTTTTCCCTTGTTATTATATTTCCTTCAATACATTTGAAACAAAAAAAAGCGGGTTGCAGTACAATTTAGAGATGCAAATATGAGGAAGTAACTTCCTTATTCTTACTAGGTCAACTATTAGACAAAAAGTTAGGTTTGAGTCTAGTCTTAGGATACATCCTAAGAGTTTCTATTAATCATATTTTATTTTTCAAAATTCACACAAGTTTTTCTAGCTGTTATTCCTATATGTTATTTTTCTGGAACTCGCAAAATTGCACAGCTATAGCGAAGATGAATATTTGGTCTCAGGCGTCTGATTGCTTTAATCCTGTAAAGCTTGCTAACACTGAATAATATTTGCAGGGTCTGCTTTTTTACGAGATTGTATTTCAGTGAAAGATAGAGATGAAAGACAACAAACCTCAGAGTATCACCATTAGTAAAGGGTTACAGCATGCTTATCTCCAAAGTTTTTTCCAATCAATTAATGGCTGTTATGCTCATAATACTCCTATCTGGAGCACCACTCATGGGTGCAGATGGCTGTTTGTCTTTCCCATTCTGTTCTGTGACCTCACTTTGGCGTGGAACAGTGTACTGGCTGTTCATGATCAGACATATGACATGAGGGGAAAGGTGCTACTAGGGATGCAAGCACTGAAATCAAGCTAGGGAATTAGGGATAGTCTCTCTGTCCAGCCTGTAGCACAGACAGCTGGGTGGCATGCTGCATGATTCACAGGGAGAGAGTTATCTCTTCAAGTAGCAACAAGGCTCCATATAGGTTCAATGTCTAAACTTAGCAACACATAATTGGCTCCCCTATCCTGTACTTTGTTTTACTCATTTTATCCACAATCTCACAAGCAGGACTGCCTAATGTTTCTCAGGAAATTCATCCAGCTTCCCTCTAGGCAGAATGGACAGCACACTTTGAAAAGGGTTGGTTTCATGCCTGAAGAGGCAGGGTCATGATTTGGGCCCTAAATATGTATTTTCCTGACTTTTGATGACCCCCCACGGTCATAATATGACAGAGTAAGGACCTAAAGTGGAGCTGCACAAAACTGCCTGAATATAGTTATTACAAGGTTTCACTTCAGTAATGTTTCTCAGAGATGACTATTTTATAGTGACGGGGGAAATGTTTTTCTTACAGAAACTGGCTAGAAATGAAGTCTTCAGACTACTATAAAAAAAACCCACACAGCACATAAAAGCTTAACAACCGTATTCAGAAAATCCTCCCTAGTTGCCTGGGAGCTCTGCGGGTTCAGAAGAATTGGCAGGCTTGTTAGATTTTCCTGCCAGCTCACAGAGCCGGACGTGGATGTCCCCAGCTTGCACAGTTCTTTCTAAACACTATGGGCAGTTTATAATCAATAGTGCAGACCATGAATTACATAGAAATAACAGATTGCTGCACTACATTAAGTTTGTGATTTGTAATAAGCACTAGTAAGGACAAAATAGTGGCCTGCCATGAGATCTTATTAGTCTGTTTTGTTTGAGTATCTTATTGTTGAAGAAGACATGCCATGATTACTGGAACTCACTCGAGCATGTTGTGTGTAATGTAACATCATAGGGATCAGGTTAACATTATGGCGCAATTGCAAATGTAAGCTTTGTGAACTTACTTGACAGAAAGTTAAGAAGATGTATGCACAAACAAATCTGAATGTTTATCTTCATTTACTTTCAGACTATTTTAAAGCAGCTTTGTTACTGGCAATTATCTCACTGTGTTACATTTCAACAGAAACTATTAACTATAAACTTATTATCTTAACTATTAACTATCTTAACTAGAAGAAGCCTCTTCTTTAAACACCTGACACTTATTTTTTATATTTTTTTCTGCTTAAATAGGGGATCAGAACTCATAGCAAATTCTATTCCATAATTTTTATAAAATTCGATCATAGATGACACTTCTAAAGTTTTGAATAAGAGTTTAAAGGAAACATTTATCCATAAATAGATCTTTTTCCAATGTTTCAATGCCTCACACTGAAAAAATATTTCTAGTAAATGTAAAGTGTCACTGAGTATACTGAATATAAAATGCTACTGTTTGGTCTTTTCAGATAGTGACAGAATAAGTGTGGATACATGAGGAGAGGGCCTGTGAGACATCTTTCTCTTCAGAAAGCTTCTTGCTTTCTGAGTCACTCACTGGCTAACTAAGGTGACTGACTCCTTTTTCAGTCCTACTTGACATACATTTGCTGTGAAGCCTCTCAGTGGAGGAAATGTCAGGCTTCTGTCTTCAAGTTGCAGATTCCATTCAGTTTTGGGGGAAAAGGACCTAAAAGTTTAGCTCAGTACCAAGGTACCCAGTATGTTTATGCACTTAGCCATTTAAAAGAGCTCTAACAACACAAACTTTTCACAGAATCACAGAATATGCTGGGTTGGAAGGGACCCAAAAGGATCTTTGAGTCCAACTCCCTGCACAGGAGCATTCCCAACAGTCACACCATGTGCCTGAGAGTATTGTCCAAATGCTTCTTGAACTCTGTCAGGCTTGGTGCTGTGACCACTGCCCTGGGAAGCCTGTTCCAATGCCCAACCACTCTCTGCGTGAACTTTTTCTAAGATCTAACCTAAACCTCCCCAGGCAAAACTTCAGGCCATTCAGGTCTCGTTACTGCTCACCAAAGAGATCACTGTCTGCTGAAATTATGTATTCACAAAAAAACCCAAACCCAAACTCAACCCCAAAAAAACCAAACCCAAACTAAACAAACCCCAAAATATCCACCCCCCTTCCCTACTAAGGTTTCACTTACTGATTTCTAATATGGAGGTAAGACTGAGGTATCAGGGTAAAATGATACCAAATAAAGAAGATTACTGAGAAACTATCACAAAGTTAGTTACTTGGAACAAATAAAATTGAGATCACTAGCAATTGGTTTGTGCTTAGCACATAATGATGATTGAACTGAATGGAAATATCTAGAGATGAACTATGTAGTCACACTCAAAGTAGCACTGGATTGTGTACTACTGGAGAGTCGAAACTGAAGAAATGAAAATCCAGATTTCTAATGCCTCAGAAATGGAACTTAAGTCCACAAGAACAGAGGAAAACATTAAAAACCTAGAAGATAATGACATCATTAAATAAATCACACTAATGACCTGAGATCTGAGATCACAAAATTAAGGGGAGTTGATTATAGTAAATAAACTGATTTCAAATAAAATATTATTCCCTCAGGTGAATGACTGCAACTCTACTGAATTTACCAAGGTCACAAGGTACAGTCAAAGGCAGAATTTAATTTATGCTCTATTTTCCTATTTTTTTTTTATTAAGCAACAACAAACACAGTAGACAGGAATTATCTGAAGTTGTCTGAAGAAAACAGATTATACTAAAACTGAGAGCCATCATGAGCCTGTAATTCCACACCTATAATAAATCATTACTGGTTTAAAGAGGATATTGCTTTACTGTGTAAGAGAAAAAGGAAGAAGAATTATATTAGTATAGTGAGCCAACAAAACAATCATTTCACCACCCTCAGAAATAAAAGCCTAAGCTAAGTTTACAGTTATAAAAATCTGGTTTGTATTAATTTTTGAATGTTTCCCTTTAAGCAAAGGCTTTAGGAAAATAGATTGCGAGAGTGAGACAACAAACACTAAAGCAAGGACAGTATAAGACTAACAAACTTCACAATTACAGGGTTGGCAGCTGAGAAGGTCTTTAAGTAGAGATTAAATTATGTAGCCAAGTGCCATCAGATGTGGTTTGCACACAGCGAACACAGAGCTAAGCCAGATTCACACTTTCAATTCCATCTTAGGTCTCAAGGACTTTCCTGTTACTTGTCTTGTCTTCTTATCGATACTAACTTTTTTTGTTGATCGCTTTGCTCTCCGGAGGAACTTCAGCAGATTCAGAATCTTCTGGGCTTCTCTAGTTAAAAGCAAAGATAATGGATCAGTGTTAAGGGGCTCTTCCAGTTGCTGCTATAAATACTGGAAAATATCAACTAAGTTCAAGCTATTTTAGTAAAAGATAGTCAATTGTTGGGGATAGGCTAAGGACTGAGGCAGACTTAAGAGAGTGGAAAGAAGCGACAGACACCCTGCCTGAATCATCTACCTGAAGGACTTTGTACCTTATTGTAACAGGAGGCTGCCAGCAAGGACATCTCTCCCTGGAGAGAGAGAGCCAGCCCCCTGCAGAGCAGGACCTGGGGGATAGCTGCCCTGGCCAATCCTCCGTGTCCCAGCTCTGGACCTCCCTCCTCTTCCCCTGCGGTTCATGTTACTTTACCAATTCCAGGTCCAGATGTCCCCTCTCCCAGACTTCCCCTCTTCTGCCCCATATAAACCCACCAGGTTGTTCCAATAAACCAGATCAGCTTTGACCTTCAACCTGCACGTTGTGTCTGTGTCTCGTTCCTGTGGGACTTAGCACGTGGGAACTGCAACTCAGAGGACAAGAACCCGCTGGTCTGGAGTCTACCCTTGTCCCATAACTGGAACAGTCAATTGTTATTTTCACAGAATTAGAATAATTTATTGACGACTGGCAGTGTGATTGGTACTGCAGAAACATATGAGAAAGAAATCTCCCTTGCCTGAAAAGCTTACAATCTAATTCAGGTAGGAAGACATTTATAAGCACAGTTGTAGCCCAAGAAAACCATATTTCTGCTTGAATACCTACAAATCTGGGCCAAATGCAAGACTAAAAAGGAGATTATAATTCAAATGATACGTTTTGATGTTGTCATGACTAGAACTGTGGTTTCCTGATGGAGAAGGTGTCCATAGGATTTCCAAGGAAAAATAAGTAGAATCTCTTTGGCATTCATGTTACTCACAGTTACTCTGTGAAAACATAAGACTAAGTAAGATGATCATAGGTAGGTTTGACCTCCTTTAAAAATATAGGGAGTTTTCTTTAGTGTGGTGCAGCCTCCAGTGCCCTGATTCTTACTCTTGGCTTTTATCTGGGGCTTTGTCTCAGCACTAGGCATCTCTGGGTGGGCATAGCAGCACATGAGTACACTGCACTATAAGGAGTGAAATTTACCCTTATTTCAAGTGAAGAAAGAGGCAGTATCTTCATCCTTATCCTAGAGAGTTAATTTGATGCGTCTGCCCCAACGTTTAATTAACAGATATTGCAACTGTGGGGAGAGAAGGGAGAACATGAGTAATCTCTCATTCTCCCTGGGGTTTGCTTTCTGACTAGAGAAATTATTAGAAATTCATGTGAGGGAGAGATAAGTCAAAAAAACTTGTTTGCATGAAACTAGAAAAACTGAATTTATAATTGGTGTTTTTTTTTTCCTCAGAAAGGTGTGTTATACCTATTATGGTAGCCGGTGAAGAGTCAACAACAGCACAAGAGTTCTGTGCTAGGGACAGCAGCTACCACTCCAAAAACTGTAGCAGCGATGTATGATGACGAGAAAATAGAATATGTTAATTGGCTGGTATTAGCTTGCTTGTGGTGTGGGATATGTGCTGTAGAAGTATGAGAATAGAAGGAGAAAGAATGTTTTTCAAATTCTGCATTTTAAAGGAAAAATAAATGTCTTTAATTCCTGTGACTGCAGCCAGTCATATGAATTACAGTAATTGTTCCGCTTCTCCTATAATATTTATTCACATGCCACTTCTTTGAACTCTGAGTCAAAACGCAAGACTAATCACTGACCTGAAGGATTTATAAGTTTTTCTTAGTCAACCAGTGTTTGTCTTAGTATTACTCACATGATTCTGAAAAATTGGCTGCTCTTGTACAAACCAGTTAAGCCAGGATAATTCATGTGATCTATATAGAACTTTGGGGGGTCTTGCAGCTGAGTGGAATGACGTGATCATTCATTATCATAAACAGGAAGCTATGACGTGGCTCTCAAATTAGTAAACACGTTTCACTCATCTGTTTGCTCTGTTTTCAATTGAGAGTTTCCCAACTGTGTTTTAAAGATTAGCAGTGACTCATGAGACTCTTGCCCATCACAACTAAATTAGTAAAATGGAGTTCACATTATGGATCTCTGGAGAAACTGATTTAAATAACCTGGGTACATAGATACTGCATATAAACTGAGGAGATTTGTTGGAAAAAGAAGAGAAAATAGGTTAAGAGTTATGAGTCAATGTAGTTTGCAAGGATTTATCTGTCTGGATACTATCTACGGGCCAACATAAAACCGTCTAACTTTTTATAGGGAAGCACCATTCCCATATATCCGACTTGCTACCCTTCAAATCTGTGCAAAAATGCCCAAGAACAGTCCAAGATTTAATCTATTCACTAATTATGCACTGAACTCTCACTGTAGAAAATTCTGAAGTTTTTCCCTGGAAGAATCTGCCTTTACATATAATCAACTTTTTAAAAGAAGGGGGGAGGAAAATCTGAAAGAATTTTATCAACAAGCTGTAGTACAGGAAGTGAATTGTTATATCAATCTGATACACACTTAAGAAAAGTTATTGTAAAATATCTGCACTTGAAATCTCTGTAAAAGCCCATTATAGACTTCAAAATCTAGAGATTCCTAATAATCATGTCATGTAATGAACAACAAATCAATAGAGACTGAAAAATATTACTGATTTATTACATTAATTTGATTCTTTTTTTTTTTTTTTTTTTTGAGGAATAGAGAAAGAAGAACGTAAAATCAGGGAAGTATGTCATATTGGTAACCTACCAACTGTATGGTTGAAGTAGATTTGCCTCTGCCTGAATGTTCATTTAATTCAGATTCCACTGGAAGATCATGGGAATGTCCCCAGTGCCCATTAACTAAAGAAAGGCCCTGCTGAATGAAGATGCTTTGCAATTAGTTCTGAAACCCATGAGCACAGGTGCAGTATTTCTCAGGCTTTTGTGAAAATTTAGCGTTTTTAAGAATTAAATTTTTCAAAACAAAATCTATTTAAAAAGATCGTTGGCTGGTATCACTTATTTCCTAATGCTTATTTTCTTAAAAAAAACCTAAAAAGTGGATCAGGTAAATCAGTGACAAATGTACTGGTGTGATAAAACTTAATTTTTTTAAAAAATCAAATTAAAATTTGAAGCTGAGATGGATATAAAAACTAACTCTGAGAATTAACCTAGTTCTCAGTAGAAAAAATTTTAAAAAATGAGGGATAATGATAAAGCCCTTCTCCCAAATAAGTAACAAAAAGGACTCATTGTTTACAAAAAAACTAAAACATCACCAGCATCAAAATATTCTCATTCTATTAATCTCCCACAATATTCTTATAGCTGACTCAAAGATAGTGGGAATAGGGACTCATTGCTGCATATCTACATCAGGCCATTCTTTGCACACCCTGTAAAACAGAACAAGCAAAGGTTTAGCCTTCTTAAGTGACATTAGGATTGTGTCTCATGCTGAGAAACCTAATGAGCCATCACATTTTGTGTTACATTATATCCTTGTGCATAATCGTATTTTCAGGCTCCATCCACACTGAAATAAAGTATTAGAATTACTATAAACATGGCAGTGAGCAAGGAGTAAGTATTAATATAAGGGATTGGGTCCTACTGACTGCAACATACATGTTAGATTTTCAAAGCATTGAGATCAAAGACAATTTGGAAATTTAAAGTTATCATTCTTGAAGATATCTTGTGCTTACATCTAATGTCGTTCCCCTTTTCAAACAGGGCCTACAGTAAACAACTGTCATTGCTATTTCACATGGATACATAATTTTCACCTGCTCCAATGTGAGTCATAAATGCATACTTGCTTGGTGAACACATTCGATTAACTGTTCCCTTCTTGAGTTATAAATATATGGAACACATTCACTTAGCATGCACAATCCATAGAGCAAAGCAAAGTAGAAATTGAAGGTCAATCTGGTAGGAGCCCTTAGGAAAGCAATTATCAATGCTTCATTTGACTCACACAAATAATAATTATTTTCCACAATCATTTTAACATTTTGTGCACTGTAAAGTCTCAAAAGAGATTTTAAAAGGATAAATTGTAGAAAGCTTTACCTGTTCACGTGGTGTTACCAAAAGAAAGAAACACTTTTCTATCAGAAAAAATCCATGAATTCCTCCAATTATTCCCAGAAGTTTCCAAATATATTCTTTTCCCTCATAGAAATGTTCTATGTCTTGTGCTTCATGTTTATGTAAATCTAGAGTCTAAAACAAGAGATAGAGTTAAAAAAAAATGAAAAGGCATTGTTTAATTTTTACTAGAGCAAGCCACAATGTGTTAATTCAATTTATTATCAAAATTTTCTTTCCCCAGTTCTTTCAAATTTAAACTGTGTTTTGAGCTAATCCTCTGAATAGTAGATAATGAAATTAATTATTAGCAGACTCTGCTATACCTCCTCATCTCTCTGTGGTGGAAGTAACATTATAGTTTATGAAATTGCCCTTTAAGTATGTGTGTGTATATATATATACATATATATATATATATTTGGAGTAAATAGATCTATAAAGTCTATAAAAAATTACTTGCATCATTTTAATATGTAAGCTTAGTACTGAAAATAGACAAGGAGCTATTGGAGAGGGTCCAGCAGAGGGCCACAAAGATGAAAAGGGGTCAGGAGCACCTCTCTTATGAGGTGAGACTGGGGGAGCTGGGCCTCTTTAATCTGGAGAAGACTAAGAGAGTATCTCATCAATACATATAAATATCTCTAAGGCTGGAGCCAAGAGATGGTGCCAGACTCTTTTCAGTGGTACCCAGCAATAGGACAAGGAGTAATGGCCATAAACTAAACCGCAAGAAGCTCCACATCAACCTGAGTAAGAACTCCTTTACACTGAGGTGGCAGAGCACTGGAACAGGCTGTGGGGGGAGGTCGTGCAGTCTCCCTCTCTGGAGACATTCAAAACCCACTTGGGTGCGATCCTGTGCAATCTGTTCTAGGTGGCCCTGCCTTGGCAGGAGGTTGGACTAGGTGATCTGCAGAGGTCCCTTCCAACCCTAACTATTCTGTGATTCCGTGAAAACAATGCATAAATTAACTAATGCGTAAGTAATGCATAAATCCATTTCTACTGGCAGTTGTACTTCCATTTTTTTCCCCAGTGGCACAGCACGGCAGCCCTCCTTTTGCTCTGAAAGTGAGCTCTTTAAAGACTAACGGATACATCACTTAAAACTGGTGAAGGAGAATACTTCCATACTCCAAAGATGTTTCTAAAATAAATGCATTTGTCTGACATTCACTGAGAATTGCCTTCCTTAAACCATTCTCCCAGTTTTGCTTCCAAAGATGATGCACTGAGTACAAAAAGTATTTTGACCAGATTCTCAAGTGAAGCTGTGAAGCTCTCTTTCTACAACCACTAGAATTCTACTCATAAATCTGTGTCATGTCAGAGGAGACTCAGTCAAAAGTAAATGAATACACAATGGAAAATTTGGTTCTGTTTTGCACGCTATCCTGTTCTTAAAATTTATTTTATGAATTTAGGACAACATCATAGCACCAATTTTATTACACTTATAGGCTGACAGCTCTTGGTTCTCTGGAAAAACATGTGGAGGGGACTGTGGATGCTTCATACAACCCTCAAAAAATTTCTCTTGAAACATGTTATAAAATATGCCTCATCAAAGAAATTATTACATATCTAGAAACTTGCCCTGCACAGGACTTGTGGGATTTCTGAAAAGTTTGTTTTGAAAATAGGAATACCATTTTCTTTGAATTCATCATTCCTAGATTTCAGCTTCTTACTACTTGTAATGTCTCTCTGAACTACGGAGTGCAAATGTAACTGAAGTGCTGGGTAAATTTCATGGGAAGCTTTATTTATAAACAGATGAGCATTATCCAGGTTTAAATAGAACTTTTCTCTGTGTGCATGCATACATGCATATGTGTCAACATTTTAAAATCACTGAAATGTCTGTAACCTACCTGAGGAATAAGATGTAGCAAAGCATCTCCAGAAAGGGTTCCAACAGCCAAACCGACAAACAGCTGTAAAATGAGTGTATAGATTTCTTGACAGGAGTTAAATAAAATGAGAGTTGTACCAAACATTGATCCAATAGTAATAAGTAAAACAGCAACAGTGCTGTAACCATATTCTGTAGGGGAAAACAAATGAAACAAAACAAGGGCGCCTTTAATCATCCAGCATTTGTATTTGTGTTTGAGTATTCGTTTTGTATTTGTAATTGGTTTTGAGGGTATGTTTTGACACCTCTATGCAGAAGCACACAGGAGAAGTGATTCATTGTCTGATTTCAGCTGGGATTGAGTTAATTTTCCCAGAAGCTGGTACAGTGCAGTGTTTTAGATTCAGTAGGAGAATAATGTTGACAACAGACTGATGTTTTGGTTGTTGCTAAGTAGTGCTTACCCAAAGTCAAGGCCTTTTCAGTGTCTCATGCTCTGCCGGTGAGGAGGGGCAGGAGAAGCTGTGGGGAGAACAACCAGGACAGCTGACCTGAACCGGCCAAAGGGCTATTCCATACCACAGAATGTCATGCCCAGTATATAAACTGGGGGAGTTGGCTGGGAGGGGTTGGGCATCAATCAGCAGACGGTGAACAGTTGTGTCATGCATCACTTGTTTCTTTTGGGTTTTATTGCTCTCTAATTTTTTGTAACCAAACCAAGGTGTAAAACCTCAGATGGATCTAGTGATCTAATTTAGGTTGTAAGCACAAACATTTTGGTCCAAATTACATTTACAAATCTGCTGTGGACAGACACCCCTTCAGTTACCACATAAGGACCACCAACTCATTTTTCTCAGGTTACTTGGATTTTTTGAGGGTTACTCAGAGTAACATGCGACTCACACTTGCAACCTTTTGCACAACATAAATCCTGATTAACCTGTATGAAATCTTATGATAGAGGTAAAACAGTGAAGAGGAACACACATAAAGGAACTAATGCCAAAATATTCGAAACTGCCACTTAAAGTTTCTCCCTTTAAGAACACTGCAAGTGCTCAGCACCTCATAAAATCACACAGTAAATTTCACAGACTACAAATCCGAAAACAGGGTGTAGTAGATATTTATGGAAGGTCAGGCCTTGGCGACTTAGTCAAAACAGCACAGTCTGTCAGTAAAATAGAACTGAGCATACAGTTAATGAACCCATGCTCAGGTCACTAGGTCACACATAGGTCAAACACGGAGTCCTTTATCTGTATCAAGAAAGCAGAAGTGTTCCTGTGGTCATACAAAGCTTCCTTTGTCAAAAAAGCAGAGGAAAAGGGCTGCAGAAAGGGCCTTTATTAATTCCATTCTGCACTTGAATAGTTCAGTTTTTCCCATTTCTCACATTTATGAGATCACTAAAATATCGTTGACTGCCCTGATGGCTTTAGACTTGGAAAGATCCTACTTAACAGTGAATTTTTCATTAACCTTGCATTTGACCTGGTTAAATTCCTTTCTTTTCTTTCTTTTTCCCTTGATTTCTGATCTGAAAAATGGTCATATCAGTGTAGCATACAAAAGATCAAAGCAGTAAAGACTGCAAAGTGTTCAGGTAATGAGAAGGGAGAATTCATTAGAAAGAACTGCTGCCTACTGAAGACCCATAATGATTTTTCCTATTCCATATGTTTTTTTCTCCTATAACCATTATTGGGATATCCATGAGAGTCCTCCCATGTTTTTTTTTAATTTATATGCTGTTCCATACGGATCATTGGCCAGCAGGATGTGGGGAAAGTTTAACAGCTCCTAAAAGACGTAGGTATTGAAAACATTGATTTGTAGCCTAAAAAGTGCTGCTTTAGATGCAGGTGATTTTGGTTAGATATCCTTTCCGTTTTGCTCATTCCTGACTACTAAATGCTCCACCAAAAATAATGTCCCCTGTAATACACCAGCACACCTTGGTTTATAACCACTTCCCAGATATTGGTAGTTTAAAGTAAAAAAAAATAAAACAAAGCAAAAAACCAACATATTTAGATTTGAGGTTTTTTTTATAAGATGGAGTGAGGATTGGTTACAGCAGAAGTGGAACCAACAGAACAGATGGGGCAGAAATCACTGGAAGCAGAGACATGTGAGGGCTACAACTGTAACTGGAAACAATCTGATTATATTCTCAGTTCTTGTTCCAGCTCCATCACACAAGTCCTGCTGCCCTGTTACTGTTCTGGATGTTTTCCCCCCCATAGTAACATTCTCAAAGCTTCTCTGCTGTAAGCTATCACAAGCTTAAAAACCAGTAACGTTCATGCAGAACTTGTCTATATCAAGCAGTTGCCACATCATGGTATAAAATGCCAGGCAATGTAACCTTGAGGCTATACCTGTAAGCAATGCAATGATTCCAATATAAATCTGGTGAAAATTTCACAAAATAAGTCTTTACTGCCCTGCAGCCCACAGATGAGGACCTGTTATCGCCCACCTGCTGCTAACATCAAGCAGAACTCAGATGGAGAGAATAAAGCTTAAAACTTTACATAATGAAATAGATTCGATCTAATATAAAATTAAGACCATTGAATCCCCTCACTTTTCAACATCTGAGATGTATGCTATGAAGTTATAAAGTGCATAAATTACAGAGTGCATAAATCTCCTCATGTTTTTGTTTATTAATGAATAAAATGTCTCCAGAAGTCCCTGCATGTCTTTATCTGAATTTAAGCAATACTTGGTTAATAACAACATAACTCACTTTCCACAGTTGTTGGTGGAAGCCTTGTCTGCTTGAAGTCAGGAAGCTGACATGAACAACTCAAAAGTTGCTGAATGATAGCTGGACTGATTTGCTTGAAGTGGTCCTTGGAAATGGAGGAAGAACTGTTTTTCAAAAATATCTTCACAAGTTCATTGGCAGAGAAACAAACCTTTGTAGAAGAGTAGACAGAGTTACTGAACATGTTGCATGTACCTGCATTTAATGTTAAGGTTAAATGTGGAATCTTAGAACACAAGGTTGTACAACCTAGAAAAAGCTTGGGGTTTATATACTCTTTTTTTTGGATTAAATTAGTTCAATTACTCCAATTAATTCCAATTTTTTTCCAATTAAACTTGATACTACCATATAATTCAGAAAGATTGGAATCTTTGGGATGAAGCAGGACAATATTTATGGAAGCTGGTTAATATCATAAGGATCTGACAAAATAATATCTCTCAAAATTTTTGAGAGATTGTCATATGTGATAAGAAGTATTGTCATTGTCATCCATGCTAAGAAAAATATTTTACAGAATATCACAGAATATGTAGAGTTGGAAGGGACCCACAAGGATTATTAAGTCCAACCCTTAGCCCTGCACAGGACCATCCCCAAGAGTCACACCATCTGTCTGAGAGTATCATTCAAACGCTTGAACTCTGTCAGCCTTGGTGCTGTGACCGCTTGCCTGGGGAGCCTGTTCCAGCACCCAACCACCCTCTTTTTAATGCCAACACAAATCATATTCTTAGTCATTAATGTAAAACTTAATTGTTTGCAATAATAGTGCTATTAATATAAGATACTACATCAAAAGCAATACTTAGATTTGTCCTTGTGCTGGATCTTCAATAAGATAGGAAATAAATTGGAATTCTTTTAATTCTTTAAATAGTGTCATGTCATGTTAAGGTCAGCAAACTAGATGTTACATAGTCTAAATTTGGCCTAAAGGTTGCTTAATAATTGTATTATTAGAGGTACTTCAGAATTCCAACTACTTTTTGTTCTTGTTAGGAACATCTCTTTGTCAAAAGAAGGAACTTCTCTTGGGAACCTTTATATTTCAACAAATTTTCATGAAGAATTGCTTTTCCATCTCCAGGATGAAACTTCTAGAAAAAACGTGACCAGTTACCACTAGAACACACTTTTGGTGGAAATTTCTGTAAATGCTTCTAAAGAGAAGGAGTCCAGATCAAATATGTTATCTTACTTAGAGGAATAATCTTCACTTTTTAATCTCATCTGATGAGTTGTGATTCAATTAAAAAAAATATCTTTTTATTTCATTTAAATTGGTCTACATCTGAGAATCAAGGGATTCCTCAATATTTTTCCCTAATCACTGAAATTTAAGTTTCTTTTGAAATAAAATTGCTATTTAAATTAATTTTAAAAAACTTGTTAAGTACAGTTACTTTTAAATAACTCAGTTAAAACCCAACACCTTCCTGCCTTTGCTCATCCATTAGTGAAGTAAAATATGCCTTGAAGTTCACTAAGAAGCTGAATTAATTGAGCACTGATAAATTTGTTCTGAAAACCACATTCAAGTCTTCAGGAGAAGAGATGATCTTGTTGCCTGAACCTACTGTGTTCTGCCTTCAAGCCAAAGGACAGCATGAAGACAATGCAAGAGCTACCATGTTGGAAAAGACCTTAATTTTGCCTATTCTAGGCAGAAGTTTTGATGCTGGAAGTAGGGAACACCAGCATCTGGTATCAAGTTGGTGGCTATCAAGTCGTTGGTTGATTATGAGCAGCACTGCTGAGCAGTCAGAACAGGAATGATACTGTTTAACACCTTCACTAACAAACTGAGTGATGGAACAGAGTGGACCAGGTAGCACTGACAGGTGAAATCCAACTGGACAACTAGCTGAAATGCTGACTGGCATGGCTGCCATTTAGAGGAATCTTGACAAGCCAAAGAAATGGGCTGACAAGAACTTCATGAAGATCGGCCAAGACAAATGTGCTTCAAACAGAATAACCCCATGCTTCAACGAAGGCTGGGGAAAACTGACCAGAAGGAAGGTGGGTTTATAGAAAAAGCCCTTCTAATGGATGACTTGAACGTGAGCCACTGCTGTGCCCTGGTGGCAATGACCACTAACTGCACACTGGGCTGCATGAAATGTCCCTGGGGGACACCACTAATGACCGGCCACCCACTGGACCCAGCACCGTTCACCATCACTTGCAAGCCCCAGCCTTTCAAGCTTTTTAACTTAGGGAGGCAGAGCACTAAGTCTCCATTAGTGAAGCAACCATGTGTGTACTCCTGGAGGATGATACTGAAGAAACAAGTAAAAACACTTGCATATTTTCATGTGAAAAACTGGATGGATGGATGGATGGATGGATGGATGGATGGATGGATGGATGGATGGATGGATGGACGGATGGATGGATGGATGGATAGATGATTTTGGTTTGCAAAATCCGTGTTTTAGTGAGAAGTAGTAAAGGAATACAGATATTGTGACATAGTTTAATGGAATTCAAGATCACTTGTCTTATTAGATCCCCTGCTACTTTCTTGTTTTATACACATTTTTTGAATGCATAAACAATGATGACTTAAAAAGAAAGCAGTGACCTTTTTTCTGTGATAATGTTTCAAATAATGATTCCTATCTGAAAATTAAATTACAGATCTTAATATCTCAAACACAAGCCATAAATGAGCAAATTTCTTGTATGTAGCAGAATCTGTTACTAATGGAGCACAATTGCTATGATAAGTGCAGAAAACATGGGACAAAATTAGCAACACAACAGTGAAACACAAAGTGTTCTAATGAAGTATGCCAAGGAAAATAGACATAGCTAGAAAGAAGAGGAATGAAAAAAAGAAATAGAGAAACTAGGAATTAATACAGAAGAGCAATTATCTTCTCTCCAGATGTTTCTTAGTGATTTTTTTTCATATATACCGAATATTTGGCTCTCAGCTGATTACTCAGACTCAAATAACTCCACTGGATATTTATCTTTTGAACTACAGTCAGTCTCAGAAGTTCAAGAAATCAAAAACTAAGCTTCATAAAATCTTCTATTACTGGAGAACAATTTTACTTCTTTTACAGACAGAGTCATAACTGATTTCTGTCCTTCCTAGTTTAAATTTTATATGAAACATATTTAAAATGACCTTAATTCAAAGTTATTTTGAGACCCCATTAAAAGCCTCATCATGATGATTAGCATGATTCTTTATTGTGGTCAGCAGGAAATAAAGAAATCTATTGATAGATTATGCATTTCAAATTCAATAAAACTACACAGATAAATATCTATCCGAATGGCATTTAACCAGATGCAATTTGTCTCAGTCTCACATCATAGTAACGACCACATAGCAAAAGTCAGTTTCACAACATTCATTCTCCTAAATGGAGAATAAACATCGTCACTGAGTTAACCTAAATTGTAAAAACCTGAAATTAGTAGAAATGTGTCCTTAGAAGTACATATTTCAAATGTATCCATCAAAATATATACCATTTATTTTTAAATTCTTAGGATAAGGATAAATTCACCTGCAATGAGCCAGTGTCCTTCAAAGCCCTCAAACAGGATAGGGGGTAGTAGCTAAGACTCTGTCTTACAGACTCTATACTTTCTAAAGAAAGCTTCTGGATTCCATAGATGGCTATTAAGAGAGTTTGGAAATGCCCAATCTTCAGTTTACAGAAGCCTTTTAAAAGCAACTTTCATAGAAACCTTCATTTACTTTGTTTTCCTTAGTACAAAACAACCCTTCTTTCTACCAAGTCATTTAAGGAGCTCTAGAAGCTCTGTGACATAAGAGCACAAGAAATCTCTAATAACACAGTCATCTGTGTCTTAAAAGACACCTGATTCCAGGTAATACCAGCTGTTCTGTCAGCCCTTCCCAGCTACTTTAATCACATGGTCAACATCCATAAAGTTCTTTCCCCAGTTGATATTTAAAGAAAAAAAATAACTATTTAAAGATATATTTCCATCAGTATCAACATCACTTTTTGAAACTCTTACATTTTACCTCAGAAATTATGTACTGTTTGCAAAACAGTTTGAAGTTTTGTCACTGAAATTCTGTGACCAATACTATAATAACAGAAAAATAAATTAACCTGGTCCCAATCTGTGTTCCTTTCATGATCTTCAAAATAGCCTTTCAGAGAGTCTCCTTTTGTGTGGTTTCCTTTGAACAGAGTATTTTTTCCTCCAGAATCTCTGATTGCCATACTGTAACGTCTTCGTTTGTGACTGTGGAATTGTCCATTTACAGTGCAGGTCTTTTTGGCTGTAAGCACATTTAGTAGTTGTTCTAGTTCTAGTAATTCATTAGAAAACAGATATGTTACTGTGGGAAAATACACATTTAAAAGATAAAACCAAAAATCATTATTAAAATTTTGTTAGCTATAACATGAATTAAATTCCTCATTTTAATACTCTTTTCTCAGTTTGGTACTGTAGGCAATTTTAACTTAACAACTCTAGAAGTTCAAGACACCTAGATACTCAGCCTTTCTTGTTTTACATGCCCCACTCAGATGTTTTGCCTATGACTGTCTCAGAAGAAAACAGATGGGACTGAAAGGCAATTCTTCTGCCATTTAATCATCAATCTCTTACAAAATTGTCTAGTTATTGCTAAAGAACTTCACTGTTCTTAAAATTTTCATGTGTAAATGGAACTCCACACTAAGTCATCGTGGCCAGGTATTCAGATCAGAACACAGCTCCTTTATAGGGTGTGCCAAAATCATTGCATTTCAGAAGTGGAACACAGGACAGCAGATTCTCTCTCTCCTTTAGTTAATCAAGAAGCATGCCTGCTCATAGCACTGAAATAGGAAGGAGGGAGTCAGGATCTCTAATCCAAACATGAGATAATGCAGGGATGTATCCCATGACATAGCCTGAGTGCAAGGGGTGCTCCTGCTGATGAAATGCTTGGTTATTTGAGGGGGCATGCCTTATCCGATCTTACTTATCACCTTCCTTACCCCCTCATTTCCATATAAAACCACAGTGATGGTTTCTGGAAACCTTAATTTGTCCATGGGAAGCAAAAACAGTCCACAAATTGATTTCAAAGGAATTTAGGTCAATGAGAATAAGAAAGTTTCCATGTGATAATCCTTTACTGTTGCTAATGAGAAAATACAAATGGTATAATCTTAATGGTAAATCTTACAAAAACGCTTCTGATAAGATATTTGACTACTTTCTTTTGGCTACTTGAGCTAACAGATCTGTATATCTACACCGAGGTGTGAGTTACTAAGGCATCTAATATGGCTACCTTACAAGATTATCCCATCTATCCCTGAAAGAGTCTGCAGTGTATGAAGATATGCATAAAGAAGCAATGCTGATGAAGCCCCAGTGAATCTGCCTTCACAGATAGATTACTACCCTAAGAGCTCCCTTGGGTTGTTCAGATGGTGCTGAGCAATTCAGTTATAAATTAATGTTGAATAAAATGTAATAATCTCAACAGCAATTTGCTTTATACCTCTCAGAGAATTATCAAAAGAAGGAGTTTCTTTTCCAACCTTGTTTTTAAATTTAGAAGAGACTACTTAAAAACTTCAAAATTAAAGAACTAAATGAAGTGCAAAGAAGTCCTTCAGGCATTTAAAGATAGTTTACTCGAAATGTGTGTTGCAAAAGGCAACTAGAGATTAATAAATAGCTTACCTGTCACTTGGAGCTCAGTGGTACTGTTTAGAGAATTGAAGATATATTTTATAAAGAATTCTGGGGAAGGCAAACTTGCTTTCCCCATGCAGACTCCTTGGAGAGCCAGAGTAATGATTAAAGCAGCCAGGCGTGGAAGAGTGTTTTCATCAGCACCATCTCTGTCCATTATATCAGCATTTTTCTCCAGAGTGCTCACATCAACACACTGAAATCAGGAGAAAACAGCATGAAGACAGCCCTGGTCACCTCCATTTAAATATCGGAGTGACAAGAGGAGAAACTGGGGAGAACACTTTCACAGACAGCTACAGTAGAAAAAATTAAGACTGAAGTTGTAATTGACAACAGGACAGTGAAACAAAGGACATTTTCATGAAAACAGGCATAGAATTAAAAATCTTGAACTTTTATTCTGTGTCTGATGGGGAAGAAGTACAGTCCTTCATTCAGGTTATTTGTGCTTAGTGTTATTTTCTCTTAGCATTATTTTCATGCTGTTTCTATTATTCCACTGTCCTCAATTGCATCTACATCTACTTCCAGAAAGCGGCAGAAAAGAGAGGAATTTTCGTTAAGGCACAGGCAATTGACTTAAATAATACAGACTTTAATTCTTTATCTTAAACTTCAGTGAGAATTCTCTAAATGCTTTTTGTTCTCTATCTATTAAATAGAATCAATATTATGTTATGGAGTAGTTATCTAGGGACAATATGGAAAGATATAATTTTGCAAATACAGAGTGACTTCTCTGCTGAGTGACCAAACAGAAACAGTAGTCAGTGGTGTACAACCACGTGTGTGGATGTCTGCAGGTCTGTCTCCATTACCTGGAAATTTATCCCTGTTTTCTTCCATTTTTGCCTTTCTTGTTTGTTTTCACTTCACATGTTGGGGTTTGAAAGAAACAACAAAAACAACAACAACAAAGGCAAAAAATATTTCTTTCTAGCTCATATTAACTGAACTAAAAAGACAACTAGATGAGCCAGTACAGTATTCATTTATTTTATTCATACTCATCTCTCTGTATGTAGGCCATAAACACTGCAGAGAAGAGGCTGGCTGGCATTTCTTTTCTTGTTCATTCATTACACATCAAAATCTCCCCAATCCAGCATTTAATCTCTCATTTCAAAGAAGATATTAGGTACTATGAATGAGAAGAGGATATTTTCTGTGAAACCAAAACACATAGTCACTAAAAATGCTTTTCTTCTATTACTAGCCTGCATCATTGGCCCTTTTTCATAACTCAGTTGTTGTGATTCTAATATTATGCTATTATGTTTTGAGTACCTTTCATAAAAAAACCTTCTTTTCCGTCAGGTCAGTGAGTGGTGAAGTTTCAGTTACTGGACAGGCCTGACAACTGATTATACTGCCAGCATAAACAAACAGAACCCACAGTAAAGCACTTTCTGGGTTGTTATTCTATCTTGACATTTCAAATACACACTGATGCCTCTTTACAGTTGCTCAGATACCATTGGAGTTCTTGGAAATCAGCACGTTCACCAAGACTCAAAAACAAAAGTACTGGTCAATGAATAATTTATGTTGGGAAATGATTACATAAAGAAGACTGAAAGAGGAACTGGAGGCCCTCAATATTCTGGACACAGCCAGCCCTCTTACCCGTCTTCTGTTTGTGCAGAAAACTCTACTACAGGATAATGTAAATTAAAATCTAATTATACGAAAAGGAAAAGGGCAAATTCAAGCTTTGCAGTAAACTAAATTTAACTTAATATTATGAACACATCTAAGGGGCTACAATCAGGAGGTCAATTTGCACTTCAGGAGTTATCTTAACTGACAAAAAGCCCATTACAAGGAAAACAATTTTTCTTAGATTTTGAACTCTAGAATATTATTCTATTATTTTGTAGACGCTTACTTAAGATGAGGAATAATAAACAGCAGGGAGAAAACTCACTGCGTGTTTCCTGACTCTAGTAAGAATGATCTTAGCTGAAAATACTCAGTATGCTTTTTCTTTTTTTTTTTCTTTTTTTTTTTCCTTTTTTAACTTTAAACTTTTCTAGATCAATCTTTCTACAAGGCTGGTAGATAATTTGTCACAAATGTATGTGTTTCAGCTGAAGGAAACCATCATTTGGATAGATTTCTTATTCCATTCCGCTTTGGATAGACATGGAAGTGTAGAACCAGGCAAAGATTTCATCACAGCAAAATGGTTTGTTCCTTCTCCTATACAGCCAAATCAGTTTTGGAGCTCTTCTGCTTTATACCATTTAAATACAATCATTGCTAGTGATAGACTATAAAATACTAAAAGATGGGAAAGTATTTTCTGTCCTTGGAGCCAAGTGCAAGATCTTGCATCTATACAGCTATGCTCTTTTCTATCTGCTTTAAGCAGGGCAACTGAATCTAAATTACCTGTTGGGAATGGTGCCTAATATGCAGTATCTGCCCAACTGTGTCTCAGCAGACACTGTTTAAGTGCTAGGTAGCCAAAAGCAACTCAAGGAAAAGGCTAACATTAAACAGCAGGCATAACAACACACCAGTGTTCAGCCCGTGCTCTCATACTGCTATTTACTGGTTTTCTGGCAGACCGTGATACTGACACAATGTCTGCACTGACATAAAGGCACTATAGCAGTAGTAAATATAAAGCCATATTTACTTAATGTTTTCTTTACCTGGGTTTCAGAAGTTTTAAAATGTTGCCTTACTGCAGCTAAAATATCTTCAGTTTCATTCCGTGAAAAATAATAACAGTCTTCATCATGTCTTAAACTAAGCATACTCTGTAGGTAAAATTTATAATCCTTATTCTTCAAGCTGAGTTCTGTAGAACATACATCTCTGTGATGAAGAATGTAGTAGAGAAGAATAAGAGAAATTCTCTCAAATACTTCTTCACTGAGCTGGTCTTCTAAATCTCCTCCAGCTATTAGTAACAAAGCATCTGGTTCAAGGCACTGTGAAGAAATAAAAATAAATGGAAATTCAGCTCAAGTAACACACTGCTAGGCATCTGCAAATACAATTAGGATAAAAGGAGAATTCAATTTTTATATTTAAGGGATTGAACCTGAAACTACACAGATGAAGGCTGATGGAATGGCAGGAGGAGGGTACAGGTAATTCGCTGCAGTTCTGTAGCCACAAGATCGCACTGTAGTTTTTTGTCCAGTGCCACTTTTGTTTTTAAGAAATGTCCTAGAGACAGGGCTTTGAGCAACCTGGTCCAGTGGAAGGTGCTCCTAGTCATGGCAGGGTGATTGGAACTGCAGGATCTTTGAGGTCCCTTCCAACAGAAACCATTCTATGAATATTCTGTGATTCAATGATTTGATGGTTTAAGACACGACAAATTAGGACTAACTCTGATCAATCACTGTAGAGATTAAAAGCCTTCCACTGGCTTCAACAGAGTATACTTCTGGTTATAACTATATTAGATAAGGCTTATTAGATGAGGCTATTCATATTTTTATCTGTGCATTCTACATGTGTGCATCATAAGATAAAAACTGTAGTTAATTCAGAGTATGTAAGCAGAAGTTGCATCATATTCGATGCACTGTTGAAAGAATTAATTGACCCTGTAATCACACAGCTATTTTTATGTTTTTCTCAATGAATTCTGTTAACTGCAACAATGCAATCCAGTACAGAGAGCCAGCACGAGGTCTCAGCACCATTTAGTTCTTCAAATACATTTCACAAGGGACTGAGATTATGTACTTGCCCTGTGCAGGCTTTCTATCTGAGCACAGATTTTTTTAATACATGCATATGTATAGAGATATGCATATTTACACATGTCTACATAAACTTCAATTTTTTTTGCTACAAAGACAGTTTCCAGAAACTTTTGCCATCTCAAAAATAAGTTAGTCTTTAAAATTAGACAAAAAGAATAATAGAGGTTTATGCCAGGCTTTGAGAAATAAGATACTGAACTCCAGAATAAAGTCTTTCTTGTAGAGATCCTGTAACTAATGTCATTCATTTTTTATCTGCTTTTTTCCAACAGACTCCTTTCCAAGTGTGATACAGGTGTGTCAGCTAATCTCAACCACTATGGTAGAGGAGCCAAACTGTACATTTCAGAGAAGAAACTACAACACATGAAGGTACCATCGAAGGATCAACACTGCACTCTAATAAATTAATGAATACAGTCAGAGTCCAGTTTGTCAGAATAAATTGTTTATTGCTACCAGCATGATATGATGGTCGGTGTGGCTCACCCTATATGTTGGTTCATTTTCCTGCACTGAAGCTGGGTTAATGAAACACACAGTACTATGATCAGATGAATCGTAACAGATCCTGTTACTCCACAGTATATGCCTAGCCATGGAGAGTGACTCTTGAAGAGATATTAAGGGCATATAGATTGGTTCATCAGTGGTTTGGTTTTTTTCTTTTCTGCTACTAGAGTTTTAGAGGAATAAAATCTGCATGTGCTTGATTTAGAAATTCTAATTTGCTGTAAAAAAGAAGCCCAGAATCTGGGCATTGAACTCTGAGTTTCTTTTGTTTAAGGAGCCAGAAGTTCAGAAAAAGTTGTCATACAATGCAGGAAATATATGATTTCTGTGTGCTTAGGAGATAAAGAAGTGTCAGATGCCATTCAATAGCTGTCAGCCCTGCCCAAAGAGTCTTGGTGCCAGAATGTAACAACAAACTAAAAGAAGTCTAAAAAAAATGTTAAACTTCACTGCTTTTAAATGCCCATTAGAGACATCATTAAAAATAATGATTAAAAAAATCTGAAAACAAAGTCATAGTATAAACAGAATACTGGATTTAGAAGGGAAAGTTGAATCTGAAATCAATCAGTGACTCCCAACAAGTATGAGAAAAAAAATGCTAAGTTAAGGCGGGGCATTCTGTTTCAAATTTTGATGATCGTGAAGGATCCTTGCACAGTCTTTGCTGTCTTGGTTTACCAAATCTTTTTAAATCATCATGGAAGATTTCGGCACATTGCCATGTGGGCCCCACATGGGCTCCACGTTACTGAAGATGCCACGTCTCTCTCATGGATTTCCTATAGACAGCTGTGTTCCTGTGGCACTGGCACATAAACACTGGCAGTACAGGATGTGTGCAGTGTTTCTGACTCAGCCAACACTGAGGAATACTGCATATGGTGAAAGTCTTCAAGTTCTTCCCACAGGAAATTTCCAAGATGAAGCCTGAACAGAGCAGCAGCACTGACCAAAGTAAGTCCCAGCTAAGTTTCCCTCAGATTTCTTCCATCCGAGGACATAGTGGGCAGACTCTCTACAAATACATCACAAATACCTATGAAAAAATATGCCAAGCAAAAGAAGCAAAACAAAGAGGGCAAACAAAAACCTGGAAACCCCTGTTTTGTGAAATTTAGGAGGACCCATGTTTTACATATTCCCAGCTTTTGATCTGGCTCCATATCTGATACATATCCATTGCCCTCATGTGCATAATCTCCTTCATAGGAAATATATATATCCATTTAGGAAACAACAGGAATATACATTACTTATGTAAGAAATTTCACATTTGGGTTCATATGAGAAAGGGGAGCATTTATTGAAAAGGTCAATTAAGTAAGCAGCTGTCTACTGCATAGGATAAAAGGATCCCCAATCCATTGGCTTGGCAGATTGCAGAGAATAGTACCTCAGGAAAGCATTCACCTTTATGACCACCCTCATTATTGTGGTATAAAGTGAGACTCTGCTGTATGTAGGTCACTGAACAACAGTGCCAGAGCCAGAATAATGTCATGGAAAGCCAAGACTGACCAAGACCTTTGTCGTCCTTTTCAGCTAAGTTGCCCACTTAGCACTGTGTCTGTCCTTTCTTCATTGAATCATGAATCAGTTCTGCAAATATTCTCAACTCAAACAGACAACCAATCCTTCTGTGAAACTGTACCCTGGACTACTTCCAGTTTCAATTTGGATTTGTGGATTCATTATTGTGCCTTTGATTTTCCTTGACCTGAACTGCTTACCAAAACCCTCCCCTAAATCTTGAATGATTCAGTGAAGTGGCACATAAATCTGAGACAATCCTGTCTGGGTTTTGTTTTTATGAATAAAAACAAAAAAAAAAAAAAAACAAAACAAAAAAAAACAAAAAAAACCCCAAACAAACAAACAAACAAAAAAAAAAAAAAAACCAAAACAAAAAAGGAGAACTGGTCCCCAGTGTTCCCAGTATTTACCAATGTATCTTTCCACGGAGGAAATCTTATGCCTAAAATTCAAGCTCATGCTTCATTTTTAGATCAGGTTTAAGTAGAAAAATTTTTGTTGGAAAACAAGCACTTAACTTCTAGAGGAAAATTATTAGTGTTATGTGATAGAAGCATGGCATTTTTAAGGAATGCATGTTATGTTTGGAATATCTCTTAATGAGCTCAAGAAATAAATAATAATTCAAAATTAAAAACTTAGAGCAGGGACAATTACTTTTTTTTTTGCTGCAACAAGAGTTTTTTTAAAGTTCTATATTCAGGACAGTATCACTCTAATAAATAATGTTAGAACTCACTGACGATGCTGTAAAGATATCCCTCATTAATTGAAGCACTAACCAGATTACAATCCTCTTGCATGCCATAAATCCGCTGTGGGCACTCAGCTTTCTCCAGTAACATTTTGACCAGTTCTCGTGAGTGGTTCATGTGGAGCTCAGTGTTTTCAGCTGAAAGAAGGCGTAAAACTTCCATCAGATAGCCTCTGCTGGGAGCATAGCTGCCATCCTGCCCATGCTCTTCCCCAGGCTGTCCTTCAGCAATGAGCACGCTGAATATGAAAGCAGAACATACCACCCCAAGAGCTGAATGTTTGGTCAGAAAACACATCTCCTCTTCTTGCAGTGAGGGATCTGCACTGAATGTTGGATTGTTGTTTGTACTTCAGAGCTTAAACTGGAAACCTGAGGAATCTGAATGGTAAAGGGGAAAAAAGAAACCCCAACCCTTTAATTAGTGTGAATGCAATATGTTTGAAAGGATTTATTAATTGGTCGGCTAAGCTGATTTGCAGTGACAAGCTGTTTTTGAACAACAGGGAGCCTGTAAGGACTTTACAGCACAGAAAAGCAGGAAACTAAGACAACCATGGCCTTAAAACTTCTGTAGAATTACCAACAAGAGGTCGTCTGAAAGTGCCCTTCCCTCCTCTTAAAAATAAAGTGTATGTCTTTCACTTCGGTGTTATGTTACTGCATCCACTAATAATTCCTTTTGGTGAGAACAGGAAAATACCTCTGCTTTCACTTTCATTCCATTATGAAACACGTTTTTAGTAGCAAAAATAGCTGTAAATAAATATTACTAGTGCAATACTAATATGAATGTGCAGTAATTATGTTACATAGCAATGATACAGAGCAGATTATATTTTCAAAACACTTTACCAGTGTTACTAAACTCAAGCTATATGGCACAAAATGAGAATGAACAGGATGTACCTGAAAATTAGTGATATCTTATGATCAGATGAAAGAGCTACAAAGCTGCGGTCTTAGTTTCACTCAAAGAACTCAGTGAGTAAACAAGACAAACACAACCGAAGCAACAAATTTAATCTGTTAACTCTAGGTGTAAAAGACATTTTGTGCAATAAATCTGTCTTGTCACTATCCTTCCTAATAAACCACCACTTCCGCTTTAACAATAATCTACCTCAATATCTAATAATAAAAAAAATGAGTTTCACTTCTGTTTTTCACAGAGGTTTTGATTTTATTGATGGACATATGCTGGCAGTGACATACATACTCAGATAATAATGCACATGTGTTAAACAGCTACATATACATTCAGCTTCTTCTATCTGCAATATAAGATGTCTCATTTTTAAGGAAACTCTGCTAAGAAAGTGAATGAAAAAATGAAAAAGAACGGCTGAATTCAAATGGGCATTCACTCAGATAAAAGTTAAATGTTAGGAAATCCTTTGGTCTTTAGGTATATTTTACTGTTAGCAGTTAGGAATATGTATCATTGTTACAAGGATGTTACGAGCGTTTATTTCTAAATGTTGTTTTCTTACCTTCTGAAGGGAAAAAGAATGCTCGTGTATCTAGCTTTGTGGCCTTCTGAATCCTCAGAAGTATTTAGCTGCTGGAAGTCCAATGTTTTTAAAATTCCTTGATGGTGCTCTGGAAGCTGAAGAGGATTAGTTTATTGCTGCCTTGAAAAGTTTTCAGTTGCTATGGAGAGAGCTGCTCTTAAGGTAACAATGGAGGTGGATAGGAATTAGTACATGTTCTTCTTGGCAAGTTCTAAGCATTGCATTATTGAATGTATTTCACATATTTTAGTAGTTATCATTTTATATAAACAGTGTTTTAGCAGTGCAAGATATATAAAATTATTAAAGAATGTATTTCATTTTGATGGATAATACATGCAAGCACTCAACTGTTCTCTACGCTACTAAATTTATCTGATCAAATCTACAACAAACATAATTTTTTTTAATTAAAAAATTGCTACCTTTTGAAAATATGAGAACAGAATAGAATAGAAATCTTTTCAAGCACCTCTATAGAAAAAGGATGTTTTTTTGTTTGCAAAACACTGCCCATAGAGAACAGTCTCTTTCATCCCCACTTCTTCTGTGCTACATTTGCACCAACTAAAAAATTGGGATAGCCTAGACTGTGCTGAAAAAAAATATCTTGCACCCACTCAGATTTTCCAGAGGGATGCTGTTACAATGTTGACATTTACATCACCATGCCATTAGGATATCATTGCCCTGGAAGTTAGTGAAGACTGTCATGGCTGACAGATTTCCCCAGTGACAGGTACACCAGTCATATCATTCTCCCACCTTCCAAACCTTCAGTGATGTTACGAAGGACTAGCAGCTCAGCTGGCTCAACAAATCCTGTAGTAGAAAGCCTGTAGTAATAGAAACACCATAACTCTCTTTTAATCTGGATTGACAAAAAAATCCTGCTTTCTCAAATTTATGTAGTATCTCCTATAAGGTGGTGAGCTCAAATGGAACAGCCTTACAACTGCACAATGGATACTGAATATAAAAAATTAAACTGACAACACCAGCTTGAAGGAAGAGAAAAATGTAAAGAAATGTTCTCAAAAATACAAAGTGCAATTGCATAGAAGTATGTACAAATTCTTATATGATCAAGGTTGAATATTTTAAAAATCAGTCCTATGATTAAATATTCTTTTATTTTACTTCATAAATTACAAACTATATTTATCAAACTAACATTGCTAAATATGCAACTTTATGCAAACAAGAATTACATAATTTTTTATATGAAAATTTATTTTTATATGAATGACTGAAAAGCAGAAACACATGATAATATGCACCTCCTCTGGCTATTAAACAATTTGCTCTGTCAAAAAAAGCTAACCAGGTCCAGATTTGTTCCACTAATAAAAATAATTCCTCAGATAATGGAGGAATAGCTTCTAGCATTTAATTCTGGGGATTGCTCAATTTCCAAATAAACATAGAATAGGTTTATCTGTATATAATTTGGTGGTTTGTATATAATTACAAATTGAAACTAAGAATTCATCCTATTCAATTAAAATGTACAAACAGTGGGTGAGTAGTTTCAGTTTACTGAGAGAAGCTAACATTTATAAACACATTTGATGATTTATAGCTATTGAAAGCTGCTGAGAGATTTGCATAATAATAATGGCTACAACTTACTTTAACATTTATATTACAGACTGATGGTAAAAAAGGGAAGCATTCAGCACACTAAAAAGCAACAGATAATATGTGGTGCATGCTACTACGGCTGATTCAAAGGAGACAGAAGAATTCACTTCCCTTTTTATGACTAAGTGTTGCAAGCCTCCCCTGGCTTGGAAATGAATTTCTCAGTGGTGGCGAAATCGCTGATGGTGACTCAAGGCTCAGCCTCTGCTTTTACCCTTGACAGTGTGTTTCCAGTCATGCCATTGTCACCAAATAATTATTCTGTCTACACAACACTTGGGTTACTACTTTTGAAGTAATTACTGGCATCAATCACGGGGTTCTTTTTTCAAACCCTTTTGTAGCAGCATTATTCCCCTACTATCTACCCGTCCTGAAGCTGTGCCAACTGACAAAATGGGACAGCAGTAATAACGGAGCTGGGTAGTTAGATGCCCATTGGAAGTTTGCTAAGATAAGCACATAGAAATAAATCACTGGTACAGTTCAATGTCTTAAAACCTCCCGAAGCACCTATCACTATTAATGTTGTCTCGTGTTACGAGACTTTACCATTTTGACTCAAATTTTATTGCATGTCTTCTGGTGAATTTTAATAAAGGGGAAAAAAGGTTCATGCACAATACTCCTAAGCCAGAGCCTCTCCACTTAGTGTAGAATAATATGCGTGGAAGAAAGAACTTTCAGAGGAATTGGAGAGTTGGGGTAACTCAAATTCAAGTAGCTTACCATTCTAACATGACAACAGACTATATATGGCAAGACCAGAGGTATGATGAACTTCCTGATTAAATAAGCAATGTAAACTTTTTTTTTAATTACTCCATTCCATACACTATACTTAAGTACCTTGGCATGATCAAGCAAGGATCTGAACTCAAGAATTACGTAGAGATAATCAATACTTATAATTAGTTTGAACAGTTACCGTGGCAGGGTACTTGCAAGAGAGTAACTGATAGCTGACAGACATACGCATATGTCCCAGGAAAATATGTAACAGAAGACATAAGATAAAAAGAAGAGTGATAAAAATGATAACTTCATAAAACTCTTATTTTTATTTCATGATTGGATTCATGATCCCAGACAACTGCATATGAGATTTTCTCCACATACAGATACAATAATTTGTGATTTAGAAAGCTCATATAGTAATATCCTAACTTCCATTCTCAGGCAAAAGGAGTGAAGGCAATTTCTAAATGGCATAACTAGATGCAGAGCATGCAGCAAGTCATCTTTGGTTATTGTATTTTTGTTAGTTAGTTTTAAGTGAACCAGTAAGACTTACTGCAGCTTATCTTGTTTCTCCCACCCTTGCACCTGCTGCGAGAACAAAAGCAAGTTGCCCCTTCACAAATGCCACGGATAACCTCACTCTGCAATTTTCTGCGTTTCAAAGGATTGGTGAATAAATAATGTAGGAATAGGAAAACTCTTTAGAGAACTCACTCTGAGATGACAAGGACATTCCCATGGACTCCACCAACATGACAAATGGCTTAATTTTATTTGTACAGTAGAATGGGAGTAGATGTAGACATAATTTTAGCAAGGCCCCTGCTGAACTTCACCTCATACTGAGAAATGCAGCTATATAGCTCTCATTCCTTCAATACTGTGTAACTTATTTTGATGAACTAAGCAAATGCCTTTTTTACTTTTTACTAATCGCAGCAATTATGGCAAGCACAAGAGAATCCTCTGGTACTGCAGATTTCCTCCATTTTATTAATGTGATGTGTGCACATTGTATAATTACAGTCATAGGCAGTATATTGACATATGAAAGAACTACATTTTGCATGTAATTTGTGTAGAATTTCAATATATAAAGCATCTATGCCAATGAATCAATGCCAGAGTGCTGTAATAAAAAATGTCAGTACTTTAAAATTACCAGTCAATTAAGCTTCTTTGGCATCACATGTTAATTCAACAATATTGCATATATTAAGCTTGCCAATGAATTAAAAAAATGTCATTTAAATTATCTGACTGACATATATTAACATAGAATTATATACATTAATATATGTGCCTGGAACTAGTCTTCTTTTATTTCAGAACTGCAAAATTCACCTGTTATTAGAAAGTTTTCTTAGGCCTGGAAATCTAGTTTCATTGAAGTAGAACAGAAAGAAGCCACAGATTACTTCCACTCTAAGCCAGCAAAGCCCTTATATTTTGTAAAATATATGTCCAGAACTGCCTTCTCACACATTACAGAATTAAGGTGATATTTATTGTCCTAAGCTATTACTGCCATGAAAACTGAGTTTTTAAATTAAAGTGTTCATTTATAGGAAAGTGTAATCTAAAATTTCATTATTTGCCTCCATCTTACTACAGACTTCTCCCTCACACAATCTCTCTATTGCTCACTATCTGACTGAATTTAAAACAACCAACAAAACCCCCAAAAAACCACTGAGATGTAGAAGTAACTATCGAGACCATTCAGTGGTAACAATTATGATGAAGAACACAATGGGAGATAGTAGTATCTTGGGCAAGAAAAAGAGGGGTTTTCATAAGGATGGATATGATGTTGCTCATTTTTAAGTTAAAGAACACATGGGGGGAAAATGCTCTTGTGATCATCTTTAGGAGCTTTATCAGCCTAACTTTACTGAAGGTACCTAAACATCAAAGTACAGCTACTAAACTATCAAGTCAGCTTCAGTTATCTCACCTCCCCTTATACTAAACAGATGCAGAAATCACCTACTAAGCTTTTCACTGCCTATTGTGTAGTTTTGTCCCAGAGTGTTATCACAATATTATTATGTATACTTTCTTCCTGCTCCTTTAGGTTTTTAAAGAAATTGGGCTCAAAAACCAAGTTGATCTTTTTAGCAGTGTCCTATTCAGTCCAAAGCATTTATGTTCCAATTACATACGTCAAACTATTAATTTAAATACCCCAGATGAAATATTAGTATGCAGTAGAAATGTAGTATTACAGTATAGAAGACCAAGTGATATTTTAATGGGAAAAAATAGGTTTTAAAATGGAAAAATAACCTTTGACAGTTATACCGTTCACCATGTAGGAAACTGACATGTATTTTATGTCTCATCTTCAGCCGCTGACTTCTGACCCTAAAATATTGATTTGTTCGTTTCCTGCTGATACTCATCAACTTATGCTTGAAAAGCACTCAAATGTTCTTTATGTAATCTGTGTGGGTTTTTTCCTTTATGTAAATATTCATAAAATATTTAGAAATAATTTTTACTATTAGAGAAAAAATTATCTCAAGTGTTTACATTTCTTTTTGTTTTTCAAGCTACGACTCAGCATTCAGTTGTTCTAAAGAAATTCTCACAATAGGGAAAAGTCATTGCAGGCAAACACCTGTCGCCTGAGAGAAGACTGATATTTTTCAAGGTCTTCTAGTCTACCTAAAAACCAAAAGAAAAATATAAGTTTCTGGGTCATGAATAGAAGCCAGGATGAGGGGAGGGAAGACAGTTTCTTTCTGTCTCTTTGTCTTAAATTCAGGAAGTTTGTAGTTGGCACCAATACTATAAAGAGCTTACAGAACGGCTGAGTGATTAAATAGGCCTCAAGTAACAGACGTTGAAGTAATAAAGGTGAAAAGAAAAAAAAAACGAGAATCTTAAATTGGAAGGACAGTGAAAGAACCAGTATAGATAGGAAAAAATTTAGCCAAATGCAAATTTCATTGTATCACAGTGACTTTAGTTTCCACCTTTATTAAAACTACAGACCAAATACTATCTCCTCCTTGTAAGTAATGGCCAGTCTTCGCGAACGAAGATCCGGGGAAGGTCTTTACACCTTCGAGCCTGCGCATTGGATTTTTT
>JAWMRA010000078.1:18591393-18865607 GCA_035584735.1 Pseudotriccus pelzelni
CTAACGAGCTCCACCTGCCCGGGGAGTATCCCTGGCTGGAATCGAACCCAGGCCTCAGCGGTGAAGGTCCTGCGATCGAACCACTAGGCCACCAGGGGCTCCCATCTCCTCCTTGTAACCCTGTATTATATCCATTGTTCAAAGGTTTGGTAACAGAGGCAGTAAGGGGGATGTTCGTATTTTACAAAAGAAACTTCTTACTGCTAAAAAGTTTTTTTCTCTCTCTCTAACCTAAGTAGTTAACCTAAATACCAGAATTCTCCATAAATGCACATATATAACATTTATATTCTAAATTACATGCTTTCTTTTTTCCTAGCCTATAAGAAACATACAAAATTTCAACTACTATTTTAACTTTGCAAATACAGTTTAACACACCATTTATTCTTGTAACATTGCTCTATTCAATTTAGGATAAAATTCTTATTTTATCATTGTTCATTCTGCTCAGTCTTGGCTACAGAATTCTTCGTATCACTAGTTCCTAGAACAGAATTGCTGTATTTTAGTAATACTTCAGGGAATTTAGCATGTCTTTGTTATTGATTGTACGATTTTTGGTTTTAGTTGTGGAAGAAAAAAATTGTGGGTTCAGTATGTATTATACTAAGAATCACCAGAATAGCACATTATACTGAGGGGAAATATTGGTATCTTCACTGGTTTCCTCTCCGGTAAGTGAATATTTAAAGCAGTTTAAGAAGTGTATAGAAGACCTTCTCATGATAGGCAGCAACAGTGCAGCAATAAGCAGTTTATTATGTCTGCATGTTCTCTGTACACAAACATATATAAGAGGAGCAGGAAATAAATCCAAAGAATATGAAAAATAATCAAAAAACCCTAGGTCTAATTCAATATGATTATTCTGTCAACACAGCAGGTTTTTCTCCATTTACTAAATTCACCTGATAAGCATGTGTCATTACAATCATAAACATTATTACCCATGAAGTATTTTTAAAATGGTATTAAAATGTTCATATCTTCCCTCAAAATATTTGGCCATGTGCATGCAGCCATTACATTTTCCTCTTTTACGATTACACAGTCTACTTCACTCACAGCTCCCGTGGATGAGTGATGAACTCAGGTCTTAACCCTCCATTATTTCCTGTCTTAGAAACTCTTATCACCCTGTAATGTATGACTGTTATGTACTATTACGTTTCACAGCATATCCAAAACTCCAATCCTCTCATTCTTTCTGCTTGAAAACCTGAATATTATCTGCAATCTCTTGACCCAATGTCATCTGTTAACTTCATGCCAAAAAAAAATAAAAAAAATTAAGAAAGTATAAAAAAACTCTAAAGATTTGAATCCCAGAAGATCACACTGTCAACCTCATGGCAGGCCAGCCAATGCCTTTTCAAAGCAACCTACAACCTTCCAGATTTTTACCACCCCAAATAGTTACAGACAGTTATTATAGTGACGTCCTGGGTTATCTGACCCTGGCATCTGCTTTGTACAGAAGATAAGTCATTTAAAAACAAACAAAAAAATTTAGCTTCCTACTAGTTTATTAGTGAGTCCCTCTTTATTAGCTTTTGAATGGAAACAATGGCTTATTTTATCGCCAAAAACATTTGCTTTCATAAAAACAAAAATTAACAAAATATGGGATTAGTCTTTCCTAGTTGTGTAGACACAATAATAAATTAAAACATTGAAAATATTCAAATGCTGAAGGTTGAAAATATTGAACATATTGAAAATAAAACCAATAGAGATGTAGATTATAAGAAAATCTTTAACATGCAGTTATACTGCATCAAAGCACTTGGCAGTAGTAACACTTTCTCGGATCTTTTTCAATCTTTTTTATTGTACTCAGACTGTTTCTAGGTAAGCAAATATTTGTGTTTGTTCCAGCAAATTCAGCTGGAAGCTACTAAAAATATATGCATAACCAACCAAGTCTGAAATTGATGTTTGCTCCAATACAAAGCCAAGACATAGAGTAAGTGGGCTAATTATAAAGACAGTTATTCCCATTAGACAGCTGTTCCTTAAGAACTAAAAAGCTGTTAATGTCCTTCAGCTATTGAAGTTAACAATACTGTTATAACCAGAGCTCTACCCCATTCTGATCTTCTCTGGTTTCTACTTCTTATATTCAAGTTAGATGCTCACTGTACTTAAAAATCACATAGGTGACATCACTTAATAACAGTGTGAACGCAGAATATCATGGAGGACTGCAGATTGGAAAGCAGATTTCAAGCATAGACCTTGGACTCCTCTCCTTTGTTAAACATCTCCAAAAACTCACCTTATTGCCGGAATATTTTCTGAAATCTCCAGAAAACAAATGAAGCTATGGTACAGTTTTTTGCCTTAAGGCTAGTCTTGTATCATGAATAATAATGGGGAGCTCACTTCACTTGCTAGTGAAGACACACACAGGGATCCTGGCCATGATGATAAGGCGTAGGAATAAACAAATAAATAGTGGTAATGCAGACCCATTTTGGAACTAGTACAAAATTATGTGTTTCAGGGCTGAAGCCCATCCCTGTTGGGTACCAGAACAGAACATTCATACCAGCAGCTGGTAGTGGGAAAGGTATTACACCAGTGGGACATGAATTTCATGAATCATGGAAAGCCTGGTAATACTCTGCTGCAAATGATCAAGCACAACTCTCACTCATTGTGATGTTGGTTGGTATTGTAAGCTTTAATTACCAATGTTGAACTGTTACCATCCAGACAATCTATGGCTAATCAGTACCTTTAAGCTCCTGTTTGTCTGAATTTAAGCACTGTTTGTCTGAATTTTCTATTTAGTTCTAATTAAAATATCCTATATAGGAAACAGTAACAGTCTATATTAAAGTAGTCTTTTCATTGAAACAGCAACTGAAGATTTAAAATAAATAACTCTTCCAATTTCTGAGCATTTATGCCCACAATTTATCTTGAAAATGTTCCATGCTGTATAAAACTTCCACTGTCAGCTTACCAAAGCATGTTTTATGGAAAATGATGTCTTATAGAAAACTCAAGATAAGATAGAAGTCAACTTCATATAGTGTCAATAAGACATTACTTCCTACTACATTCTATTCAGTTAAATGGAAGCATTTCAACCTATGTTTTCCATGTTTTTAAGGACAGAAGGTATCATTTAGGAACACTACACAGTTTTGCATTAATGCAGGACAAAAAAGCTATATTCCAGAATTTCTGAAATAAACCCACTGCAAGTTTGTATTCTGTGGTATATTTATGCACAAAATTCAGGTCTTATCAAATCTGGATTTGAAGATATAACTCATCCATCATCAGAAACATTTTTTCAGACCTTTGTTATCCTCACCTTTCATTTGCATGTGCCTTTGTGGATTTGTTTCGCTTCAGGTACTATGATTTTTTTCACTGTAACTTCAGCATGACTAGGCATTACCATTAGCCTTTTTTTTTCTTGTTATTTAAAACAGTATTTGAGGGCACATTTATATTTCTCTATATAGACATACAATTAGAAGATCACACACAGTACAAATTAGCTAATTACGTTGGTAAAGCAAAATACAGTATTTTTTACAAAATTTTTTGTTATGATTGTTACTGCATCTTCTCTTCAATATTATTTTTAGGATAAATTTTCCTTTTGGAATGAATAGAGAATTTTTACTATATCTGCTCAACAGGACATTTTCCTCCACTCGCCCAGTTTTGCTCATCATTATTATCAGCTTTAAGAAACAAGTCTTTTTAAAGAATTATTCATGTATATTTTCTTTTGTACTATTCATTCACCTATATGAAATCAAGAAAACAAAAGGCATCAACTAGGCATCAGCTTTTAGTTCAGTGACCAATGCAGTTTCAATGGCCTTTAATTTTGAATTAGGCTGTGTAGATTTTGGTGGGTCTGTAATGCTAACTTCAAAGCACTGTGCTAAAGACAATATGCTCAGCCTAAAGCTAACAAAAAGATTAAAATTAAGTAAAAAGGACATGAGTTAGAAATCCACACAAGAGTAAGTTATGTCTTAAAAAGCAAAACAACAACCTGCAGCATAGTGACAATTTCGTACCAAGTCTCATTGTAAAGATTTTTCAAGCCTTTCCCTATGCTGAACAAATTCCTCCAACAGTATAGAAAGAACTAAAGGCTTTTACTTTGTCCTTTGCTCCTCATGTCTCATTTCTACAGATAAGGAAAAGAAAAACATCTGTTAAAAAAAGTAAGATTTAAAAAAAGAGGTTTTAAAATTGTATTTATGAGGCAAACACTTACTAGCTCCAATACCAACAACTATTCAGGTAGTCTTGAATTGCAGTCCATGCTAACTCTGTTAAGCAAGTGCTTGTACTTTGAGTTAGCAACTAAGCAAGCTCTCATGTGTGCTAAGGATTTATACTGAAGAGCTCAACATGAGTAGCTTGTGAACACCGAAGGCAGAAACTTTCCTGGACCTGAGGGTCTGCTACAAGCAAATTATCTGCTTAGTATGACACTAAGCAAGCCTCCTGCAGCTCTGCTCCTGCTGTGGTTCTTGCTCCCATGATGCCTTCCACACACTTGGAAATAGTGTGCAAGATTTTGAGGTAAGCAAGGAGAACATTTATTCTAATTGTCTTTTCCCCGCTGCCCTTTGCAAACATACACACACACCCGACACAGGAATTTGGAAAACCATAAATATAAAGTGTAGCCTTTTTTTTCACATTTTATTTAGATGAACTTAGAGTGAGTGTTTATTAACAATTAGATATATTTTCTTACATTTAATAACACACAGTCTGCAGCCCAGTGTGAGGTTCAAAATAGCCAAGTAAAACAAGTCAATGGCTGGCACTCATAAGCTTGAAAAAGAAAGCCTAAGTGGATTAGTATGCAGAGCATTAGTGCATTGAGGTAATTTTTAAAATTAACTCTCTACAAGGAGAGTTGTGGGGTTTCTTTACCAGAATTTTTTCAGAAAGCTGGTTTAGGTGGGGTTTTTTGGTCGTTCGGTTTGGGTTTTTTGTTTGGTTGGTTTGGTTTGTTTGTTTGTTTTTTGTTTGTTTGATTGTGTAGATTTTGTTTTTGGTTGATTTTTTTGTTTTGGTTTGGTTTTTTATGTTTGTTTTGGTTTTTATTTTTGGAGTTTTTTTGAGGGTTTTTTTGATTGGTTGGTTGGTTGGTTGGGGTTTTTTTCCCTGCAAAAATCCCCAAAAGAACTATAGAGGAAGCTGAGGCAATGTTATGTAAGAGGAAGAAGACTAAGATTCTTCAGAAACCAATGGCAAAGTGGAAAAAAAAAAAAAGGAATGTGAGTCTGTATTCACCTTCAGATGGAAGTCTGGAGAATGGATAGATCCAATATACTGACTTTCCACTGCATCTTCTGAGTGATGACTCTCATTTATCTCCTTTTGAGTGACATGGAACTCTTCTACAAACAAATTTTGTCAATTAAAGTCAATAAATGACACCAGTATATTGGCTGCCTGCACATTGTTCTAACTGTGCATGTACTAAACCCAGCTGGCTTTCTTACTGCAGAAATCTGAGATTCACCTGCTAAACACTACTGTCATATTGAAAGAGGAAAATCTATGTGCGTGAGAGAGGGAAAAATACACCCTGCTCCCTTTTGGCGCTCTCCTTGATATTTTCTCTTCTTTAACACATTTATAAGGCTGAATTTAATCTTTCAGAATTTAAATTTCTAGCTTTATGTCAGCTAATCAATTCTTCGAACACCTACAACCTTTACAGTAAAGCTGACACCCTTAACCTGCATGCAACTCTTTGGTTTCTGATTGGAATATTTTCTGTGAAAGCATAGTTCCACAAGGCCTTCTAACATATGCGCAAAGACCACTAATTCTCCTTCACTTTCTTTTTTTTTAAAGACCACCTTGCTGTCCTTATATACATAATTCAGTATAATCTTAATTATCTTTTCTCTTTCTTTTATTTTATTTTCATTTTTCCCTCGTATTTAAAGAGGAGTGGGTTTTTTTGCTTTTTTTTTTCCAGTGTGATCTCCTGAGGTAGCCAGGCCTAACGTGATAAGATCTGTGTGTGTAGTCAGAGTGGATCTTATCTAAATTTGCTATATGTGGAACTATCTGGACAAGTCACCCTAGGCTTCCTATACAGACATTGGCGAGTGAAGCATTTTAGGAGGCAGTTTGTCTGGTCTATTTCTCAGCAAACTTGGGTGAGAAGAATGGCACTGTAGCCTCTGTAGTTATATTTATGATAACTTCCTTGATAGCTAAGAGAGCCTGGAGAGATTGTTGTTGACATCTGTACTATCAACCACATTTTGCAAGTTAAATCACTCCCTGTCTCTGTATGAATTCCCCCACTCCTTTCACCCTAGTAACTCATCAGCAATTTTACCCCTTCTAAATATATTTGATAGAGAAGCAAAAATCTCAAAGATGTTTAGTTCTTGCAAGTTTTGTGCAAAACAAGGACTAGAAGGAGCATTCTACTAGTACCTGCATGCAGGAAAGCTGTAGACATAGGACTCAGCTATAGACACGAAAGAAACTAAGATAAATGTTAGACCATAAACCGTGCTATTCAAAATGAAGAGTACAAAGAAAAGATTCAAAGCCATTGGACACAATCAGTCTTTATTTAATTTGATACTTGTTTAATTTAGAAAGGCTTTCCAATCATTTTTATATTCATGAAAAGAATTTGCAGACCGAGAGGCAGTTTAACAGGATGTTGACCACTAGAATGTAATGGAGCAATCCCTAATAAAATGCATCTGTGGAAGCAGTAATTTATGATTTTAGGAAAAAATATGCCTTTTTGCTACTTCAGAACCAGATTTAATTTCATTTTTTCCAAAGAAAAATAAAAATTTAATAGAGTAGAAGGTTCAGTGATCTTTTTATGAAGTGAAAACCACAGTAATTCTAGCCCTGGATTTAGAAACTACGTATAAAAATAATTTTCTCTTAATAATGACAATAAATGCTGACACGAACATCATTAAAAAAACAGAAATAAAGGATTTAACCCTGATTTTGTTTAATAGTTTTCATTTTTACCGTTTTAGCTACATTATATTAAAGATGATCAAAGTAGACATGCTGTAATCATCTCCTTGCTATGCCATTTCACCACTGCTGCCCTCTGCTGCATGGAACAGTTTCCAAGTGTCTTAATTTCTCACTAAGCTTGTGAATGATTAGTTTTAGAGATAGATGTATCAGTGCATATGCCAGATTGCTTTTGTTTCTTCCTTTAACTTGCAATGAAGTTTATTTGGCAACCGAGAAATGTGAATTTTTCAGTATGACTTAAAATTGTCAGAGTAAATAATTATCAAAGATGATACATGATACATAGAAGAAATGTATTCTCAAATTTGTTTTGTAAAGTAGAATGACTTACTTCAAGAGATATATGCTGCAGTATTCGTGACATTAATGTTAATGTCTTTTAAATGTCATCTTTCAATGAATGTGAGGAGGCAGCAAGAACAGAAGAAAATCCGACATGAACAATCTATGAATTCATATGCTTCTCCAGTACAGTTTGTTCCCAACATTTCTTCCCTTCTTACTCTTTCTTTTTCTTTTTTATTTTTTAACCCATCCATCCATCTTTACATCTCATGAGAAAGCACTATTCATACATGCCATACCCCCAACAATAATAAACCTGTTTTCTGGGAAGATGTAACTTCCACTGCAAGGTAGCCCGCACATTATTGTGAGGTAATATATCTTTAAAAACACACCCTTAAATGGGTACACATCAAACTACCTATTTAGCTAATAAAAAGCATAGACAGCCATATGTTTGTCACAGAATCTCAACAATACCCTAAAACTGATTTTTCTTTTTATTTATTTTTCTAGCACAAGCCTTAGCCTAGACTCATCAGTCATGTTCACAAATTGTGAGGCAGCTTTTTTATTTCCCATGCATTTTCTACAAGATTCTTGTTTTTGATGAAAACCTTGCAAAAGTTCACAGCTTTTGTCAATTTTATTCTGTTTAATAGGGATCAGTATTTTTGATCACTTTTTGACTTTATGCTTATGGAATAAGCATAAAACTGCAAGGCAAACTTTATGAAGAGAAGGATGGGAAGTGAAATGAAAGGAATAACCCAAAAGACACCCAGAACGAAAGAGCATAAGATCTAAAAAATATCCACTGGCCCTAAGAAATGTTTCACCCAGATTAGCTTCTATCACAACAGAAAATGTTACTCGGGCAGTGCGTGCAAGCCTGACACTGTATGTGGTCCATTCCCTTCACACCCCCTACACATGCAATCATTAAAATTAGCTGTTAGAGGGCACACCTGTGACCATTGCTCCTTATAAACATGTTTTCCACCTATCTTTGCAGAAATCCCTCTTTGCACTGCCTTCATAAGATCCTGCACTAACATTTTCCTGAAATTCCCTTCCAAGTGTGTAAAATAGAATTTTCTTTCATCCATTTAAAATCAGTCTATTAGTTTCAATTACTACACTGTAAAATTTGATCAATAATAGTTCTGTATTCATTTTATCCACAACCTTCATGATTTTGCAATCATTACAAATATCTTTCATCAGCTTTCTCCAGTCGAGATTTGAGTATTTTCCTTCTAGTTCATCTTTCACAATGCAGTTGTTCTATCCCTAAATAATTTCACTTGCCTTTGTATCCATTGAAACCCCATGTCCTTCCCATTCAAACAGTATTTAGGATGGGGAGAGTACACTACACTCTCTATAGTTGAAATTGAATATACATAAGAGGGGCTTTTCTGTAGAACTAGCAGAGCCCTTTCTTATCCTCCTATATTTCTAAGCAAGCAGTGATAGACATTTAGTTTAGTTTACTATCTTAATAGAGAACACGGCTCCTGAAATATTACATTGATTTGTAGGTCATCTTAACATTCATACTGATGGATAAAGGCAATAATCTGTGACAATTTTCCCCCTTCTCCCACATGTTCTGTAAGGTGCTTGGCTTTAAAAATCGACGCAAGGAAAATACATGCTCAGGTGGGGAGGTGGCAGATAAATATAGCATGGTGTACATGAAAGGGAAGCTGAAGGCAGGAAAAAACTCTTTCCACGAATCCTGCCTCATAGCATGCGCATTGCAACCAGAAGTTAAAAGGAGATGCCCCTTGCTGCTGACATGGGAGTAAACTTTGAATATGGTAACCACTTAAGCATTTTAAAGGCATTTACTCAAACTACAAATAAATGTTGCTTGGATTTACCAGAGCTGCATATGAACGGCATCCTGCATTCCTGAAGAAAATCTTGTTTCTAAGCATTTTCTTGGTGTCTTGGGGAACATTTTCTGTGAGCCACTATTAATTTCGTGCAGCACTTTGCTAGCTCAGAAAAATCAGAGTTGGTATTGCTTCCTGTTGAATTGAAATTTGGGGCAAGTTACCAGAACACTTGTATAAAAATAACTACTTATAATCTGGTTATTTTCTACTGAACTTCATGAATTTTAACAACTTGAAATATGACCTTAGACTGAGTGTAAACAGATTCAGTTCTAAGGGATAACATTTAGAGTTGATGACTGATAAGTTTTACTTGACTCGCTCCAGTTTTTGTAAAACAAATACTTGTTTGAGTGACTTCTCTTTCTGTCTTGCTAAACCACTCAATCCTACCCCCTTCCTAATGTTCCTGTTTTTCAAAATACTCCTTGTTAATATATATCTAACATGCTAACTACAATCCTTGGTGCACTTAAAAAAACCAGAATTTCCCCAAACGGAAACTAGTAAATTAAACTGCTTACTTTCAAGCTGTTTAAAAAGATGCAATTTTCCTTTTATGTGACTGTCTTTCAGGTTTCAGCTAGCTCCATACAAACACAGGGTACAGTCTGCTTCCGTTTTCTTCTGGCTTTTTTAGCAATATAGTCCAATTACAAAAGGCAAGTCACTTGGAAACATCATTAGTCTAAAAGCAAAAGAAATTAAAACAGTCTGTGTAGTGATTCATGAGAAACACGAGTATAATGTCTTTATTTTTGTAGTGACTGCTTCCAGCTGCCATTAACACACCAATGACAATACTGGAATGATGTAGTGAGAGTGTTTAGACAGTAAGACATGTAAGACAGTGGCACAGCTCATGATTCTCAGTAATGCTCCACAAATAAGGAAGTCACTGCCCAATGGAGTTTAAAGGCGTTACTCTTTGTACCACGAACACAATAAAGCTTCTATAGTCTAATACTGTCCAAGATCTCTGAGTTTCTACTAAACAGAAAATACCTGAACTAGGAAATACCGGACATGTGTATAGATATATTCTACCTTGTCAATCCTGGCTGATTCTGTTGGCTAGGGCTGTCAGAGTGAGATATCCATTATATTACTTGCACTATTAATATGGTTCAGCAAAGAGCTGTTCTGCAGGGAGCCAGTGTGAGAGAAGACTAGATAAATATACTATAGACTCAAGGTATATTTTCTTATTTGTCAGCATGATTCAGGTGCTTTTTCCCGAGTTTGGATAGTTGAACTGGCAGGCACCAACACTGACAGGCACAGAGGCAGTGCCGCACACGAGAGCAGATGTGCCTTGTCACAGGTTGTTGCAGAAGTGTGTCAGCAAGTGCAGTACTACACACTAGAACAGGGGACATGCTAGCAGTACTAACCCCTACCTGCTAGAGAGTGGTGAATTTGAGTATGTAGAGCAACACAGTCAGCCTTTGTTCTGTTAGCCTGCCTAAAACACAGTCATTGCCTGTAAAAAGACACTTATGAAATTTTTAAGGTTCTGTTCATCGAGGAAATGGCCATTCATGCTTTTGATTCTGATGGTCCTCTTACAGTGACTATAACCTAGACCGTTATGTAATAACACAATTCCAGCTGCTCCAACAGGCCTTATTCAACCACAGGAAACTGAAGAGTACAGCTGTACACCTGGACACATTCCATGACATTTTATTTAAATGTTCCCACCAATTAAGTATTTTTGAATTTCAATTTCTAGCCTTAGCTGTAACTCAGATTGTGAATACATCCAGAATATTACCCAAGGCTGAGAATCTTAAGCTGATATGTAAAACACCTTCATACGTGATTAGTTTAATAAAGAATCCATTTATTTTGATAAGAAGGGAGCTTTTAAATTGTGTATCAGAGAGAACCATACATAAAATGTTAAGGATCACAACAGCATAATAAAAAGATATTATCAAGACAAAGAATTCATTAGTTTGATTACATATTATTGTACAAATATGGAAGACAGCTGCAAAACTATCACTAAAACCTACCAAGCTTTCATTTTTAATTTGCTAATTGAGCCAATGAATATTCATGATCTCAAACCTGTAGCAATTCTGCAGTTCATTTGTCTGCTATGTGATTTGTAACATTGCCATAAAAATCCAGATTAGTAGAAAATGCCAAAGAAAACTAACAGACTGTGCAAATTTCTCTTCTTTTCAGTTTGTGTCTTAGTCCCTATGCAATAGTAAAGTACTATACAGAGGAAATGTCTGAATTGGGAAAGCAACTGACCAAAGTTTATCATTTAGAGCTCTAAATTTGTACCTTTCTCTGATTCATCACAATTTAGAGAACTGGATTCAAGTTTTTTGTTACAAAGATGGCATTTGCAATAGTCCATAACTTATCTACAACAAACATAAACTAAAGATAAAATAGTAAAATTAGTGGACACAACAAGTACTGCACCAATAACTTTGCACAATAGTTGCTTAATATTGGCAGTAATTCTAGATTACTTTCTTAACAACTTAATATTACATGTGAGATTAATGTTTAATATAAAAAGACCTTTCTAATAAAAATTTAAATGTGCAACTAAATAATAAGGGATTTAAACTGTGTAACTTGAAAATATTTCTTTGTCCATAAGTTATTAATCTGTGAAACAAACCATGATAGTTTGTTACCACAGATTTTTAATAATGTTTGTTTTAATAATACACTGTGGAACATGTCCAAAAGATAAAATTTTTAAAACCGTGACAAATTTCCCTGACAAAAGTATTTACATAAGTGCAATTTATCCCATTCCAAAACCAATTTAAATACAAAAATTAACTCACTGCTTGGGATTGACATTTGCCATGCAAAATCTATCACAACAGATGTCTCAAATTTCCTGAGACATTCTCTCAAGGAAAGAAGGATAAAAGCATATCAGCTAGATGCTCACAAATTATTGGACTTGAATCTATCGATATATTTATATAAGGCTCAGGTCCTGCACGATCTGCAGCCTGGAGCACTTGACTAGAACAAGCAGAGCCTACGCAGGAGCACAAATAAACCCAGTTTACATTTGGCATAATAAACTCAGCTTACATTTTTAGCATCAGTAGTTTCAAATAAATTTCCCAGGAAGCAGCTGTACATGGCTACAGGCTTGTTTACATGTAGCACTTTTATTTCAGTTTTGAGAGTGATATTTAAAATGGTTTTGCTAAAGTTGGAAAAAAAGGTTAAAGCATCATTTGTTCTTATATAAAGAAACTTCACATTTTTTATTTTCAACTGACTAAAAGTCAAGCTACATTTTAGTGAATAAGAGAAGACATCCATCTTTGAATAAGTGATAAGATGGTTGAATGGATGGTGGTTAAAAGACTGCATGCTGAAAAGCATTATTAGTTGCCCTGTCCTAGGTCTTTACAGGTTAAGTAATTTGCATCTTAAGTATCCTTAGATTTGAGGGGAAAAGTAGCCTGTTCTGTATTTCCAGCATGGTGCACAGATAAAAACAGTGCTGAGGTTCATTACTTAGTCCCAAAGCCAGATTAAAAGATATTTTTAATGTGAGAAGAAATAAAAGGCCCATAAAGGAAATCTTGCAGGAAATAAGACAGCATATTGCTGAAACAAAACAGACATTACAAAAAACAAAGGGAGACTGTTTAATGTTTGTTTCTGTTGTTGATGGTAGTGGGAAAACATGTAATCTCTTTGTAAAATAAACAAAAGATACAAGAGAGGAATAGCTTGACACAAATAAGACTCAGATAAGTCTTACAGTCTCTGGTCTCTGATTAAAGCAGGTAATTACCATGCTGTTTTCTGACCTTGTAATCTATTAATCACTTGTGTTAAACAAATCTTTATTTAAACACAAGCAAGTTAGCATAGCCTTACATATTGGCTAAGCATATGAATCAATGGAAAAATATAAGAAGCATCATAGAATCACAGGATGGTTTGGGCTGGAAGGGACCTTAAAGATGATCGAGTTCCAACCATTATGAGCACTAGATCAAGGAAGTCCTCAAGACAATCTCTTAGTAAACTAGTAGCTAGAAGCTACCCCGATGAAGCACATTTGTGGCTTTTAGTGTTACAGAAAAGTGTCTGTTAGTCAGTAAAATCTATCTCCATGAATGATTCCATACAAATACACAGATCATATTTCAGGTTTGTTTTCAAATGCTGGAAAACCATTGTGTAAGCAAGCATGGAACTTGAAAGTATATTTTCTGCAATAGAATACACATGGCAATGTCTTATGAAGAGATGTATTTTCTTTTCCAAGACAAAATTAATAACCATTAAAATTAATAACCATTGCTATGAACTGTTAGAATTCCTGAGTGGCAGACAAAGGAAAGTTAGCTGAGTATTTTAGACAGTGAAGAAACACTTTATGGAAATCACACCAGTGGACATATGCCAGACAGAGAAGTACATTTTACAACCCTCTGAGATACTCAGCGTAAAGTATTTAGTCCCTTCATGTCTCTGAAAGGACAATACACATGCTTTTGTGAAAGCAGTGATGAAGACAGCAGTCTATTGCTCAAACACCACTGTTTCCAAAAACATCAGACTACATAGGCAGTAGCTGAGAGGCATGTACCTTTTAGGAATATTTCAAGCATCTGACATGTTTATTTAAAAGATATGTCATAGAGTCATATTTGATACTCATGATTTTGAAGCTTATTCTTCAGCTGAGTCGAACTTTTTTCCAGCTTTGTCACTAATCACAAGAAGAATTAGTAGAACAAGCAGTACTACAGTGCCTCAAACCAGAAGTCCATCTATTAAATTGCCTTTTCTCTTACGAAGTCTAATAATGGACATTTCAGGAGTGTAGAAATAAGCATATAACGAAGGATTCTTCCTTGCTATATCACCCTGTTTTCTTGGAATTAAAGTTTTAGAAACCTCCTGAGCCAGTGGTCAGTCACATTTGGATGACTGTGTTCAAGAGCCCCTCTCGATCTATTCTGCAGAAATATGATAAATCCATTTTTGACAACAGGCCATACTATGGCAAATAAAAAGATCATGATTGTATAGGTTTCCATAACATTTACCCTTAATCACCTTGTCTTACACTTGAAAACCTTGTTGCATCCAGTAGTCCTGTAACAATGTTGCTAATATTAACTGTCACCACACAGGTATTTTTAGGGTTAAGTTTCTCAAATACATTACTTTGACTTTCATAGCACTGTATTTAGTTTCCATTTCATTATCTCATAGCTCAGCAGCAGACAAATTTTCCCCAGGTACCATACTCAAACTCTGGTTTTGAGAACCATGAATACATATGAGTAATTAGTAAACTCCATCATTTCTTCCATGTGACACAGGACCTCTTGAACAGCACATGATCAGTATTCTCCATGTTTACTGGAACCTTCTAGTAGAGTTGTTAGGACAGATTTCAAAGTATAAACCCCATATTTACTCTTCTATACACTATCATAGGTATTTCCTCGTTCTTTCCTTATTACTGTTTTTACTGTTCTACCTTGTAGAAAATTAATTAGCTGTCTTAAAGTACTCAGGAAACAGAGCTTGCTTTAGAAACCAATGTGGTATTTTTGACTCGCTATTCCTTTGGCACTCCAGATGTTTTCAAGAACAGGTTATGTACTACAGCAAACAGTAATTTCTAATTCTTTCAGAACAACTTCTAGGATTATTTTTTTAAATTTTTTTTTCTTAATATATGTAAAATTTGAGGAGAATGTAATTAGTATTACAGTGACCTTTACCCAGCATAACACTAACCAGGGCCTTGTGCTCTTGGGATGGATTAACCTTCTGTTGTGAGTTTTTGCTCCAAAAAGCAGTGATGTATGAGTGAACGTACATGTGCTGTCTGCGTGACAGCCCACCCATATGATAAATATAATGCTATTTGCAGAGAACTGAAGTCTTCCATTATTACTTTTTTCTTCATTTGAAGTCTCTCAGTCGCTTGTAGTCAACAGCATCTTGGTGGATAGTTTAAAAAGACAAGAACAGAAGAAAATAAGTACTGTTGCTCTCTGATGTGTCAAAACCATATTCCTTCTAAGTGCAATTCCATTTCAATTCTTGAGAAATCTGTAAAGAAGCAAATGTACCTCATTAGAGTCTGGGAAAAAAAAAACCAATAAAAACAACAAAATGGACATTTACCGAAAGACAACAAATGGACATTTACAGAAAGACTAGTGATGCAGTGAGATATGTTCATTCTACATTAAGACAAAAAAGTTGGAAATAAAAGTGACCATATTTACATCCCCAGGAGGGGCAAGTCTGGTGTGTAAACAATTTCTGAAATTGAGCCAGAAGAATTCCTGTCAGTTCGGTGTCTGTAATATAATAAGCTAATGTTCTTTGCATTTATGTAGACTTTTCAATTTTAAGATTTAGAAGCAATTACCTGATCTTGAGAATGCTTCTGAGAGATAAACACACATTATAATCCCTTTATTAGCAAGTGAGATGGAGACATTGAGTTTTTGATTTGCCACATAATTAACTGATTACCAGAACCAACAGTGAATCACCCACACATTCTCTCTCCATTGCTAATATTGCTCAAACTGACCCTAATAGCGTGTACAAAGGCAAATGCCTACCTGGAACATTGCAGTGATGGTCCCACGAGACTTACGAGAAGGAAAAAAAAAAAAAAAAAAGAAAAAAAAGAAAAAGAAACAAAAGAGAAATGGAAGAAAATTATCATTTTACTAATTCTGCTTCACTTACAAGTCACATATAAGAAAAAAATTGTACATACCACCTTAAGCTAAAAAAGGAGACAACTCTAGCTTGAGAGAGAAGACCAGGGCATTATTTCATTTGCCATCTAACTATGAAGTCTGAATCCCTTCCCCGTCATCCCCACGGCAGCCCATCCCCTTCCCCTCACGCACATGGGCAGCGCAGTTCGCGTCCTGGGCACCTCCAGCTGAGGGCATCCACCCCTGCAGCGCTAAAAGCCTCCTGCCCGGGCTCAGGTGCCGCCTTTGGCCCCGGCGCTCCGGCTCTGCAAACAAACAATCGCCTCGGCCGCAGCCGGGCCCTGCCGCTCCCGCTCCCCGCTAGATGGCGCCGCCCGCCGCTGCGGGACATGGCGGGGCCGGGCCCGGCCGCCATCTGGGTCGGGACGCCCCAGCCCAGCGAGCCCGTTCGCGGCCGCCGCCCTCACCTGCCCCCCGGCCCCGGCCCCTGGGAGCCCCCCGCCCCAGAGAGCCTGCCTGGCTCCGGCAGCTCCCACGGAGGCGGCAGGAGAGGCTGCCCCGCTGCCGGGCAGGGCGTTCAGGGTGGCCGTGCCGGTGCCGGCCGTGCGAGCCTGGCCGGGATGAGCCCCGGCATCGGCGAGGGCTGCGGGACTTTGAGACCGGGCCCACACGTGAACGGGGCAGAAAAGGGGTTTAGGCAGTCGCCCCACACGTTGCTTTGTGAGGCTTGGGTCGCCACGTGGGACACCGGCGTGGCTGCCCTTGCAGTGCGGGAGGATGGGCAAGTCGTGGAGTCACCCCGGGGCTGGGGCTGGAATGGAAATCAGACAGTCCAGCCCCTGGCACCGAGAAGCGCTCTGAATATCTCCAAACCTGAAGACTCCACATCCCCTCTGGCCAGCCTATGACAGTCTTGGAGACACACACCAAATCTGGGCTCTTATACTGTGCAGAAAGTACATCTCGAATGGTCATTCCTTAGCCGAGTAACCAAAGTCATGGAAGACATCTAGAAGTGCCCCAGGATGGGGAGGATCCTTCTTCAGTTGCTTTGCAGTTCTAGAAGGTAGAAATAAAAGCTTATTTGTCATCTGCATCTGGTTTTTGATGAAGCCCTGTCCTCAGTACCTGGCTTATGGGATGCCACTGCAGACTTGTCATCTCAATGTCTGTGTGATCTTGTAGGGAAAACATTTTTCCATATTGCAGCTTGTCTAGAAATACCCAGAACCTCACTCAGACAAAGTTCAGAATAATGCAAACCACTTAAGTTCTGTTTCTATTAAAAAAGGGATCAGGTCATGAAACTGAACAATTTCCTCTGGATATATAGCAAATTTATGAACAAGGAATTATAAAGTTAAGAACAGATGGGAATTGCTGAAACCCACTGAAGAAAACTAATGTTCAGTTAGGAAAAAAAAAGTCTTGTTTTGTTGTGTTTGAGTGTTAATGAACGTAAAACTGTATCATCTCTTTAATTTCAAATAATCTTTCTCAACCATAAAACTTTACAAAAAGTTCTTAAGTATTTTACAAAAGTGCTGACATTATTACGTGAAGAACTTACATGTAAATATCTTTCAATATGTGTCTTCCAAACTTGTATATGGTAGATAGGAACTTTGGGGAAATAAGAGTGATTTTTTTTTTCATGAGAATCTTAGAACTACATGACCAGTTAAGTAACGGCAGTAACCAGTCCACTCTCCTAGACATAATCTCTTGATACAACATTCACTAAAAAACTGTGATGTAATACATTAATATCCTTTTAACATTTAAATTTGGAACTTAATACTAAAATTACAACAGGGAAAGAAAATGAGGGGTAAAGAATTCTTAATTCTTGAGAAAATGGTTCAAAGCTGTGCCAGGAAAGGCTCCAACTGGACATTAGAAAGCAATTCTATACCATACAGTGGAAAAAGCTTCATAGAGAGGTAGTCAATGCCCCAAGCCTGACAGTGTTTTAGAGGTATTTGAACAATGTCCTTACTAACACACTTTAACTTTTGGTCAGTCCTGAATTAATCAGGCAGTTTGATTAGATGGTCCTTCCAACTTGTAGCTGGTAGTAGTTTTGTCTACTCTATTCTTAAGGAGAAAGGAAATAACCTATGTTGTCACTATTGCCTATAAATGGAAGCAGTTTAGCTGCTAAAAGTTAGTTTGTATTTTGGAGGGTGAGAAGTGAAGGACCAGTGTTCCTTTGAAAATTAAAAAGTAATTGTTGAGTCAAAGTTTAAAATAGCAAGATTTGGGAGAATAAAGGAAAGAATAAAGAGAATAAAGCAGGGGGAGGAGGAGAATGTAACAAGATGCAAAATAAGTCAATTTCGTAGAATCCCAGAATGGTTTGTGTTGGAAGGGACCTTAAAGATCATCTTGTGCCAATCCCCCTGTCATGGGCACAGACACCTTCCAGAGACCAAGTTGCTCAAAGCCGCAGCCGACCAGACCTCGAACACTTCCGGAGTTGGGGCATTCACAACTTTCTGGGCAACCTGTTCCAGTGTCTCAGCACACTCACTCATAAGTCAAGAATGTCTTCCTAATATCTAATCCAAGTCTGCCCTTTCAGTGTAAAGCTGTTCCCCCTTGTCCTATCACTACATGACCTTGTAAAAAGTCCCTCTGCAGCTTTCTTATAGGCCCCCTTTAGGTACTGGAAGGTGCTCTGAGTCTTTGCAGAGCCTCCTCTTCTCCAGGCTGAAAAGCCTCAAGTCCCTCTGTCTTCACAGGAGAGGTTCTCCAGCCTTCTGGTCATCTTCATGGCCTCCTCTGGATTGGCTCCAACAGGTCTATGTTCTTCCCGTGATGAGGACCCCAGAGATGCACTTCAGGTGGGGTCTCACCAGATCAGAGCAGAGGGGCAAATTACCTCCCTCAACCTGCTGGCTACGCTGCTTTGGATGCAGCCCAGGAGACACGGTTGGCCCTGAGCAGCAAGCACACATTGCCAGCTCATGCCCAGCTTCTTATCAACCAGTACCCCCCAAGTCCTTCTCATCAGGGCTGCTCTTGATCCATCTCAACCTATCAGCATCTGTGTATTTTTTAGAATAATTTGAAAATTATTTATTAATAGAGTTCAAGTAATGAGCCATTTCTGATCACTTTTTACTGGTGGGACATGTCATGATTTGAAACAATTAGGAAAATAATACCGCGTAATGTGTGAATATTTCATACATGGGATGAGGGCAGTATTCAGTGGAGTGGCTGAGATATGCAAAATCTTAATTAGTAATGATGTGTAAGTGATAGTTCTGGTTTATTTATGACTAAAGCTATGATTCTGTGAATACAAATGGGGCTTACAGAAATTAAAAATAAATTGTCCAGATTTAGTTTAACTAAAAATTGAACAATTCTTGGTAAACAGATATTACCAGTCTGATGACCAAAAATATGAGTTTTCTGGTATTCTAGCTTAGCATTAAGATCATGAAGGTAGTAGGAAATAGATGGGAGAAATATAAACTGAATGTAGCTGAAGCAGGTGCGGTAGTTTTATGACAGTCTACACATAATAGGAGGGGGAATGTTTAGCAGCAGCATTTGGTATGAGACTGAACAGAACTTTTATGCTTCCTTTGTCTTCTTCAGCTCTACATGTCAGTGATGGAAACAGAAGCAGCAGAGCCCTCATTTCTGATGCTCAGCACAACTTAACCTTCTCAAGGGTTCACTGCTGTACAGGACACATCAGCAGCTGCTCAGGGAAACAGAAAGCAGACACACTTCACTGATTTCTCACCCATCCTGGCATGTTGAGAAGTGTTTGTGAGCGTATAAAGGCAGATGGTTCCTTTGGGAGTTGATTTGTAGTTTCTGTCAATGTTCTTAACATTTGTTTAAGAAACACAACTTGTTCAGTTTCCATTCTGAATCAGTATGAAAAATAAAATCAACAGAAATTTCTGAATTTGACAGATGTTTTGTTTCCAAAAGTAATGGTTTTCAAGCCAGGGGGAAAAAAATCCATGGTTTCAATAGCTGTTTTCTGAACTAGCCTGAAGCTATTGATGATAAGTATAATCAACAAAAAACTGTTAGTGCGTGTTGTGCTGAAATGCACAAGATATCAATTAAGAATTGGATTCTGCAGAGCTCATTTTCTGTGAGATAATTAGTTTAGGCTTTCTTCTTGCCAGTGAGAGTCTAGAAGTTCTCATCACTCTCTGGACTAGATCAAGTAATTGTACCCTAATGGATCCATCTCTCTGTGATGATCGCAGAGATGACCTTAGCTGAGAAGTTTAGCGTGATATGCCTGCATTTTAGATACCTACATTATGTGAAATGAATTCCATCCTCTTCAGGTGCCTTAGATAGCTGAGGATATGTATGAAAGAGATTATGTTGTTATTGCAAATGGTAACGATTGAAAGTGAGGAAAATGAGGCACCATTTATGGAAATGTGAGGAAAAATCCCACATGCACACACATCAGTATAAATACTTATGTTAGAAAGCGATGCTGAGGTGTCTTCTCCACTCTGCAACTATTTCAAGCAGCAGCATTCTTAATAAGCAATATTTTTCTTATGCCAAGAACTGAACCAGAAGTTGTTTTAAGTATACAGGAATCTTTGAAGAAAAAAGAGGAACATATAAACAACTGACTTGTGCAGAAACACTGGGATTTGGAATTAAACATTTAAAGATATAAGAGCCTTCTCTGCCTTGTGGAATTTAAACAAGTGCAACCCAATCTTCTTCTGTGCCTGAGCAATGTGTGAGGTGCGTTGGTGATGTCTTACTCATATCCAATACCAAGTCCAAATGACAGATAGAGAGAAGTCAGTGTTCAAGTGCGTTGGTCTCTTCCCCAGTGGCAGTTTCGTTGTTTGAGACACTAGATTGAAAGATGTGTCTGTGCTCTGGCAATCGCTGTCCACACTGCAAGCAGCAGGTAATGACGACAGTGCCTGCCTGGTGTGAGCAGGTCTGGTCAGGGCTATGGCTCTCATCCCTTTCCCCAGGTACAAGCCCCACTGCACTGGCTCACTCTGCACTTACCCGTTTCCACTGCTGTTCTCACCACAATCTCTCTGTCTTTTTGCAAGAGGCACTTTGGATCAGTCTTTGTGGTGTCTCGGTGTCTCGCAGAGGGATCAGCAACATGCTTTGTGTCTAGTCTGTGATCTTGTCCATTTCTTGTCATTTTGGTCATGATATTCAGTTTATCTACAAAGTAGCTGTGCATAAAGATGTATATCTATCAAAATATTTTCATATAATAACAGAGACAGCCAGCACACAGAGCAGCCTGACTGTTGAGCTCTGCAGACTTCCTGCCAGGCTTCTCCTCTGGAGGTCTGAGGCTGTGCTGAATTTGGTCACCAGAATACTTCTGTTATGAACTCCCAATTTTTATAATTCAATTACAAATAACTTTAAAAAAATTGTCTCTTCTATTGTATATTTCCTTTTTTCTTTTGGGAAAGGTAATTCTAATTTATCGGATTCACTAACCTGGGCATATATATGGTATTATCCAGCAGCACGTAGTCTTTGTAAGCATAGAACAGGAAAAGCACTTCCACTATTCACTCATCCAAAGAACAAGCAGAATCGTGTATTCCCAGATATCTGCAGCACACACCAGGAAACTATTTTATCTCTAGTCATCTCCATCGGAAGCAGGTGTTGTTTTTCTAATTCGCACAGTTTTGTGCAGAGCTCTCTCAGCTATTTCCTATTTCCTCCTGAAAAATGGCAGTGACTTTCTTTATTGCAAGGAGTTGGTATTACAGGACTTATTATAGTAACTTAAGGAATTTTATCTAAGGGCTGTTATCTCGGGGCTTTAATGTCAAAAGACATTAAGAGTAAAAATTAATTTTGGTTTACTTAATTTTTAACTTTATTTTAAATAACCTGTAGATGGGCGTTTTGGTTTTGGATTTTTTTGATGGTGGTTTGTTTAGTTGTTTTGTTTTGTTTTTAATCACATCTTAATTAAAAGACCTTATGCCTATATGACATTACTTGCTTAAGTAATGTCATACGGACATACCAGGAAGGGAGAAGCCATACAATCTTCAGACATCTTTTTCTGTGATTGGTGAACCTTCTTTACCAACTTAGCCAAAGGTGTAGAATACTGTTTGGGATAATTTGTGTCTGTCCAGCAAAAAAGTGGTGGTGGTGGGAAGTTTGAATGCTCAGGAGAAAACATGTTAGCAGGCGTGACTCATGTTTCAAGATAGCGTTTGATAAAACAAGTGAAGTAAGCATTGCTGAAGAAAGAGGATATTTCCATTCTAAGCAGCTATCAATAACATTTTTACTTAGGAGCCTTTATTGCTTCCTGGATATCTAGAAGAAATCTAAATAATAGAGATAATTCAAGTGTGTTCTTAGGCTGAGCAGGCGTAGACACAGATGTCCTGAAAAGCAAAACCTATTCCATTGTTTCCAGATATTTTCTTCTCTTTAGCGGAGATCTTTAGAGTGGTATCATCTTTTTGTCAGAGACCATAGGCATAGGGAGTGGGTAGGAAATTCTGACAGTTCTCACAGAAGGGCCAAAGAAAGAATCTGTTTTCTGATACATATATTTGGTGTATGTATCCTTTGCTCTAGCCCTAATCCTCCATATGCTTCTTCACTGAGGCCTGTTAGTGCCATGTGCCCTCCCATGGCTGAGAGAAAGGTGTTCTCATTCCTTAGGAGAGATGATGCATGTCTTAAAATATGCAGAATGATAAACTGCCTCCTGAGGCAAACACTGCTGCTGGGTACAATGGAAGAAAAGGTGAGAGGGGTCTAGGCAGCACATTATCAAGGGAAATCACAACAAAAATGAAAGAATTTATTTTCAAAAAATACATCAGTGATTTTATGTCTCTAAACTGGAGAGCTCTATAATGTAAGATAGCCATTTACTATACATACTTAGATCTCAAAAGGGGCACCTCTGTGTACTGAAAGCATCATTACTGAAATAAAACCCAATGGAAAGATCATCTACTCTTCTATCTTTATTATTAATTTGAACTGCAGAAAAAGATAGGTATTTGCAGAATAATAGAATAGTGCAAGGCTGTAGGAAATGGCATAATTATTCCAAAAAGTCAGACTAGACATAGATATAAAGGAGCCTCTTCAATTTTTTTACAACTGTCTGTCTTGGGTTTTTTGGTAAGCAAATAATGCACAGATGCAGATATCATAACACGTTTTGCTTGAATGAAAAGATACTGTGAGGCTGAAAACCTGAAATGAACCTTGTGTCCCATCATAGCCTAGGTTCTGTGGAAGTAATATGCAGAGAAAAAATAATTTGAAGATATGAGTAATGATTTCCCCTGTATGCAAAAAGGAAAATTTCTACATTGAGTTAAATAAAGTAGTTTTCACATGGTAAATACGTGTCTGAGTTTTTGTGTAATACCTCTGGAGCCAACTTGTCAACCACGCCCAGTTATGTGGAAAACAAATATATACAGTCCCCAAACTAAACAGCTCTCTAACACTTTGGAGGGAATTTTGGCAGGCATATACATGTCTGTGTATTTATATAAATCCATGAACTTTGCATTTGAGAAGAGAGGAGACTGAGAGGAGACTAGGAGAACATGAAGATTCCACTGATCCATAGCCTGGATTTTGTTAGATGGAATATGTAGGCATTTTGTCAGATTATATGCTGGTATGTGCATCTTTATCTTGAATATCCACAGTTCCTTCTGATCCACTCATTCTGGTTGAAACCTGTGGCAGGTTTTGTCTTTTCCTCCTCAAGTAGAAATAAATTATACTTCCAGCCCCAACTATAGAAAGAGCTAGAAGAACGAACAGCCAAATGACGCTGACAGAAAGTACTTTCTCTGTTTTCTCTTCTGTAAGGAGATACAATAGAATCAACACCTTTGATTTTAAAAGATTTCAGAATCTAGTAATAAATGGGATTCTTTAACCTGAAAGCAGAAACAGGCGATGTGCCTGTAGATTTTCACCAGCATATGGGTTTGGGTTTTTTTTACTAACAAAACCAAACAAAATATAATTAAATCTGGTCAAAGCCCAATATTAAAAACATGAATATGGAAGTGAAATAAAGTCCAATATTAAAAATTGAAATATAAAAGTAAATAAATATTTACTTCAGGGCAAGCCGTATTTCCTATACTGAGGCACAGATATAGCATATGGATTTTTTTTAAAATACTCTCAAAACTGATACTTAGAAGCCATCTAATTATCTTCTTGCTATATTTGAACATCACCTTATAATTCTGCTTAAAATGAAGTATGCTTACCTATATTTTCTGTTGACGCCTCTGTGCTTTCAGGAGCTTTTGAAAGGAAAGAAAATGTTTATTCTGAATGGTTTAAAAAAAGAAAACAGGCATTTCCAACTTCCTAGGTCCCAAGGTTTCTGACAGTTCCCCCCTCACTGTGCTGGTGACAGTTCCCCCCCGGAGAGATGGGGCTAAGCATGTGTAAAACTCTAATAGGATGATTGGCTCTTTAATTCCAAGAGCATTTGGCCTCCTCAGCTGAGATACCCAAAAAAAGACATGAAATCAGAGTCAGATTTCTGTTATATTGAAAAGTGTTTTCAGATGTTCATTTTTTAGAACTACTGACAGGATCCCTAATAATTTTAAAGTGTTCCTGAAAGAAGGTATTGAGTGTTAGAGATGCATCATAAGCATTTTACTTGAGCCGAAAAGCACCTTCTATTGTGGTAGCCCCATCTGTCAGAGACAGAGACATTCCATGTGGAAGTGGTTCCTATGGCAATTGCACTTCCTGAACTTAGTAAGTAATGGAAAGGTAACAGAACTGTGAAGTTTAACCAAAGAAAATGTCAATTTTCAGGAACACTTTCATTTATTCTCAGTTGGCAATCAAATTCTAATCAAACTTTAATGTATTAGAAATATTACTTACTTTTTGGTTTTTTGCAGATATAACCTTTTTTGAAAGAACATACATTGGTTTTCCAGTAGCCAGACAATGCACATATTTCTCCACAGTCTTTAAGCCTTTTGTTTGAAGGTTCTCCCATTTGCCAGTTGACAAAATCCATTGCAGATTTGTCTGTCCATACCCACTGTTCTAATATTTAAAATGAGCATATATGTATAAACTACAGGGGTCTAGACAAACAGAATAAGTTGTGATAGAGAAAATGAAAATTTGTAACATGAATAGTTAGTTAAATGTTTCAGCTACATTTCTAAGCAAATGTTGGCATACGTGGAAATAAACTTCATACAATTTTTATGTATATGTAATTTCAAGAGCACAAAGTTGATTTCTTTTTAATATAACATATAATTTTGTATGATATGATAATGTGTGATTTGATATTAAAGATATTACCTCTGTAATTTTTATTTAACCCTGTCCAAAAATTCGGTGATTTTCCATGGAGTATCTTAATGGTGTTTGCCAGAAAGTTTGCTTCAGTATAGTCTTCTACTGATACCAAATCAGCACCTGAAAAAATATTAAGGAGTACATCACAATGTCTCATTTTCCTGAAGCTCAAGTCAAGAAACACATAAAAAAATATGCAAAAATATATAAAAGACACCAATTCTTGCATATAATATTCACTGGTCTTGTTGTGGTTATTGAATCTCTTTACTGTATTTTGAGAATGTCTGTGTGTTGTATGGATGCAAATCAGTAAAAATACATATATTTTCTGAAATTTTCTGGATTTTCTTAGTTTTTGGTATTTTAGAGAAGCAAAATTGCTCTGCTGCGATACTTTTTGGATAGGTCTGACCACACTGCAGGTTGTGGTGCAAATAGGCTAAACAGATGGATGTGATGTGGTCAGCACCATGCGGTCAGCACCATGCCTGTTGCCACTACAGCTCTGTCCCTCATCAGTGGCTGGACAGCAGTTTCAGCAGTCCCTGATGACAGCATCTGCCAGGTTAGGTAGAATGTGTCAGCAGCTGGAGGTTGCAGTCCAGAAGATGTCCAGAAGTTGATTTATAATTACCATATGCCCTGGCATTGCAAATACACAAAGCTGTGTTGGGGTCATGAGGAAATGAGCACCTTCCTGGCCTGGCCACTGGGTAACAGGCAGGCAAAAATGTAGGAACACAGAACATGGAGGAATGTCCCAGTGTGACCTCGTATCCTGGTTATTAGTGTAATGTTTACTTTTTGTCTCTGACAAAGTTTACTTTTATTGTGGAAAAACATGCTCGAACAAAGCAACCAAATAAGCACTAAATGTGAAGTTTTAAAGTAATTTGTGATTTGCTTAGCAATATTATTCATTATTTCATGTGTTTAATTATATCAGCAGTCTTTCTAGGACAAAACACTCACCTAGGCGGAGACATTCCTGATGAGATTGAGACCAACTTCTTTTCTTGGAGGCCTCAAAGTAATAGCAGTGACCATGAAAAGGTATCCAAGATTTGTGTCTTCTTGACTCAGGGCATTTTCCAGGAAGTTGTGGGGGCTCAGTAGGGGCCATTACTGATAAGAGATCAGGTAGTTGGAGTCCAACTATTTTATAACATTTGTTTTTCGCATTATACTAGTAAGACAAAACTAAACAGACTGTTAGGTTTATAATCATAGAAGAAATTAAACATGTCAAAGAAAAGCTTGAATATGGCTCTGATTTTGTGTTTGAGACAATATTTTGCTTCATATTTATCAAAGTGATTAGAAAGATACACTAGTCTATAAGAAGTAGAGATTCTGTCTAATGCTGATTTTTGAAATTAGTCTAGTCAATAGAATATGCAATTGCTTTTCTGGTATAAATATCTGCTTAAGTAGTTAAAACTGCTATTTTTTAAAATGTCTTCTGTCACTTCTGTCTCATTTTTTCGTAGGATCAAAACTGCATACCAGAATTTGTGATTGTGTGTGAAAGTGTTGGTATAACTAAGCATGGCTTGCAGGATTTTTTATTAAACTGCATCCTGAATATATTCCATAGTGATTGATATAAAAGGAAGATTTTGGATGGGTAGGTAAATGCAGATGGAGTGAAAATTAAATGTTCTGCCAAATTATATTTTTTTCCTATGAGTCTTCTACAGTCTATTTCTTTCCCTATTAAGGAACATTCAGCTCTCAAATGAGATTTCCAGAATAATAAAGTGGAAAGAGACATTATATATAAAATCTGAGGATTTTTGTCAAATTAAAACATCTTAGAATGTAATTTGGCATGTAACTTTAAATTTGTTAATGATTCAAGATCTTCCATAATGTTGACAAAATCAAGACTATAACTGAATTGTGAAATCATAGTTATACTTATTTGCATATAAATTATAGAATTCTGTGGTTGGAATGCTCCTCAAGGGGTTATTTACTTCATCCCAGTGACATGAAGTTGATATCTGTTTTTAACAGATGTTAGTCCTGCCTGTTCCTTGCAAACTGTAGTGATGGAGATTCCCTGATCTGTCCAGAGTATTTGTTAAAGGCTTCGGTACTGATAAAATTAGAAAGTTTTCCTTGCTGTATTTAAGTCTTAAGTGTTACCCCTTTCCAACTTCTATCAGACATAGAGGATAATTAAGTTCCATTCTGTAAGGCTCATTTTTAATATTTAGACAATTCTAAAATACTATGGTTTCTCATAGTCATTTGTATCTGAGATTTTTGTCCAACTCCAGTCCTTTCTTTTAATTCTTGTTTCCTGGTCGTATGAAAACTAGTTGACTGAGAACCTTTTCAAACTTTGTCGCCTCAAACCAGATACATGTAATGCCTAATAACAACAGATCTCATAGCTAGTGAATTACTTTTCCTATTAGAATGAATATCTAAGAAACCAGTGAGTGTACAATCCTTTGTTTCTTAGGCTTTCAGTAATTATTATGAATCAATTTACTTCTGGGAAGAGTTCATGTTGATATTTAGAGCTAGTTGCTATTCATGTCTTCTAGTACACTAGCGTATGAGCCAAGTATTTTTCTAGTGGATTATTGTATTTAGAACAGTTGATAAATCTATACAACCTTCAGTTGAAACATTTGTATGAAGTTACTTACCATCTGATTTTTTACAGACAGAAAAGCGTTTTTGCTTGCAAGAAGCTGTCTTCCAGGTGCCATCAGTGTCTAGGTAGACACATGCTAATGGCTGCTTTGGTTCTCCACTGGACCACTTGCTGTAAACTAATCTCCATCTGTCAATCCATTGATACTTGCCATTTGTCTGGAAGCAAAATCTATGTGGTAATTTCAAGGTTATTTACAGAGACATAGCTACTACACAGATCCTCAAGAGGACTCTCATGTAATCAGTGTGGAATCATATGCTTACTACTGCCCCCTTTTAGCTTGTAAATACTAACTGCATCAAATGTACAGTGTCATCCACAGAGCTGAGTGCCCTTCAAAAAGCATGTAACATTAATTCAGAGCATTTTTCAAGCATTGGGAAATGGAAGGAAAAAAAGAAAGGAGGCATGAGCAAAGGCATAAAACTAGGAGTCAGATAAGATGTCATGTTGGTATGACCGCCCAAATGCCTGCATGGAAAATGGAAGCGTGGGTGGGAGTGTTCTTGAGCAGCGCTGTTGTAGTTACCGTGACTGTGATTCACGGTGAAGAGTGTAGCATGTCAAAACACACCTACCATCCAAATGTTCACCTTCTCCTGTCATACAACTGATGTAGGCATCCCACAAACAGAAAGGATTATTTCTCCATAATATTCTAATTTCGTAATAGGAGCAATTACAGTCACAAATGGAAGGGTTTTTTCCCATAGTATTCTAACTTCTAATCGGAGCAATTACAGCAATTGCATTTTCAAAAATATAGTCGTTGGTCAATATGTACCATATCATATAGCCTCCAGATTCCTTTAACTAATTTTCACCCTGTTTCTGTCCACAATTGTATTTTGTTATTGCTAGCATAAATAAGAACACTCTAGTAAAATATGAACATAAACACACACATAAAAACCATTCCTTCTCAGGTCTGTGGTGTGTGACCTGAGATACCTTGGCACTGATCACTGAGGTACATAAACACATGGCAGGAGAGCAGGATGCATGTTGGTCCTGGAAGATCTTTTAGATTACAATTAACTCAAAATGTTCAAGATACTTCAAATGACTGCAAGCAACATACAACATTGTCAAATACTAGTTTCCAGAAATATTTCTGTGTGCTAAAACTTACAAGAGTTCTTAGTTCATTAAAATCTCCACTACACAGGTCTTATTTGAAGATTTCCAGTGCAAAGAGGAACTATACTGATCTAACATTCTGTTTCAGCACTACACTGTCAGAAATTCCTATGGGTAACAAGATGAGAGCATAAAGTAAGATCAGGTCTGGTGTCGTCTTGACTTCCTATATGTAGTGTACGTGTTCTTACCATGTTGCTGTTAAGACCAATCCACAGAGGCTCTCCATATTCCTGGGCAAGTAAGAATAGCAGTGCCTGGCTATAAGGGTCTAAAATGCTGGCAAGTTCTGAGGCATTGTCATTGCAGCTTTTGTGGGCTTCTTCCCAGTTCATTTTGAAACGGGTGACAGAATAGCTAATGCCACTAGAATGGTCAGAAGCAAAATCCAGCACTGTTGCTGTTGATTGAAAGAGTTCAGGATCTGTAGGAAGAAGGGGAAAAAAAAACACCCCAAGAGCAGTTTAATCTGGAAGTCACATATATGAATTGAGCAACTGAATAATATCTTCATTATTTACAAACCTAGTATAAAATTGCTAATGGAATGGAACACCTTCTTCTTAGCTGTTTATAAGTAAAAGATAACTTTAAAACAATAGCAAACTTTCTGGATCAAAAGAAATACATTTTCAGCATCTGACCCTTGAATCTATAAATGCACAGTACCTTATGTTGTAGAGGTATATTCGCTCCATCAGTCAAAAATAACACACCTGACCCGCCCATTTTCAAAATACTCTTTGCAGCTTAGCAGCTTTGTAACCATCAGGTTTATTTGGATAAACGTAAAACTTACTCGTTTTGGTATTCTATAGAGCCTTATAAGCGTATGTCATTAAAATTTTTGTGAGTTTTATCTATTAAGAATTAAAAAAAAATAATTTCCTAAATTCCGCTGTGTTTTTTATCATTCCCTTCACCAAAACACTGCTAAGTAGCATTGGGAGGCAGGATGGGCCCTTAGGTTTTACTGATACTTTCCCTAAAAAAACCCCACCAAAATGGAACAAAACAAAACCAAAAGAAAATAAACCCAAACTTGAATAAAGCATGTTAAACAAGAGAAGTGATTTAATCATTGTGTTATAAATTTTAAGATTAGCAGTACAGAACTCACCACTATTCTTCTGGCATATAAACCCTCTTGACATATAACACCCCTCATTGTTCCATTTTCCTGTGTCATCAGCAGGACCTCTCTTCAGAGAAACACAATCAAACTGTTGGAAAAACAGAAAGGTATAAAACAAAGTACTGTAACTCCCTGAATAGTTTCACTGCTTTTTTTTCTTTTGAATTCTGATGTTGTAGGGTATGTGTTACAACTCTAGAAATACTTTTCTTTTATCCTTTCCTGTTCTTTCTGGCATCCAGCTCCCCCTTTGTACACCCTTGCAAATCTTTGTAATCTTCAGCTCAGCCTGCTTGTTCATTTTGTTCTTTTCAAGGAGACATACTTGAAAGGCATTATGATTTTTGAGATCGTTCTGTGACACTTTCTGTCCCAACTAATGAGCGACCATCAATAAGATTTAGAATAAGAATGAAATGGAGGTCATGCTTTGTATTTAATTTGCAAAGTCAGCTTTAAAAAGTGGTCATTCTTGACAAAATCACCTACATTACAATCCTCGGCAGAGCTGTCATCATCTACTTCTTAGCATTTCTTAATAAGCTGGAACATCAAGTTTATTACAAGTTGCAATCACCTACTAATCTGCCATGATGAATTTTTTGGTCCATTGAAGAGGATTCTCTGAAGGAGAGACCTGTTAACATCTTAAAGGTGAAGGAGAAAAAGTAGGATGTACCTTTGCACATTTTTCCCTGCTTGCTATTTCCTAGGACTGTTATTAGAGCTACAGTGGAGCTATTTATTGTGCAGTATCCTTATATCTTCCCATATGCCTTGACCAGGGGCTACATGGGCAAGAGCAGCTTGAATTGACTCGGGAGCAGATTAAGCTGGATGTCTACAGCTATGATTTCTGGGTTCTTTGAAGGTGTGGATACCAAATGAGGGGAGGATGGGCGGTGAGTGGAATAGCATAGTGTGAAGGCCAAATTTTGAAAGCAAAATATAGAAATAAATGGAAGAAAGGCAATGTGGGTGTGCAAATCAGTCTATATTGGTATGATTATGTAGAATGCTACTTTTTACACCATTCTGATGTTTGCTTTCAGTGCTAGCAATGGAAAGGGCTTTATTGGTTTAGAAAGTAGTTGACATCTATTGGCCCTCAGCAATTCAATTACAATTTTAAACAGGGAAAATGTTAAAAAAAGTTGAGCTCTTTCCTCTTGTATTCTCTCCTCCTTCCGTCCTAGACATGAAAATGAGTCCGTGTGTTAACTTTTAAAATTCTAATGTTGCATTCATATTCTCTGAAAAATGAACAACAGATTACTATGAAAAAGAAAACTTTAATCTGTATATTCAATTTTTATTTAATCTATACATTGTTGCAATTTTACCAAATACTTTGGCAACATTACAGCAATGCCACTTTATGCTCTTAGGTAGCTCTAACACTGAAACTTTTTATCGCTAGTCCCAGTGTGAAGTTAGGTGAACAACTTGTGGAGAGGCTGGGCAATGTCTGTAGTGAAGTGAGCTGTTTACCTGAAGTGGTCTTGCTCCTCAGATTTAAACTTCACGGTAAAGAGTAAGTGATATTTACCTGTTGCAGATTGTGGCCATCTTCTGGACGTAGAGTGTCAAACAAATAGGGTTCTACGAGTTTTGGGGAATCTGGAGCCCAGTTTGTGTATGAGACAGCACTTCCATCAGCCCAAACAAAGTTGAGTTCACTGAGTAGGTCATTCAAGCCAATCCATGGATCATTTGAAACATCCTTCAAATGGTAAGTGAGAAAAGCTAGGAAAAAAGCCAATAGAAAAGAAAAATTATGTGTCATATCATCAGTCAAAAAATCAGTTCATAAACAAATGCTTAACTATTTTGTTCATTAAAAGTCTTGTAAAAAACATTTTAATTAGCATGTGATCAGAATTTTACCTGAGTTCATTATTTCAAGGTTATGCCAAGCCTTTGCCTGTGAAAAGTCTCAGAGTGTATTTGGAACTATGCAGCAAGATTGGAAAGAGGAAAGAGACAAAAAACCTGTCTGACCACCATGATATCTAATGAGTTCACTTATTTCAACACTCACGATGAACTGCTTGACTGATAGAAGTGTGCAGCTCTATACAGCTGCAAATGGAAGCCAGGGAACATAGGCAAGGTGAAAATGTGCCTGTCTCTGACATTCTGCTGAATTAAGTGGCAGAATTTAGGCAGAGGTATAGTAGTATATCCCTTTCTATTTCTGGGAAAAACAGACCATACATTCTGTTTCTTTCTCTGTGTCTAAAGCTACAAATGCCAGATCTGGATTTTTAATTTTATACCAATTCAAACCTATAAATAACGTAAAGCAGTTTGTATGGAACAGGAAGAAAAAATCCTTAGCATCACTAGCATGCCTTACACAGATTGTTCCTGTTCTAAAAATATTTCATGCCATGGCCATATAACCAATATTGAGTAGAAATACTATAAAATATATATATTTATATACTGACTCTTTCCTTCTTTGCAGGAAAGGTTCACTGTATACAGTGTAAAGGCTGTCTGTTCCTTAAAGTGCTGTTGCACTGTACCTTGTACTTGTTCATTATGTATGCTCGCCAGGTTTCCTCCAAGGCTCATACAAGTTCTTCTTGCAGTGATCCAGTAATCATAGGAAGAGGCAAAAAATTTGTAACACTGAGGCAAAAACAGATATAGACTGTTAGAGTAACGGCAAAAGGAATTTTATGTCGGAAATGTAAACCCACAATTTTGCAATAATTAGGCAACTGGTTAATTTTTTAATACAACTGTCAAAAGCTAGACGTCTGAGAGACAAAAAGCCTCATATATCTCTAAGTACCTTCCTAAGGATTAATGTAACTGTGCTTAGACAAAAGTTACCATACCTGATTTTTAAAGAACAGCCAATCTGCAGGACATCCTCCAGGAGGTGAAGGTACCTCTGAAGGAAGTGTTGCATTTATAAAACTTCTGTGCCTCTCACAGATATAGCCATTGGAAAAACCACAACTCACATCCTTCCACAAGCCTGAAATCAATTGAAATATAGGTAAGATACTGAATAAGACTGAAATTCGTGGGCAAGTGAACAGGCTTCTATGGTTATAAGTTCAAAAGGAATTTGCCTGGGAATATGGGTTTACATGTGGCTCCACTCTGCTTCCCATCATCATTGCTTGCAGAGGGTCTTTGATCCTGCTGTGATCGGGAGACAAGTGGCCGTATGAGATGGCTGATATGGCAACTCTGACCTCTTAGTAGAGCCCACCCAAACAGGTTTGTTGCATGAAAGATGCAAGTGTAAATAACACTTCATTGGTGAAAACACTGTAAAATGTGAAACTCGCTATATGTTCTGTTCCTTTGCTAACTATTCTCTAATTATTTATTTAAAAAATTGTGGGTTATTTGAGTAGAATATATTTTTGTGCATTTGAGAAATCAGTGATTGAATTGTCCCTGAATTCCCTGTTAAAATCAATATCTTATATTCCACTTTAATGGCTAATATTGCCCCTGAAAAAACCTCAGATATAATGAGTATACTTTATTATGCATATTTCTCCAAATTGCTGGGAAAGAATGGGTGAAAAATGGCAAGACATTTTTAACAAACAGAGGAAGAGCAGTGCCCATAAAATAACTTTAAAAAAAAACCAGGGTTGTGTAACTCACCATCCTTTTTATTGAAGACCACACAATTTTCTTGAGCTTGTGCAAAGTTGGGCTCACCCTTTGCCCAAGCTGCATAGTGCACTGGGCTTCCATCCATCCAACTGAAAAACAGTAGCTGTTACTCAGACAATGTTCATGGAACAGTTGAGAAAAATCTACCTTAACATGCTAAAAATATTTTTAAAAACTTACATCTGAGTCTGTAAGTGGAAATTCCATTAGGATCAAAAGAGCTTAGATAATGAAATCTCTGCATATCAAGTCAAATACCAAAATACCTTTATTTTTAAAACCTATGTATTCATAGTGTGTCTATTCGCTATAAAAATTCAATTTAAAACAGTGTTAGTACAATGTAGTGGAACCAAGGGAGAGCACAGATTTCAACATGTATTTAACTCCACTGCAGTGGTTCCTTCAGAAGGAGCTCTGGAAGTACAATACTTCTACAACCACCATTTATGAATCTTGATGTATTATTTACCTACCTGAACTGTTGATCAGCATTCTGAAACAATCCTATGAAATACAAATCCAGTTTGCCATTTTTTAAGATCTAAACACAAAAACATATTTTTAGTCAGTGTTTTCTATTATTTATTAGTCGTCTAAAAGGAAAAGTGTAAATTTTATGTTATGGAAGAAAAAAGATGAATACTCATAGTTTAAATGGTCAGTCACCTGAGATACCATACAGCACATATTTTTGCTTTATTATCTTTATTGATGTTTTCTCAGTTTTGGCTGCATTACTGGTATGACCAAAGCTTTCAAAGTTCTGTTCTCAACTGAAAAAGGAAACGTCACAGAAGACTTGAGGAAAAAAATTTATTATGACATTTTTGGTACTTTCCTGTTCTTAAGGCTCTATGTCATTCTTGTGTCTCAAGCTGTCTGTATTAGCAAAAACAAATAGGATTATGGCAGAGGTTTAAGGCACCATCTAGGCTAGTAAGCTGTTAGCATGCCCCTGCCATGCTTTGGCCATGTTGTGGGAAAACTAATTCATGAAGGTCTTATTTCATCAGTCTAACATGGACCAGGTTAAAGCTTTCTTTGCAAAGTTGTTTTGGAGGGCAATATGACCATCAAATTTGACCATCAAAGCTGGACTGGCAGATTCCTCACATCTACATACAGCACTGTATTCTAGAAGATGATATTCAGATAAGAGGTAGCCACCCTGTCAAGGGGTTTTTTTCTGAGTATACATCTAATCTGCCTGTTCATTGTTCCTTATATTTTGGTCACAGGTAGAACTCTGTTCAGATTAGAATGTACAAGAATATACCAGCCCTAGTAAATGGTAAACATTCTTTTGTATGTTTTCTCTTGAAGCAAAGATCCATTTTGTAGGATAAATGTTATTTCATAGAATATTCAAATCTAATTCTAATAAAATGTAGTAATATTATGCAACAAGCACATTCTTCTGTACTTCACAAGCAGAGGGTGTATAGGCCATATAATATATAAGATAGCCAAATTTCCCCTTACATATTTCCACAAAAATTTTCTTTCATTATTATTTCGAATAGTAGCAAGATCTCCACGATTGTTTTTGCAAAATGTTCTGGCTTTCTCCATAGAAATCTTTTCTGGGCTGAAAAAATATTGCTTGTCTCCTTTTATAATCCATCCATCTTCTGTGACTTCATATGCTGCAACACAGAAGAGGAATGTCTGCATTCTTCACAGTTCTTATGCAAAGCTGCTGGTGTTACATGATACCACCCTTTGGACAAGTGAAAATAAACAGAAGCTTACTGGCAGAAGGGCCCAGAGGTTCTGGTTTCAAGGGAGTCCCTGTAACGAAATGAGGGAAAAAATGAAGATGTAAAACGTTTGCCAAACATTGACCCAATATAAGTGTTCAATTAACGGAAATTATCTTGGTGCCTGTTATTTTTTTGTATTTTACATATTCAATGTAGAATATATTTCTGTAGTATCTTTGGTGCAGAGAAAATAGTGGATGTTCAGGGAATAAAAGATGCATTACAGGCCTACATTTCTGTGTTGGTAGATTTCAGTAAGTGAATCTTGTACATCCTGAATGTTGCCTAAATTGAATGACTGAAAGTAGTCTAAAAGAATACTTGTTCCTGAAAGAAAACTAAATAGTGAAAATATTTCAGTGTCGGTATAATTTGAAAAATTTTTTATGGACATTGTCTTGTATTTGAACAAGAAATTCAAATATTAAACAAAGTTTTACTTCAAACTATTTTACATTTTATTACTACTTATTTGTTTCTTAAACTTTTTTTCTTTGTAGCCTCTTTGAGAAGAATTATACTTGACTGAAAATCCACCAGCTTTTGAAAAATAATTTAAAGGAAAAATTTCCACTCACATGGAGTATGATATTGGAGCAAGGTTTCTCTAAACATGCAATGCCAAGAGCTATAAAAATGTAAAACAAATGCCACCTTTATAATCTCAAGGCAAGGTTGAACGGGCCATTAAACAATCTGGTCAAAGGTAGCGGGTTGGAACTATATGATCTTTAAGGTTCCTTACAACTCAAACCATTCTGTGATTCTATGTTTTCACACCACCACCCCCCCCCAATTCATCATAATGTTTGTGCTGCTGTATGTGTAATTACATTAAATTAAGTGTGTGACACAAGTGCTTGGGTGAAAAGAAAGTTCAATCAACTTCTGAAGATAATCTGTTGTGTGATTGGTGACAGCATTTAAAACAAAAAACCAGTATTTCTGTTCTGGAAGTACAAAGCATTATGTCTATTTCAGCATCTTTCAGCATGCCATTATGCACTGCTGACTAATGATGGTAATTTCATCAGGCTATAATTTCTCCCATTCATACACTAATAATAATTAACAGTATACAGCTATGAGTGACACTTATGCTAATGGTTTTAGTTATGATGATCATGCAGGTGAAAACTTGCAAAGGAAGTTACCAGGAAAAGTATTTTTATGACATCTCTTTGAGATAGAGGTCTATGACTATTACTTTTTAAGTCTGAGAAGCTGAGACTGTGCCTTTGTTTGAATGAGATTGTTTTGAATAATTCACCAGCACAGAAATGATGTTATTTAGACAAGTATCACTTGAAATGTTAATCCTTACTGCTTTTGTCAAGGAGCCCAGGGAGCCACCAAAGCAACACTGCTGTTAGTCTGGGAACTAAAATATGTAGCTAAACACATAGTTATAATTGATTCCTCTCTTATTTCACTGAATATTTTTTCCAACAGTAGTTTAATTTGGGACAAAAAAATACAGAAGTATAAACAGAGATGTATGAGAGGAAGATATGAATCTGTCTATTGTCTTCAAGTACACGAATTTTTAAGCTTTCATTACCTTATTTTTATTACAGCAAGCCTGTTGTTACAGGAGTGTCTTTAAGTGTCATCTTACAAAAAGATTCTATGATGCTGTAGTCTTGTTTAAATTAGAGTAGGTGACTAATGTGTTGTGAAGCATCCTAGCGACACCTGAGCAGAGGAGTGAAGTTTCATTTCACAAAGGATATGAAAATTTAAACTAGTGTTTCTTTTTTTTCAAATTGTAATCCTCTCTTTCTCCCTCTTTGTCTCCTTATGCCCCCCAGTTTGGATAATCCCTACAGATAAAAGTTCCAAGAAACATGCAGTTTCATGTTGGTCAGAACTCATGTTTTGACAAAAATCTGCTTTTGTGCCCAGCAGTGGATTCTACAAGGTAAGCTCTTCTTTCAACTTATTTTCTATGTTTACATAATTACATAAAGAAGTATAACTTCAGTAAAGTGTAACAAGGAATTTTTTTAAAATAAAACAAAAAATTTTATCACTAACAGATGAACTGTTGTATTCTGAAAGTATTTATATGTCTTGATCTATTTTTCTGTATGTGAAATTCCTGCGAAATCAACCAATTTTTTTACCAGTATATAATTTGCAGAGCTTCCCATTTTGATTCAGCTTAAATTTCTTCCTAAAGTGAATTTAGGGTAAAGAGAAACCTACCTTTCTTTATTTCACAAATCCAGTTGTGACTGTATTCACAGTGCTCCATAATCCATGAAGGGTCTTCCCTGATTGCTCCACAATCCTCAAATGTAATATCGTAAAAATAATTTTTTGATTTATAATTCACCTACAGATGAAACATAGCTTTAGCTTTTACTCTTATCATAGAGGAGAAAAAAGTTGTACTCTGTAAGGAATGAGAAGTGGTGCCAAAGTTTCAAACCACTCCTTTCTTTCATCTTCTGTCTGTACAGCCAGTGTGGGAGTATTTACAACACTTACAGACGCTATGCAAGAGAAAAGAAAGGCTCTGAGTTTATGCAGCATTTAACAGACTGTAGCAATCCCATGAAAACTGGAATCAAATGAGATTATGAATAAAAAGCAGGGGAAAGGAACATGGTAATATATCACCTGTGACTAATAAAAGTCAGGAGGGACCTTTCTCATGTATTTGTGACTTGGATAATCATCTCTGTAGCCGAACATAGTCCTCTGTTGTGACCATCAGTGTTGTGATAGTATAACCTCAGGGTTTATTGGCCTTTTCTTGTTTGTTTGTTGGGTTTTTTTCCCAATCCAGTATAAAAAGTAATGATTTAGAGTTACCCATTTGCAAGGTAGACATTTTTGGAAATTCTTGCACAGCTTAAGTGCACTGGTCATGGAAACAGCTCCAGCAGCAAAAAAAGTCAGAACATAAAGAAACTGGCAAGGTGAAACACTCACTGGTGATCCATCGCTCCAGGAGAGCCCACCATCAGGATCCAAACACTGCAAACCTATCCAGAAAGGCTGAGATGATGGCGATTTTTTTCTAGAGTGTGAAAAAAGTGTGTAGGGGAAGAAGAGGATATACATGGTTAGTGCTGCTCAATTTTACAAGTTACGTGGGACAATAACTTGACACTTATTGAAGACTTCAAATACAGCAGAAATGTTGAAAACAAAAAGTACTGTTGGCTAGCAAATTCCCATTGGCAAGTAAGTGAAGTTCACACCTTAAAATTTCCTACTTTGCAAATGGTTGTATTGAAAACAGAGCACATTGTTTTCCTTCACTGATGTTGTGACTATAGTGTTCTTTGGGAAATAAAAAGTTCAAGGCCTGCTGGAAGACCCAATTTAGTTTCAAAATGGTTCGGTAAACAAACTTGGAGGGTCTGAAGGAGAAGTGTTCAACAGATTTTTTTGTTGGGTTGTTTTTTTCACGAATTTAAAATGTTTACAGATTATGAAAAATTTTGGGAATTCCAAAAATTTCTTTGAAAACATTACTGATCTGAGCCATTTTCTTAGTTTTTTTTTTATTATTATGATGATGAAAAACAGATAGATTTCAACTAGTTATCTCAGGAGCAACACAAGAATATTATTATTTATTACTATATCATGTTTTGTTTCACTAAATTATCAATTATTAGATAGTTTGTTTGCTTACTTTATTAAGTTTTCTATTACTATTTGTTCTTTTTCACTTCTAATAGCAGCCAGGTCTCCTCCGATTTCTCTGCAGAAATCTCGGGCTTCAAACCATGTTTTCTTTTGGTATTCTTCTCTCACAAAAACCTGTAGATGCAGTTAGAACACTGTATTTACAGTGTGTTAAACATATGCCTTGTATAAGCAAAACAGGAAAACTTTCTGTTACAGTTATCATGTATAATATAGATTAAAAGTATGCTAATTGGATAACCTAACCATTGATAGAGTGAAAACTGCAGTGAAAACTTAACAGTTGGGTCAAAGCTTATTACATCTGAGCTATAACGTGCCATTCTGTGAAGTTTAGATTCTCTATTTATTTGGTGCTCTTCTGTTTAATGACTAGGATTGCTGCAAAAAACAATACTTACTCTGAAGCATGCATTAGTGCTATTGCTTGTATCCCAACCAAATGGACATTTGGAATCAGGAACAGCTTCAGGAGTGAGAGGAACAGTGACTTTTTCAGCTAATTTTTTGCAGAGAAATTTTGCCTTTACTTCACAGTTCTGAACATCCCATAGTCCAGCTGGATTTCCAGTCCTCAGGGCAACACAGCCAGCTTTGTTCCCTTTGTGAGATGTAAAAGAAAGGTGAAATGTGTTTTCCAGTGGTTCCTGTGATGTTTTTACAGCTCATGTGATTAATTTACAAAAGACTATTTGAAATATAAAGTGTAGTGTCCACTCAGAAAAGGAGCTTTGTGAAAAGGGGAAACCAGCAAGTCAAGTCCTTCATCATCTTCCCTTCCCTTTGACTGCGTGAACAGCCCCTTGCCTCCCTCTTTCCTGTGCCACTCATGGCAAGGATTTGGCAGCCCCTCACCAAGAATGGAAGGGATTTCAGCCTTTCTTCTCAGTTTGATTTTGCTCTTGTAAACAATGAGGAGTCAGAAAAGAAATATTTTCATGGCATCATAGAAGATCATTGAGTCCAACCATTAACCCAGAACTGCCAGGCCTACCACTAAACCATGTCCCTCAGTACCACATCGACACATCTTGTAAATACATCCAGGGATGGTGACTCAGCCACTTCCCTGAGCAGCCTATTCTGAGGTCTGCCCACCCTTTCAGTGAAGAAATATTTCCTAATATCCAATCTAAAGCTCTTCTGCTACAACTTGAGGCTATTTCCTCCTGCTCTATTTCTTGTTACTTGGGAGAAGGGACCAACCCTCACGTGGCTACAACCTCTTTTCAGGTGGTTGTAGAGAGTAATGAGGTCCCACCTGAGTGTCCTTTTCTTCAGGCTAAACAATCCCAGCTCCCTCAGAGACTCCTCATCAGACTTGTGCTCCAAACCCTTCACCAGCTTCATTGCCCTTCTCTGAACAAGTTCCAGCATCTCAATGTTTTTCTTGTAGTGAGGAGCTCAAAACTGAAACCAGGATTCAAGCTGCAGCCTCACTAGTGCCAAATACATGTATCAAAGATGCTCCAGTTTCAAAGGCAGAATGTTTGTGTGGGTCATCATGGATGTGTTTTATGAAAGTTTAGAATTAGAACACAGGAAGTTCCTTAGTAGCATAGATTTATTCCAATGACAGAGTACCAGGCATTGCTGCGTTCCAGTTCGTGTACAGAACACCTTCACCAGTCACCCACTTGAAACTCCCTTGCTCTTCCACGTCTGAAAGACCAATCCAAAAATACTTCTCAGAGCTCAGTCCTGTGAGGCTGGTTAGGTAGGCTTGCTCATATCTGAAATGACAGGAGTCAGATGGCATTAAACCTAGCTTTCCCTTGGTTTTCCATTCCTCAGCATTCCAAACATCACAAGATTAGAATGAATGGGGTCTCCATTAGGCTTTCCCTTACATGGAAATATGTTGTTTAACTGGGTTTCCAATGCACTAGCTTCAATAGCAGGTGAAGCTGTGCTGTACTGGAAAACTGCTCTTTGCAGAGCACAAGTTGCTGTTGTTTGTCCTTTCATAGAAAAGTACCATAAACATCCATGTGTAAATTATTTTTAGCTAGAAAAGCCATCCTGTGCTTGTTGCTTATTTTTTCTTCAGAAAAAGGATATTCTGTGGTTTTCTGTTTTGCTTTTATTTTCCAAAAAAGTTCTCAGCTATTTTTAAAAACTCCAATATTGTTGCACTAGATACACAGTTTTTAAACTCTTTTCATACCTGTCTCCTATACTTGTTAAATAGCCATTGCTCCTTTCACAGGTTTTCTTTGCTTCTGAAAATGTTACAGAGGCATGTCCAACTAGGTAGCAGTAAAAACCATGTCTTTCCCAGCCCTGTCAAGAACACGTGAAATGCAGTTGCAGTAAAAGAAGTATATTTGTTATAGTACTTGAACTTTGGTGAATACTCTCAAATCAACATATTTTTTATATAACCTAATGTGTTAATGTATTCATTTGAATGTCAGTGCTCTAATGGAAATTAAACTTAGCAAACATGAAATGCAAAAAGAAAAGATTTCATGTGTATGAGTCTCACTTCTTTGACAACTAATAACGGATAGATTTTTACTGCTAAAAAAAGTCAGAGGGACTTAGGACTCTCCTGAGAACAGACAGTGCATTCAGAATCAGGTGAATAAAATATTTCCTTGTTCAGAACCGAAAACAGTAGTCTGTGTCATAGTAGAGATGCTGACTCAAGTTTCCTGATGTTTCAAGGCTAAAGGTACAGTAACTAGACTAATTAATTGCTTTAATTCCTCAGCTCACCTAAAAGTCTGACTGAAGAGGTAACATAAGTACAATTGAAAAGCAAAATACAAAATACAAAATTACATCTGAATTCTAAATCATTTTCCCTTTTATGCCAGCTCATAGATTGCTTGCTTTACCAAGAAAGGTAAATTCTGTGTTCAGTATTTGGCTGCTGCCTAGTTCCATTGAGCACAATGAGTCTCAGCTCTGCTCCCATGTGGGCCTGTGGGAAAGGTTACTAAATATAGAATAGTAGTAAGTAGAAAAGTAAAAAGAGGGACAAGAGAAGGAAAAAAACCCCAGTAAGATACAATAATTTGTTCAAAACAAATTCACTCATAAGTGATTTTATTGTTTTGATTTTGTCTTGAATAGTGAAATTTGTCATCACCTTGCTTCCTGTCGCATAGTCTAGAAATTGTTAGCAGTCCATACTACAGCTTCAATAACCACAGATGGTTGTAGAACAATATAAAAATATGCAGAAAATGGCTTTAGCCCCTTTCACAGACAGTTCTGATATAAAGGGCCTGTACTCATATTTTCTAAAAAAAATTCAAAAGAACTTTAAATATGGGATTTTAGTGAAAATTATCATCTTGAATTTGTTGTAGAATCACACTTGTTAGGGAAGAAAGAAAAAAATTAGTTTCAGTGTCAAGTGGAGTTTATGAAAACAGTAGATTTTTGCTAACCAGATTCCTGGATATGCTTTCTTCTTACCTTCAGGCAGGCAGGATCAGTCTTTGCTGTTTCAGAAACTCCTTGTAGTGGATCTCTTCTGCAGATGTAACCTAACTTTCTGTCACAGGCATTGTCTGCCCAGTATCCATCCTACTTGCAATTTGGGAAGAAGTGAAAAACAGTGAGGCAGAATCGGTTTCCTTTAGAAACATCATTATTTCTTTTAAATATTGTTTCAATGGGACAATGAAGATCTGTACTTTTTGGTGAATTCCAAGTATTTGTGCTGAATGGAGAGGTTAATGTTAATCTAAGCAGCACTGCAGACAGTTAAGGTTTGCTTTGCATATAATGTACATTCACAATCAGATATGAATATTTATCTAGTTATATATAACTGCATTTTAAATTTCATTTAGGACAACCATGTGTCTGAATGAAGATACCACTCTCTGATTTGTTGCTAAGTTGAATTAAAAAAAACCAACCTAGAAATATAACCAAAACTCAAATAGTACAGTGCTACACAAATGTGAAATGATTCACCTTTCCTGCCATAACGACACAATTTTCTTGCCCATTGACTTCATGGGTTGGTTCTCCAGGCAACCATTTGGTATATGTAACAGGAGTCCCGTCACTCCACTCAAAGTACATTTGAGTTTTGAGGTCATTCAGGCCAATCCACAGGTCATCCACAGCTTCTAAAGACACAAATTCATCTGTTATTACCCAAGTTGAAACAGTCCACTGGAGCAAGATTTTGTGGAAAGGAGCTGAAATTGCAATGGTTCAATGCAAATTCATCTATGTTAAAAGACAGAGGAGCTTATTTTAGGCCCTAATGCACATTCTTCTTTCAAGAAGTTAAAAAATGAGATACCAGCGGGAAATAAGATTCATCAGCTTTATCAGTAAAGTCCATTACTGTATCTACAGCTACAAGGTGTCTGAGGCAGATAATCAGTCCAAATGCTGCAGTAACTAGAGCTGTTATTTCATTCAAGTGATTTCATGCAGTGAAAAACAAATGAAAATCAAATTGAAAAGAATGAAAACAAAAATGAAGAAAGCATAATGATTCCTCTTGTGGTTTGTTGATGTTTGAAGTTTTTCTAACCCATGTATCTGTGGCCTTCCCTATAAATGTTCATAACAAACAAGTAAGAATTATTTTATTTAAACCCTGTAAGATTTCTAATAATGTAGTTCTCCATTTGTACCAAACACTGCCCTGTAGAAGCACTCACGGTAGCCAAGCTGAGACAGTATGAAGTCATGCTCCTCAGGGTTGTGGATGCTGGCCAAATCACCATTGCTTTCATTGCAGGAAATTAGGGCTTCTCTCCATTCTTTGGGGTCTCTGTGAACCATGAAACAGTGACCTCCATAGGGTAACCATCCTTCTGGGCATTTAACAGGCTCTGCATCTCCTCAAAATCAATAGAGATTTCAAATTTTTAAAGTGCAAATTGAAGTCTAGAATAACTGCAATTACATGTTAAATCAGTTAATTAATTAGGATGAAAATTATTACAAGTAAGCAGTACTTCTACTCATTCCTCACACATGTATTTCAGTCTGTGTGTTTTTCTCACTGTTCTTTTGCAAAAAGCCTACTGCATTTAAACAAAAGAGGAAAATACTGGAGCCAGTGGTGACTGGGCTTCACTACTGTGAAGTATTCACTGTTGGACAAAGGAATATTTTGGAATTTCATATATAGTGTTTCCACACAATATATCCTACCTAGTTATGTTTTGCATATTTCGTGAAGCCATTATCACTGCAGCGTAAGTAATTCTCTGCACACGTGGCTTCCCATACTGAGTGTCATTAAATAAATCAGAGAGAAGTGTACTAGGAAAGTGTCCCAAAGGAACTTGTTCTTTTTTGCCATCTTTCTGGGTTACAGGCAACACCACCAACGTGTTGCTTTGAGCCTTACCGGTGCCACTTTGCCAAGTCTCCAGTGATAAACCTCAGTGTTTTCATTAGAATGCACTGCAGGAAGGGTGAGGCATCTCTAACTATATTTTCATGTCCATGAAGACCATGATACTTTCATGACAGTGTACAGCTCGTGCCAGTAAAAATGCTTGTGTGTTTACTGGGTACCAGGAACATTTTCCGTATTTAAATATATTTGGCTAAAGAAATGACAGTCTACTTTCTTCTGTACCCCTCATCATATCAGAAAAACAAATTACAATTCTTACTTTTTTAAAAAAAATTTTAATAGCCATCAAATTTAATTTTAGTGACACAAGTTCTGTCTTTATCAAAATGGTTTTGTTATTTACTTGACATACCTGATGAAAGAATGAAAGGATCCATTGTGGAGTTTTCCTTTTTACAGATATAGCCAAGTTTCAGCTCACATGGCTTGTTTTCCCATTTAGCATCTCTTCTGGGATTTAGTACTGCACAGAGTTTCTCAGAGTCAGGCTCAGGGCTTCCTTCATGGAATGAAAACCAAATTCTTTTTATGTAGCACAGGTTTTATGTCAGCAGCTAAAAGAACAATTTACTTCCAGACTTCTAATGTGTCAACTATTGGCTCGTGGCTTTACTGCTTCAATTATTTTTCTACCAGAGATAAGAAAATGCAATTTGGAAGTACCCATCAAAACATTTCTTCATATGCTTATTGCATAATTAACACTTTCTGCCACATTTAATGGCAGAATAGTGGTCTCAAAAATAAGACAGTCCTGTAAGTTTTGTGAAAATTGTTGGATTGCACAGAAGAGAGACTATACTATTCACTGGTGGAAAGGCTGCACTAAATGGCTTTGAAAAGGTCATTTCTGCATGTCCTTTTGGCAACTTGGATGCAGATTTGTGCCTTGCTGCAAGCAGAGCTCCTCACAATTGCAGTGTCTCTCCTCTGCCTGCCTCTTCAACCAACCCTTCACAAGTTTCTCCAAGACCACGATCCCTATCTGGGAATGGTTGGTGTTTTCTTCTTCTCGGAGAGGTCCACAGTGTGATGAATTACTTTTTTTTTTCCCTTACCCCGGAAGACACAACTGAAAACAATTTGGAAGTGAACTGGAAATGTGTATATGATGATCACAGCCATCATGTGGGGATACAGGAGCTCTGGGTGTGTGGGCAACTTGACCTGAGAGCCAACTCCTCTTCTCTGCAAGGCTTAAGGAATTTGACCAGCTTGGCAGAAGGTACAAAATCCTGTACCAGGTTCAGCAGCTCTGGGCTTTTCCTTCATCCTCTGTGCCAGATAAAAGCAGGTGACATCTCTGAGACTTAGGAAGGTCAAAAGAGGGACTATGCTTGGATTTATTCAGCATTTGCTGCAATCGACTGTTGCCATGGCAATCATTAAGAGACCTTCAAATATAAACTGACAGTGGTGTGAACTCCATTTACAGTCTCTCTTGAATGTTAAAGAGGAGAGAAGAAGAGTAGAAAAGCATAAGAGGAAGGCTTTTCAAGAGCGGTGCTCACTGACAGCTGAGTCCTTGCAGGAGGTAGTTGTGTGAGAGTTGTAAAGACACACAGGATTTAATGACTGGAAGGCATTCCCAGTTTGCTACAGCTCATCTAGTGCTTTTTACTTTATCTGCTTCTGGAAGGAGATGAGACTATTTAGCGCTTCTGCTTGAAATTCCGTAAGGTACATCTAGTGAAGGAAAGCACAGTTCCCAGATTTTCCGTCTCATGTCTCCCATGCCTTTTGGCTCCATTTCCTTATGTTCATGGGGAATACTACAAGACTTCAATTAATATGCCTTCATCATAATGGTTGGAAATATTAGTTCCTAAAATTGTTTAAAAAGATTATTACCTGGTGCCCAGTTAAGGTATCTGAAGGGAATGCCACCACTCCACTGCCAGCCGCTGTTGAGATTCAGGCTGTTAAGCCCAATCCAGAGAGGGGATCTCTTGCTGTCAATCAAATCTAGGCAACCAAAAGAATTGAATTTTGATAAGATTTGTTGGGAAATGTTCTGTTTTCAAAGGTTAGAAGAAGATATGAAAAGTCTGCTTAGTGATTCCAAAGTTCGGTACAGAATCCATGTTTACTGATAATAAACTCAGAGGGGTTTTCCTGTAAATAAAGGGTAGAGAATTGCAAAAGACTATTTTAGTTTGTCTAAATTTAGTGCTATTCTACAGTTATATGTAAACAATAAGCTTTGCAAATGGAAAGACTAAATTGCTATTATTAATACTGTTACAACTTTTCTTGATTGTGATGCAATTGATATTGGACTTTCATCCTACAGAATGTGCATAAATCCAGAAAGTCTTTAGATTTTTTAGGAGTCTTCTGTATAAAAGGAGTCTTCATGTATAAAATTTGCATGGTATTTCCAAAAAACTATTTCAGTAGATATAAATGAAGAATACTGATTCATTAACACAGAAGTCATATAATGACTGCCTCCTAAAATGTTGTTTCTTCTTCTAAGGTGCCTTTCTAGGACCTTTCTGGTGTTTTCTGAGCTTGAGCTAACTTTTGCTTAATTATCTGAAAATTCTTAGATAATAATATAAATAATTTCAAATGGCAATTCCACAACTTGGAAAAGTTCCACCTATAAAAATCTTATTTTACTGTAATTTTGCTATTTCTGATTAGTACATATATATGGTATATTAGTACATGTATTTTTTTACATCAGCTATTCATTGTAAAGTGCTTAAAATCCTGAAACATTTGAAATCAATGAAAAAAAAGCTCTTCGACACACTTTTTACTGAATCATGGTTATTAGTTCACCTCTTAGATACAAATGTTCATGTATCTCTGTAACACTGAGTAATTCTGCTTTCTGTTGCTGACAGCTCTTCCTTGCTTGGTGCCATGTGAGAGCTGACTGGTAGTTTATCTGGTAGTACGTTCCTGTCAAAGGGTCTATATTCCAAAATCTGTCAGTATCTGTGTGAGAGAAAGGAGATTTAGTATCTTAGTTCGTAATAAACATTTTACACAAAATGTTATGGCAAAATTCTACTGCAAGCTTACTTGTGAAATGACACTCTGGAGCAAGCAAGTTAGCTTGATCTTTTTTGTTAAGTAAAAGAGGGTTTGCAATTTAAATTAGCCCAGATGGGCCTTCATTCGTTTTTTTTTTTAAACTTTCCTCTTCAAAGTTTATAATCTACAGATTTAAAAATAAATTTGTAAAGATATCAGTAAAGCGCAATGGTATCTTGGCCATTGTCTACTCTGAAATCCTGTTCAGCAGCTCATAGACTATGTCCAAATTTATTCTTGGCTGAAACACAACTGAAGTACAAACATTTCCAGTAATGGAAACTTTGCTTTTGAAATTATGCCATCACTTATTACATTTACAATTCTACAGGCTTGGGAAAGAGCAGCTGGAAAGCTCTCCAGTGGAAAAGAACTTGGAGGTGCTGTTTGATAACCAGCTGAACATGAGCCAGCAGTGTGCCCAGGTGGCCAAGAAGACCAGTGGCAGAAATAGTGTGGCCAGCAGGACGAGGGCAGTGACTGTCTCCCTGTACTCGGCACCGGTGAGACCACACCTCAAATACTGGGTTCAGTTTTGGGCTCCTTGCTACAGGAAAGGTATTGAGGTGCTGAGATTTGTCCAGAGAAGGTCAAGAGAGGTGGTGAAGGATCCTATGAGGAGCAGATGAGGAGCTAGGATTGTATTTGTAGCCTGGCATGTGTTCTAGAATTTAGAAATTCTCTTCTGAGAGCTCACTGTTAGCAAAACTGTTCCTTGGGCAAGTGCTGAAATAAGCTGTGATTACAACTTGTCCTAAATTTTGCTTTTGTTGAGAAAAAGATATTACATTTCTTGCATGATTTATTAGAGGAAATGTTTTCTATTTCTTACCGTGTTTCTTTTTTCTGATTCATAGATTTTTAACATGTTTTTAAACTGTAGGCTCAAATGTTAGTGATAACATCCCATCAATTTTATAATGCCAAATACATCATGTTTTCTAGTTTATATAGAGAGGATGTTATGGGATTTTTCAAGCTACTGCTTGCAATATTGCACCAGGGAATAATTTTCACCAAATCAGTCAAAATGATGGTGGTAGTTGGTGGTTGTGAGTGAGATGAATCTGGTTTCCCAGTGCAATGGTCCTACAAAAATGACAAACGCTGATTCTGTGGTATTGCACTGAAAAATTAGGTTTGAGGCAGCATTTTAAATATCTTCATTAACATCATGTTTTGGAGTTCTTCATCCTACACTCCAATGCACATACTTTTATCTGTTCATGTAGCATTATCTTGTAATGTTTTCTGAAATGTTACAAGGGCAATGCTGATGGTACTACTATTTCAATAAAATATTTGAGCCAATCTTCTTATTTTATATCTTTCAGAAGACAAACTACATACTCCTTTGTACTGTAGACCAATCTTGTTATACAGAACAGGGCTTTGCTCGGGTGAAAAAGGTTATACTACTGCTACCACAAGTATCAATTGGTATTAGGCTGTGAAGAGCATCTCAAATTTCAGACAGCCACACTGGTCTTTTCCTGGCTGTTAACTACTGACAGACACACCCAGACAACTTTCAGCCTGACTATAGACTAATAGCAAAGAGATTAGTTTCTTCTGTCAGGAATGTTATGTTGTGAGAGACATTTTTGAGTAAAATTAGGTCATGATAAGGTTTTTCCTTTCAGTATTATTGACAGCATCTCAGTATTGATATAGTTACACAACAATGTTGTGTTGTGATATTTATGTCAGCGTGTGGGACTTACTGGCAGTTGGACAAAACCCATACAGATGGTCCACACTGAAGTGGGGCGTTGTTGCACACCAGAGCAAGCCGTCTGACCTGCCAGTAGCAGTGCACTCGACGTACCATCTACCACTCAGCTGGAAGGGGAAGGTACAGGGAGCTCCGTTGGAATTTCCTAACAGTGTAAACAGATCTGAGGGGGCAAAGAGAAATTTTATTATATGTATATGAACCTACATATCTGTGCTCTCCATAAGACTACATGGAGAAAGCGTTGCAAGTGTTACACCAGTGTAAGTGGAAAACTGCTGTCATCAGCAGTGTCTTTCGTGGAAGTTCTTGGTTGGGCTTGCGATTTACCATTTCCTTTTGGGGTACATCATCAGCTGTAACAGCTGGAAATAGAGCAGTTTCATGCTGTAGCCAACTATGAAAGAATTGTAGAGATTTTTGTTTCATATATTTAAATATAATTTTCTAAAAATAGTAATTTGTTTTATTAGGTAACCTAATTTCCTATAATTCATTAAAAGTAAACCACTGATTTAATTGTTAAATGTTGAAGGATTTTTGGCATCTGAAATTTCATAGAGTAACCGAAGGTAGCATGCATGGGATTATTTCCTTACATTTAATACTGGTGTATTAAACTTAGAGATTTTTGCCCTTCATCCAACAATGCTAATACAACCTCAGTAGTAAGAGTATACAGTTAAATAAAGTGCTTTGATTACAGTCATACAACCACAGAATGGGTCAGGTTGGGAGGGACCACAGTGGATCATCTGGCCCAATCTCTCTGCTCAAGCAGGGCCATCCTAGGGCATATGGCACAGGATTGTGTCCAAACAGATATTGAATCTCTCCAGTGAGGGAGACTCCACAACCTCTCTGGGCAATCTGTTCCAATGGTTGGTCATTCGCACAGTAAAGAAGTTCTTCCTCATATTCAGGTGGAATTTTCTGTGCATCAGTTTCTTCCCACTGCCTCATATTATTGCTAGGCATCACTGAGAAAAGTGGTTAATGTTAACAATTAAAAACAATCTCCACCTTTGCTTTAAAAGTAAAGAAAAAATAAAGCACATTTTTTGCACATACTGCATGCTGTCTGAACCTAAGCAGCTGTGTTTCTCCAGGAGGGAGGAATACAGGCCTGAATATGTGAACTAATCATCCTCTAGTCCGTCACTGCCTCAGGGGTAACAGCTGATGTTAGACTGAGGGGAGCAGAAATCATAGAACCATATCTGTGATAGCAAACAAGTGCAATTCAATAATAAACCATCTAGGTTAACCTTTAAACTTTACCTTCATGGCCTCGAGAACACAAATCATCCATAGTTCCATAGATCTTCCATATATTCATTGTCTTTGATCCTGTTTTCAGCACAATATTTTCTCCTTTTTTGCCAGCACTGAGAAAGAAATCTTCCCCTTTGATTGCTAAGGTCTCATTTCTGCATTCCCATTTCTGGAATTCACTTTTCTTATCGCATGAGTACAGAGAAATTTTAGCCTGGTTTTGCTTGTAGGGCACTCCCAAACATTGTGCAAATGCCACACTCATCAGCTGATGATCAGAGACCCACCTGAATTTTTGTAAGTCAGTGTTTTTCCTGCAAGTGGCTGTAGTGACTGCCTCAGAACTCTGAGCACTTAAACAGAGCTTAGTATCCTCATTGTATATTAAAAATATTTCATTGTCTGTAAAACAAAACATTCAGAATTATTGTATTTATGGTGAGCACATGGTAAAGGAGCTTGTGCAGAGAAAGATGAGTTGTTGATTCTATGCTGATCTGACTCATGTCAGGAGACTGCAAATATGAGTCACATTTGCAATGATCAAATGGCATTTTCAAGACTTGTTTCATTCTGAGAGGGAAAAATAAGTGCAGCCCATGTAACTACATGTAAATACAATACAGAGAAATAAGAATACATAAAACACATTATGACAACTTCAAAAATGTCATAATTGCAATGGAATTTAATTTTCTCCTGAAACATATATTTCATTCAAGATTTCCAAAAGAGTTTGCCATCACTTCATGCATTATAGATTTAGCTCATGTTACACAGCTCCATGGGGTTGCAATTGTGCTTAATACAGTTAAATGAGTGAGCCTTCTGTGACTCTTGCTCCTTCTGGAATTGGCACGTTCTGTTATGGTTTAGGGGTTTTTTTAAGAATGAAAAAACTATGTAATGGTGGCTCATTATCTTACCTTGTTCAGTATCCTCTCATTAGTATGTCCATCATAAGAAGTCACCATAATTCACACAATAAAATCACAAACATTCTCACAAGAACTGGACAGCATATAGAGATCCAGATGCTACAGGTGTGGGCCTCTGTGGTAGTGCAGTGTGGGTGTTGAAAAAGATGGTTAACACTCCCAAAGGATTACAGGCAGCCTAACTTAGTAATCCATTGAAACAAATACCCCTGCTGGTAAGGGCTGTCCAGAACTGCAGCTGTACTATCGACACACAAAGCCGGTCAGCCTGAGCACACAGCTGTATGCTTTTCAAAATTCCAGGTAGCATACAGCTATCACTGGCTTTGGGTCATGAGGGATTGGAATTTGGACTACAAGGAATATTCTAAAACCTATGGAACATACGGGCAAAGCTTTGCCCTTCAGTTCTCTGTACCTCAAATCACCACCTGGAAACAGATACAGCACTGTTCCATCTGATGGAACAAGACATAAGGGACAGTGACCTGCCCCTCCAAACACTAAAGTAAATTTCTAGAACTGTAGGATGTTAGGGCAAGCCACTGTTAAGTAGTGAATAGAGGAGAAAGTGTCTGGAAAATTCTGGGATGCTGTGACAGAAAGAATAGCTCTTGAGCCCTCCCAGAAAGTCCCTGTATTACTTAAATCAGCTCAGTAAAATATGGAAGTGTCACTTCTGCAATCTAAATTTGAAGCTGAGACCGAATTTCTTCTTTTCTTGTCCATTTAGGCAAAATGTTTTAAATGTTATTAATATCTTTTATGTCTTACTGTTAAATAAATAAGTGCTTAGTGTAGTCCCTTAAGTTTCAGCTTTTGTCCCTCATAGTATTTTTGGGACTAATAATACAAGTTCTTGGTGGAAGCTGTGAGGTTCCCACTTGTGGGCTTGGTTCCCAGCTCACAGAGCAGGCGGGGGACCCCCTTTTTGCACAGGGCAGTGCTGGCGCAGCTCACATGGCTCAGTGTCTGCTTTTGGAAGCTGTGATATGTACATTCCACAAATCTAATAATCTGAAGGATAAAGAAAAAATGTCCTTGAACATTGTCATCATCCTTACATCAAAAGGGAGCCACGGTGTTACATCTTAGATCAATCCACAAGTTCCATCTCATCTCACAAAAGTTCATGCTTAGACTAAGAGATGCACATACAATATCCTATTTAATTTCTTTTTTCTTTTGCATTTTTTCTAAGTCAGTCACATTACAGACAAGGACTGTGGAGTACCCTGTGAAGTCCATGTACTTCACAGAGCAGACATATCCAATAACAAATTTTTACCCAAAAGTCAATCTTTATCCACTGATTCCCAGCTTTTACCCCTTTTTGATTCTTCCCCTCTCTTTTAAAGTAAAACAACATCTCTGTATCTGTCTTTTGTAAGTTTCTGTGGACCGCTCCCATTAGGACAAATATGAAATGCAGAGTAGTTAAGCTGTGTGAAAACCTTAAAGAGCCTGAGAAACCAGCAAGACAACAAAGATGCCCACTTTCACATCCACTTTTTCAAGGGATAGGAAAAAATAGACTCACCAAGTGTCTGAAAAGCAATACGAACAAATGAGAGGAAAACTAAGACTGTAGAAAAAGTCGAGTGTTTCATTCTGTCTTCTTATTTGCAAGGGGATGAGCTGAAATTAATTGCTGCAGTAGAGGTCTTTACGGAATCAGTACTGGTTACTTCTCAGTTTTGGAGATTTTTAGTTGAAAGAGAAAACTCTGAGCTCTAAATAAGGAAATATCCTGTCACATGTGGTATTTTGAAATCTATAAATAATTACAAAATTCAGACTTTGCATCTGAAAATGAACTTTCCATCCATCCAAATGCAAGTGGCAAAGTTTCAACAGTTCAACATCATTCTGCTGAATTATTTTTAACATTCTTGGTTCTGCTTGATATTATAACATTATGACCCTCAAAGATAAAGAAATAGGAAGTGCACTTAAATGGATGCACTTTAAATAAATACCTAGGAAACTCAGAGAAAAATATCTGCAAATTTCTTAGGCAGATAGGTCTTAGCTGCTACAAATGATACATTAGTTTCATTTGATGCAGTGAGCAATGTTTCATCAAATGTTTCATTTGGTGGAGTGAGAAACTATGTCAGTGAAAAATTAACGCAGACAGGACAAGCTAATTTTGTTTGGTGACTTGACAAACTGGGCATTATGTATACACCTGGCTTTTATATACTCTGATTTATCAACTAATAAAGCTACTGTGCTGTTATTTCATGTGAATTTATCCTAAAAGAACCTTAGAATACAAATTAGCCAAATCTTTACAAATCCTTCTCTTAACCAGTGATTTTGGCAGCAAAACTTTCAAAATTATTTAATCCATAAAGTACAAATGAATTTTAATACCTATTTATTCCTTTATACCAAGTGTAAAATGAGACAAGGAAAGAGGACTATTTTCAAACTGTACAAATGAGCTTCAGTCCTTTATTAAGTGGAAATGAACTTCAGCTATGATGCAAAATCACCTATTTATTTTGAAGAAAAACAAGGAAAAACATTCAGCTGAAATTGCCTTTCAAATTTTTTTTGGCTTTATTTTGTAGACAAAGCTCAATATTTTCTGCAAGGCAAAATATCACTTAGTGTGAGAGAAGTACAGGGTCTTCAGAGCTGTGATATCAATATCAAAATTTTAAATAATGATATTATTTTGAATTTTTTTTTATCTGTTAACTCTTTTCATTTGCTTTGCCTTTATTATTAGTCATCAAACAGCAGTGAATTCAATTCAGTTTCAGTATTTACAAAAAATGCCTAAAATATGTGTATTTGTTATGCCTTATATGAAGGGGGAGAAAAAGGTGAAGGTGGAGAAAACTGTCAGTAAAAGTAGTTTGAGCACAGAATGTCTTTTATTCCTTATCTTTTGCAATATGTTTTTTTAATTGCCATATCTATAAACTGTTACAATGGATCTGCAGTATATAGGAAGCTAATGTTGTTGAAGTGAACATGTTTCAAAATGGCTTCTGTAGTGTTTTTGCTGACTCACTGTCTTCTTCCCAAAACCCCCCTTGATAACTGTTGTCTCTATTCAGGAATGTCCTGGGAAGATATTGGGAAGTCCTTTCTATTGGTTGTTAACCCTTTCCTGCTACTGGTGGTTCTGTAGACCCTCTGAAACTCCTAATTGCTGATTTTGTAATCCCCCCAAAACCTATATATATCCCTACCCCTGACAATAAACTCTCTCTCTCGCTCGTCTCTCTGCTGGTCTCTTGTGAGTCTTGTCGAGCTCCATGGGAACCACCTGGCAGGGGGCAGGAGGGGAGCATTTCCCCTCCAGGTAATGACCTAAGACCCCAGGACCTGGAGCCCCTCCTTTCCCAATCAGCCATTACAATAAACCATCAATCCAATGCCACATGACATCTCCTCTACTATTCTTACGCACTTTCTAAAGGTTTCTTTTTCCCAGAGATCCCTGAGATCTTTTTTTTCCTTCAGTATGTTATAGACAACAAAGAATTCATAGAAAACTTACACAGCACAGTAAACCCCTAAAACATTTCACACCAAGGCATTATGGTGTGCTCCACTGCTTTACTGGCCTGTAGCATGGACACAGTGCCCAGTTGTCAGTCTGTTTATCAGAGAGGTGGAGGATAGTAAGCAAAGACATCCTAAAATGAGCAGTCAAGTGAAATAAAACCAGGAATGGATTCTCCCAGCTTTATTTGGCATCTACTTTATTTTATAGTTTATTTATGCCTATTTTAGTCATGTGCCTTGTTCATGCTTCTGTGTTTCCTCCTGTTAGCTTCTCTTTTGAGGTAGATGATTCATTCGATCAGTGAAGTGTGTAACATCTCTGCATGCTAAATGAACAACACCAAAGTATTAGCATGTGATTATAGATCATTTATTGATATGCTCTCATTTTGATAATTGATTAAAAAAATCCAAAGTCATATAATAAGACTGCTTGCCAAGATTTACTTGTTTTGCAAAATCCAAGTTGAAGCCATGAAGGACAAGGATTTGCATTTCACTTGTAATACTATATATTTGTGTAAAGAGTGAAGACGGGGCAACAATGGGGACAAACAGTTCATGTAAATCTGTTTATTCCAAACACCACTTTGCTTGAGTAACAATATGCTTCAACACAGTATGGTGAGATATTCTCAAGGTGCAGGCATTAGGGCTGAGTGCTCTGCAAAAAGAGTGCTCAGTATTAGTCTAGACTCTGTACACACTGCTGCCACAAATCTCTAAATAATGACAACACTATGGTATTAATCCATAACTTTTAAATCTAAATTCCCACTTGTTCTGCTTAATGAGCCATTTTGTGCAGTACCAACTCAATCAATACCTGAGAATATTTACTGAAGAGCACAGAGCAATAGTTCTTCATCCTTACCAAAGGAAAAACTGCCAGTTTTAGTTCATAGTAGAAGTACATGCATTTAATAGAGACTAAAATTTACTTTGTTTCAGCTATATTTTTTTAAGCTTAACCATTTAGTTTGGCTGGTTTATCGTATCAGACAACAGTGTGTTCATTTTTTTCTTTGTTGTTGGTAGAATCACTTTCATTGTCCCTTTCAGGTGGGGCATGGCTGTATTCTATCTGTCTGCTGCACCACCTCTCCTTTCTCGCAGTGTCGCTTTGAATTTTGATCTTGAATGCAAAATAAATCATGAAGACCATCCCTAATAAAATGATGAGGACCAGAGTAAGTAGTATCCACATATTCAGGTGACCATAGGCTTTGTCCTTTCTAGCATCTGTAAATAAATACAAAGCAAATAGAAATGGATTTACTGTAGCCATAAATAAGCATGAAAACCATAATTTCTCCCTTAATTACCAGGGGTAAAATCTATCATATCGTCTCTGGGTCAGTCCTCCTCATCAATCTTTATCATGCAAAAGAAGGAGCAAAGAGGAGATGATCAATTTACCAAAGCATTTACTTATCCTGGGATGCCCCAAGTGTCCTGTAGGTACTGCTATATTGTGCTGAGAAAGAACTCAATGTCAGCTAAGGACAATAATCTCATATAGATAAATGTGTATAAAAGAAATAAATAATATTAAGTTACTAAAAAACCCACAAGGTTTTATTTTCATGTATCTTTGAGACAATTTGGAAGGAAAAACAGTCCTACCTTCCACATTTGCAGTGGCTTTAAGAATAGCTGTCAAAGATAAAGACAAGTGTTTAGTCAAAATCTAGAAAGGTCACATTTTTTCCTGGCAGTTTCATGTTAGCAAAAGGTCTGGTAACCTGCACATCATCATTTCTCCTGGAAACACATCTGCTAAATTTACAGAGATGAAAAGGTGTGACAGATTTTTAATGCGATATTTCCTTTCAATAAAACAGCATTGTTTTGCATGTTAAAGCCCTCTTCTTGCTTCTTTTTTTAAAACCAAAAAGTCTTCAAGCACTGGTAGTTTCTGACTGGTTTAGCTGGACTCCCTTTTCTCCCGATTAATAAACCTTATCCATTTCACTGGATCTGATTGCTGCAGAGACTTGATCAAATGCTGAGGATATTTGAGTTTTCCTTTATTGCGCACCATTGCTTTCAGACCCAGCAGGTCTTAATTTACCAAAGTTTATTTGCATCTCTAATTACATTTGTAAGCGCAAGTTTTCTCGTGCAGCTTTTCCCGGCTGTGCACAGAGGGCGCCATCTGCCAGGTTTTTCCTGGTGCACTGGGCGTGAGCTGGTGCTACTTGGGTGGAGGCCACGGCAAGGACGGATCTTCCCCGTGGGCAGTGGGACCCCCGGCAGAGTGGGATGCACCAAGAGCTGGGCTGCTGCTGCAGAAGCACAGCAGTGCATTGAGCTCTCTGTGTTTGTGAGCACCAAGGAAAAGCAGCTGCTGAATTTATTCCGTGAAAGGATGCAGAACTGGCTGTAATGGAATGAGTATTTGGTTGTGCTGAAACGCTGTTCTGCTGGAGAACCCGATGTCAGGAAACATCCTCTGTACTTTAGCTTACATATTGGGGCCACTCACAGTCAAACCCTTCGAATAAAGTGTGTGTTGATAGTGAGTTTATACTTTCTGACACATTTGGTAACAAAGAATTAGCATTCAGTAGTGACCATTGCCTAACTACCAAAAGAAAACTAGGAGTTTTCCTAAAAAGAAGGATTTTCCTTTCCAGAATGTGCCCTGACCAACACTGGACCCTGCTGTGACTGCTGCTTCCCGCCCCAGATGCAGCTTTGCTTTGGGGGTGAAAGGACCGAACCTCAGAAACATCCTGAACCTCAGGGTTGTGAAACAGGGCAGGAAATCAGGCTTTTTTTCAGAATTAACAGTTAAACTCCAAAATAACCACATGGCTGCTTGGCTCACAATATTCTGATATTTCTACTTCCTGACCAAAGCAGATGGTGCTCAGTTACACAGAAACACAATATTAAAAAAAAAGAAAAAAACGCTAACCAAAACACTTCTACTCTTTTCAAAGGTCAGTCTATGCTCTCTGGATCATGCTTCCGTTCTGTTGTTATTTAAATAGAATTGCTTCATCCATCTTTCACTGGAACAGCATGTATCATAGTACAGCAAGAGGAAGGATAGCAAATTATTGATGCAGCCCTTGTTCCACAGAAAAACAATACGAATGCTAGTAGGAAAAGATGGGTTTATGTTGGAGGGGAACAAAACAAGAGGAGTTTAAATTTTTTTTCAGAAAATATTGATAATTTTTAATTAATAATTGAATATTCATCATGGAATGCAAGAAAATCTGAGGTTATAAAGCAAGAAATCATGAACAGGGCAAACAAGAAAAGGATAACTCAATATGATAATATTATTTTTCTCTGAACACTGTAACAGGTGATAAGCAGGACTGTATTACGTTGGTCTTTTGTAATGATCATATTGTGCTAGTAATACTAAAAAGACCCATAAATGTCAAGAACAAATATTAAAAAATTCACTTACTCTTTGGCTTCTTACAAATAAAACCTTTTTGGGAAGAGCAAGGAAGGATACTCCAGTAACCCGTGGATGCAGACAACTCCACGCAATAATCAAGCTGGTCCTCTGAGGGCTGTCCTTCACTCCAGTTGACAAAGTCTAAGGCACTGTTGTCTTGCCAAAGCAGCTGCCCTAATGTTGCAAATGTGAGTATCAATACTAATAGGTCCAATTGAAAGGTCTTTGCCTTAGTGAATATTAATGCAATGTTACTTTATTCAGCATAATAAAGCAATACTACTTTCTTCAAAAAATCCATCTGCAGTTGTTTTCTAATGCATTTGATTTTATTTGATTCTCAAAAATGGTATCATTGCTTTTCCAAATTATGATTTGCAGATTTTTTCAGTCATTACTTAGTTTTAATTTATATTGCTCCATATTTTTATCTAGGATACTAAAGTTTCAAGCTGAAAAAAAGCTAAATCTAGGCTTTTTTTCTTCTAATTTCTAAATCATTATTTCAGCAGCACTCAGTGAAAATCAAGCAACTTTTATTGCAATGCTTAAATGTATGCTTAGTTAAAATTAAAACTTTTCTTTTTTGTATAAACCCTGAAAAAAAAATTTGATGTTTCAATGAGCTGAAAATAATCTAAAATAAAATCCCTTCTGTCTGTCTGTGGATTGGTTCCAGTATTTTTTCCCAGATGTGTGTTTTCCACTGCATTCTTTCGCCAGCAGCCTAAATTTCTCCATAGAGAGACAGAGAGAAGCTTAATGCTATGGGTTCTGGCTGGACAGCCTCAGCTCCTACATGGGTGCTCCCCAGCCATGAGAAGATGAGAGCCAGCTGGCATGTTCCCCACTGGGAAAGGCTTTCTCACAGACCAGGAACAGCAGACGTCCTCGGGGAGGGCTGAGGTCAGAACTTCTACTGTATTCCCATTAGTTGCTTAAAAACAACGTATCTTATTAATATTTTTGTCTATTTAATAAATTCAATTTATGTTTATTTCTAGTATTTAGATTACTTACCCTTTACATTTCTGTATATTCCTATCCAAAAGCCGCTTGTCTTGCTTGCGTATAAGTCTGCATGTTCTACTAAGAAGTTTGATTCAGCTGGGTCTTCTACAGAAGTCAACATACCACCTATTAAAGAAGCAGTGCAAGATGACTGCAGGTAACTCCAACATAGTTACAGCTTTTGAGGTAGGATAAAGTTAATAATAAAACCTCTCCTGCAGGCAGGGAGTAAACAAGTATTTGAATAGAGACCACAGAATCATGTCCAGCTGTAGAGGAACAGCACAGACAGTGAGCAATGTTATCACAACTGAAAGACACGAAAGCACAGTGAAGATGATGATTTTTAAACACCAGGAAAAATGCACTGTATTTTCAAGTGATTGGATGATATTTTTCATAGGAATTATGGATGATTATTCATTTGCTCTTCATGGTTTCAGGTTTGATAGGATAATGTAGCAATTCAAACCGGCTATAGTGCCAGAGTAAGAGGATCTAAAAAGATAAGAAACAAAGGATCCATTTCCTTTGGGCAGTATAGTACTTCCTTTTCTCTTTCACAGCCTCCTGAGACAGGGATGAGGTAGGTGATGACTCAGCAGCACAGGTGAAAGAGTGCCAAGGTGCAGCTCATGGCCTTGGCCAGGACCAGATGTCCCCAAGGAGAGGGAGAGAACCATTTGCCCTCCTCTGGCTCTGCCATCTGCGGATCAATGAAGGGCTTCCAGGCAGCACACACAGCCCCTTTCAGGTCACAAACATGTGATATGTGTTAAAAATGAGTGATTGTTGTTATGATATTTACTTCAACTATTGTGTAGGGAAAAGTATGGAAAAGAAGGGATAAGGCCAGAAACAAGTGTTTTGTTGTGGGTTTTTTTTTCTAATTACATAAAATTTAAAATCTTACTAAAAAGAGAAACTTCTTGAAGGAAGGAATATAACAAGAAACAAGCACAGCTGGAAAAATAAAACAAGGAAATCTGATCACCTTAAGTTCAACATAGCTGAAAAGCACAGAACGGTGAAAAATAAATGACACATTTATTTCCTTTTTTTTTTTTAGTACTTGTAGATTTGTAGTATTACCTTTCAAGGCTTTTTTTAAGTCTTCTTTTTTATGTCAAGATTGAAATCCTAACTTTGGGTAAAAAGAATAATTACCTGATTGAATGCACTGAGTCACAGACTGAGCCCAGCTCATTTCATTGGCATTGAAGTAATAGCAGTGGCTTCGGAAAGGAATCCAAGATATGTGATCAGATTCAGGACATTTTCCAATATCCTGGGGGGGATTAGAAGGAAGTATGTCTAGAAGAAATGAGATATTATGGATGCTTTCATTCAGTAGGGATTGCAGTTCTTCAGATATGAAATCAAATATTAAAAACACCTGGTCTCTTCTGTGTTACTAATTGAATCAGGCTTGGACTGTCTCAAGGATATTTGAGTGTTCAGGGATTTTAGTTCTAGTTTATTTTGTTATAACCAACAAATTTGTATAAATAAACAAAACAGTAAAAAGCAGGAAAAAACCCAACCCTCAAAACAGTAAACTTCCAAACTCCCAAAATGTTCAAATAAGTTTGATTTTAAATGAAATGCCATCTAAACACTAGTTTACTGTGGAAATTTCCCGCTTGAGATTTTTCTCAAGATAACAATCCTTATATAAAATTCCTTTCACTCTGACAATGCATAGAATAATTTCAGACTCATTGAACCTTTATGTAGTAGCTGCTCATTTTCCTGCAAGCAATGATATTATGGAAAGAAACAGCAACATTGCCAGTTAGTACATGTGTTTTTAAAACAGAAATTGCAAATTAACAGATGTGAAGTTCAAAGTGTGGGCTGGGAAAGAAATTTAAAAAAAAATCAAAACAAAACACAAAGATAAACCAAAACCAAACCAAATCAAACCCCCCCCCCCGCCAAACCCATATTAAAATAAACTCTGAATTTCCATTAAGTCTGTGTCACTAGAGCTAAAAGATGTTACTGTAATACAAATGAGAAAGCCAGAAGTTTCAGTCTCATTCTGAGGTTTGCCTGTACCTTTAATTGTGTAGTATTCCTCAGTGGTACCCATAGAATCCCTAGGAAGTATGAACTTTTGTTTGGACCAATACCAGACCCTTATTTTATCAGATACAACTCTTCCTCCTTTACTCAGCTTTTAGAATCTAATAGAAATCATGTAATAATCAGTGTATGAATGATGCATATATGTTGAAGAAAGTAAATTTATTTTATACTCAATGGACTTCATTGATTACAGGTCTTCCCACAAATCCTGTCAGCAAAACATTTTACATTCTAGACTCCATGTGAAATGTTTAATGCTCCCACAATGTCTATGAGCTGCTTGCCTGCTCCCATGGCAGCTATCACTCCAGTCCAGTAAAATGGCTGTATCTTGGCTGGTGAATGACAACTCCATCAAAATAAAGTATATTGTTGTTGCAAAATAAAGTTAATGACATTACATTCTCAGGCTTATTATTCCTTTATATGCACTTAGAAATTTATATTTCAGTCAATAAAGCAAGGTTTCTGCCATAAAACTGAAAGTCATCACAATCGCTTACCCTCAGATTTTTTGCAGAGAGGAAGATGTTTTTCATTACAAGATGCTGTTTTCCAGGCCCCAGAGAGCTCTAGATAGACACAGGCTTTTTTCTGTTTCGGTTCTCCGTAGTCCCACTTAGAAAAGGTTATTTTCTTTTTATCGGTCCATCTATAATAGCCAGAATTCTAAAATAGAAATAGACATTTAACATAATTTTTCTACATTCTTCATCTGCTTTTTCAGGTAAATGGAGTTATACAAAAGTACATTTTCAAAGTGATACATACAGCCCAGTTTGTATATCTGCCCTAGTACTGTTAAAATACTGGTTTAAAATACTGAATCAGGATTCAGCAACACAAAAACAAAACACAGCACTGTGCCTCCCATGCTGGGAAACATGAAACCTGTGGGAAACTCAGGTGGAAATGGGTCTCAGAGTTGGCTGTCAAACAAACACTTTAAGCTCTAGAGGAGTTTTGAGGAGAAACATTTAGGAGTAAACTGCAGCTATCACTATGAAAAACCTGAGAAAATTATTACTTTGTAAAGAGCAAAAGATAAATATGCAGGAGCAGAAATTCTTGAGTCTTTGTTTAGTATTCCTCCCCTTTTTTGCTGATAGTAACTCAATCATAGCATTTAACTGCACCAACCACGAATTTATTAATCTTACCACGTTGCTGTTGAGCCCAATCCATAAAGGCTCTCCATATTGTACTGCCTGCAGCAGCAAGAATATATTACTGTAATAATCAAAAATGCTGGCAAGCTCTGAAGATTTCTCCTTGCAGGCTTTTCTTGCTTCTTCCCAATTCATTTTAGAAGGAATGATTAAATAGCTGCCATTACCATAATGGATGAAATCAGAATCTGGAGCACTTGTGGAATGAAACAGTTCAGGCTCTATAGAAAAGAGGTACAAATTTGAGAGGAAGGGGAAAATTACTAGTTGTCAGATAGCAGTATTACTTTTGAGTAACAGATGAATATATTGTGGCAGCACAAGCATCAAGTAAAAGCATTTCATATTTAAAACCCAGCAGACCTATTTTGATGGTAATTTGGAATTACTTTAAACTATAGTGTAAATAGTGTATTCAGGAATTAGGGGGAGGCAGAAAATGAGGTGTATGTATCTATAGACATACACTGACCAGATGAAATTATGTAAATACTGGTCCCACCATGATCCTTTGCCCAGAGTTCTCTATGTTACCCATGCTCAGGGCAAGTGAAGTTCCTCCCAGGCACAAGCACAGGACAGGGTCTCCACATCACTTGAGTCTCAAAATAGGGGTGAATTTCATTCTAAGCAAAGTTTATGACCCAACTGCTACATGTAGGATGAAGTGAAAAAGGAAACTGCAGTTGTGCCTTAAATTACATATGCGGAAGTAGAAGGCAAAGGCCTTAGAGCCAGTGATGGGGACAGAAAAAAGGACAAAAACTGTATTTGTGTTCAGCCACTGCTGAAGATACGCTGGGAATTGTTTTTGCTAGTGTCATCCTCGTGCATCTTTCTGCACTTGCATGGGACAGAGCTGTGAAACATCTGGCCCAGCTGTGGCTTCTTCCTGTATTTTTACTTGCTGCTCAGCAGTTCCCTGTTCTTATTCCTGCAAAGTCTGCAGTGTAGCTGTGCTCCGGATGTGTCTCCCACCCTGAGGCTACATGAAGAAAACTAGAACTTTTGCCCTTCTGAGTATTGATGTTCTTATGATATGAAGGCGTTGCTGGAGACCAACAAGCAAACTAACCAGCTTAACTGGCCTCACTTAACCCCTCAGCTGGAGGTCACTGTTGGATTTGTCTTTCTGTACTGTATTTGCAAAATAACTGGATTCAGACACCTATATCTACGACAGTTGGGTAAAGCACAGATGGCCAAACCTTTCTGTCAATAGAGAACAGGTATTTTGAAAGCACAGCTCTTCTAGGAACCTGCTTTAGGCATTTTTCTCATGATGGGGCAGATGAATCCTTCCTTCAAACCTTGCCACATGCAGGCAACTGATTTAAGTGTGGATACCTACCAGGTAGGAGAAGTCAGCCTCTCTGAGTGTTGATGGGTGTGCTGATAGGGGAGAGGTAACGCAAAAGCTTTTCTATAGTCCTTTTTCCAAAGTGACTTTTGTGACTGGAATTCCTTAGCTGGTGAAGTAGCCCTGCTTCTCTCATCCCGCCTGCTACACCCACAGCTGTGCAGTTGCAGCTGAGGATTTATGTGCTCATATTGTTCAGTAAATGTCTTGCAACAAAAAAAACCCCTGAAAATTAAAACTTACTGCTGTCCATCTGGCAAATATAGCTTTTTTTATTCATGCAGCTAGTATTTTCCCAAAATCCTTCTTCATCTACAGATCTTTTCGTCATTGCAATACAGTCAGTCTAGGGAAAAAAAAAACCACAAAACAAACAAATCCCAAACTTGTTGCTGATAAAGTGCAAAATGCCCAGAAAAATAATAGAAATAGGTGTGAGGAGAAAAATTTAATAGCTTTCTTTTCTAATTTTCTGGCTCTTATTTCCATTTATTGCTTCTTGGAAATTAAATGTATTATATATCTTAAGCAAATGTACTTTCATTGGCAGATTAATGCAAGAACTTTTGTCAGTTTATTAAAATTCTTGATGTGATTTTTACATGTAGTTTATATTAATCTGTACTGAATTTGTTGCAGTTTCATTTGGATTCAAGCCATACAAGGTAAAACAGTAAACCAGAGTATTTTCTGATTTTTTTTCTGTTTACTTGTATTTTTTCTGTTTACCTCTATATACTTCCAGTCAGCCACTACAAATGCATCTCTAAATGGGAACCGTTGTGCCCACTTCGAATAGTCAAATACACTTCCATCTGTCCAAAGATATGTACCCTCAGATTTAATGTCATTCAGTCCAATCCATGTTCCACCGTCAACATCCTTTAGGTGGAAGGTGAGGAAAGCTAATAAAAAATAGATTAAAAATTAAAATAAAATAAAATAAAATGTAGCTAAAGAAGTTTCCTTTCTTGAAATTCCATGTAAATGAACGTACAAATAAAACAACCAATCATCTTTTAAAAATATTGGAAATATCAAGTTCAGTATTGTTATTAGACTTTGAGCTAATGGTAAAAGATAAAAATAAAAATGGGTAGTTGAACTGAAGCAGTTTGATTTCAGAGGAAAAAAAGGAAACTTTTTTTTATAAAAATTATTTATGCTTCTTGGAAGTATTACAGAAATGGGGGCTAGGATGGACTTCAAAGGGATTATTCAGTCTTCCCCAAGGCAGCATCAACTGCATGTAAGTAATTTCTGATGGATGTTTGTTTACTGTCTAACTTGAATATCTGTGAGCATTTCCTGGCTATAAACTATTACAATTTATCCCATCTTCCAAGTCCATAGGGAATAGATTATTCTTTTCCTTCCACGTGATGCTTTTGTACAAGTTGGGAGGTGTCATAGAATCTCACTCCAGTCTTCCTCTCTGTATCAAGCAGCTCTGGGTCTTCCTTTATAGGTTATACTGTTTAGATCTGGAGGACATCTCAGCCTCATCATTAGATGGTAAAATGTGCTGGCTTCAAACATAGTGCCATAAGGCTCAAGTGTCATACCTTGTACTTGATCATTGTGTATGGAGGCCAAATTTCCCCCTAATTCTATACAAATTGTTCTTGCTGAGTGCCAAGCTAGTCTCCCTTCTTCTCTTGATCCAAATATTTTATAACACTGCAGAGAGAGTAAAGAATTAGAAAGAATTTCAGGCATCAAAATCCATCGATTTGGATTAATTCAGTGCTAGTTCCTGCATGCAAAGAGCAGCAGATGGGGGATTTGCTAAACATGAATCCTGTTGGCCAGCAAGAAGGTGACACAGCTAATCACAGAAATGTGTGCATAGTACTTACAAACCCATGGGGTTTGTACTGGGGAAGAGCAGACAACCTATAAAAGCTTTTGAGGAATTAAGTAGGTATCCAGAGTGCACAGGTAATTTCAGGCCACATTACTGAAAGGTAAGGGCTCCTCCCTTTTTATACCCTTTGACTGCATAAAAAACTTTTCCTATTGATTACACTGTGGGATTGATTTGTGGTTTTCATTTGTAGTTTGTTTGTTGGGGGTTTTTTAAGTTCATATGTTCAGGTTTTTTGCTTAACTTAGCTTGTTTGTTTTCTATATTTGATCTGACATTTATTGCTGTTTGTTACTCAGCTTAAGATGAGTTCTGTGGTAGCAAATTACATATGGAAAAGTGTGACCTTTCATACTTTCACCTCAGTGTTATTCAGAAAAAAGGACTTACATTTACAGATAAGGATAATAAAACCAGATTTCCATGCAGTAAGTATGTCTGAAATAACCAGGAAATTCTAGAAACTGGAAAAGCAACTATAGCTAAAGGGATACAGACAACTACAAAAATTGTAACTTCAAACATTCAAATCACCTTTTCTTGAGATTTGCTTACAAATTTGCCAACCTGGAAATTTACTACACTGATAACTAGATGCCTCTTAATAAATTGGTATATAAAGAGAGAGAATATACATGGTGAGATGAAAGGGATAGTTGTTTTCTTCACCTATAGCAAATGTGCTAAATATGGCTGAGATTTATTACTGCACCTTATTGTTAAACAAAAGCCAAGTTTCAGGGCATCCTCCCAGAGGTGGAAGTACAGTAGGAGCAAATCCTGAGTAAGTTGAATTATGCTTTTCACAGATAAAGGCATTTTTCACAGCACAGCTTATATCTTTCCAAAAGCCTGTAAAGAAATGGAATGCAGATAATTATTGTACAGATTACCAAAAAAATCTGGTACCACCACTACGACAGTACCCAAGACAGCATTCATAAAGCACAAACTAAACACATTTATCCAAATACACTCCTCCTTCCTCTGCAGCATGTTTGTCTCCTAATAGTGATGGCACGGTTTCAAACCTCAGCACGTTTGTTATGAAAAACTGTCAGTGTTTAGAACTACCTCTTTTTGGGGTAGCCTCAAATTTAAATATACACCAAATATTTCGGATTTTGATGCTAAATTTTTACCCAAATGTTTCTTGTTGCCATTTTACTCACCAAAATCTTCTGACATTATCACACAGTTTTCATCATTATTTGCAAAATTGGGTTCGTTTGGAGCCCAGGCAACATAGTTCACTGGGGTCTCATCCAGCCATCTGGAAGAAACAAGTGGACAGTGGCTGCCAGACAGACATCTCCAGCAGTCAGTCACAAGGTCTGCTTAGGCAGAGGGCTAAGCAAGGTGTCAGCAGTGACCAGAGGGTGAAGGCTCCATATATCCCAGAGAGGATACAGCCCCAGCATTGCTGCTGCTTCTCATCTCTTTAGTGCTATCACATTCAAGGCCCATCAGCAGTCCATGGACTTCCCTTTCATCCCAGAAAGGTGTCCTCCTGAAAGTCTTCTACAAACAGATTGATAAAACAGGTTCTCTACCAGAAATGTCTGAAAGCCTGTTGGATGAGATGTTGCTTCCGCTTCTTGCTTCCACTGCACATAACTTGAACTACTGGGATTAATCCGATTAAACATTTCTATATACTTTTATCAAAACTTCCTAGGCTTTCTCAGGCTTTCTCAGACACTGGAGATCTGGTCAGAGTAAATCTCATCCTTAGTTTGATGTCTAAAGTGAATCTGGTGACTAACAACTTAAAATGAGCTGCCTCTCCTCAGTACCTATGCAGGTTTTCTTGGGTGTTTAACTCAGTTCTTTCAGTGCAAGACATTAAGTGAAATGAGTCTTAGCCATGAACTTCTATTGGTTTTGCTCTCCCAAATTTGGAAGAAAAAGACATTGCTCTGCTTAAATATAGAAGAGTGTTACACTTCTGCTAAAAGACATCTCCTGCCAACTATCCAGAGGTCAGTTGCACAACAGTTACTATATCGTAAAACAAACCCACACACAAATGCTCCCTAAAGAGCAAGATGAAATTACCATCATTTGTTGTCCATTATCAGTTTCCTTTACTCACCTGAATCTCTTATCAAAGCTGACAACTAAGCCAATGAAATATGATTTCCATTTGTGTTTTGTGTAGCTCTAAAACAGAAATAATTAAAAGTTAAGCACTAAACTCTTCCTCAACATCAAGCAAAAACCTGGAAGCCAATTAACCATTCCTGTTATTAATTTTTCCTATTTCCTTTTTTTTTTTTTCCCCCCTAGGATTTGAGCCTCAGGTAAGCAGAATGTAGGTTTAGACCCAGATTTCAAGCAGGCAACAGGGATATGTGGAACATCCTGGAGTAGGGAACTCACTGGACAGGAAAGCAATAATCACTGTGCTGAATACTACCTATATTAGAGAAGAGATAAACAACCTGGGTCTGAACTGTCCTTTGCTGCACCTTTAACGTCTGCAAGCAATTTTTCTCTACCTGTTAAACACAGCAGGAATTTCTTTGCAGGTCCTGAGCAAGTCTATTGTTCTATAAATAAACAATGTGGGACAATAGCTCAGGACTCCAGCCTTGCTGAATAGTTAGGCTGTTCCTCTTATCATCTGCTCTGCTTCAAAATTCAATTATAATTAATAGGCTTAGTGCTTACATATTTCCATAGAAATTGTCTTTTGCTTTCATTGTCAATGACAACAAGATCTGCAAAGTTCTTCTGACAAATTCTCCGTGCTTCTTCCATGTGGACATGTTCTCTGCTGAAATAGTACTGCTTATCTTCATATATAATCCACCCATCACTGGTGGATTGATATTCTGAAAGGTAAAGAATCATATATAATACATTCATATGTGGTCTGTGCAAAGTCTGAAAACTATACCATAATCAACTTTTTGAAAGAGGAAGAGATCCTACCAAGTTTGTAATCCGGTTCAGGTTTTAGCAGTGTACCTGTAAAATAAAAGATCATTATGAGCAACATTCCAAACACAAAAAAACCAGAAGGATTTGCTTTATGTACTTTAACGTGTTTTGTATAATAGAGGGAAAAAAAATTCAACAAACAAACAGTGAATTATAATAATGCATTTTCAAGAATTTAGAGCACATCCCACCATATTAAATTATGTGTATAATGTAGAAACAGCTAGTAAAAAACATGTATTTTACAGTACATATATGTATCACCAAAAGCACTGACTTAAACAATCCAGAATGCATAGTAAATTCTTCGTAAACTGACTTTACTATGAAAAATTATTTTAGCATTTTTCTTGACATGCTATGATTAACTTTTCTTATATTATTGGGACTAGAGCCAAAAAAACATAATCCAGACAATACCGTAATTTCTAAATCTTATCTACATAGTAGTAAACTATTCCCAAGTATTGAAAGCTTAGTGCTGGTATATTGTTAATACTACATATAATTTCCAGTGTCTCAATGCATTCGTCTTTACTGATGGCTTGGGTTTTACTGGGAAAGTCTGTTTTTAAGGATTTTGTAAAGCCAATAGATATCAAACCCAAGTTTTTGATTACAGGATGGACCAGGAGGAAGCAATTAAGCTGTTACTATTCCAGAGGCAGCTATAGCCTCTCAAACGTAGCTCCGCTTTCACTTGGATGCCTGTTATTTTGTACTTCTGGACTACTAATTCTCCTAGATTTCTCCATTTCTTCTGTGGTTTGATGGAGAAGAACACATTATTATATAAATGATGGGAACACTTTGATGAGAAAGAGGTGGGAAAAAAAAAGAAATATCAAGTAAAATTCTTTTGGGGTCTTTCAAACATTTTATTCGTAAGTATTTTGTGAAGAACAGAACAAAAATTATTTAAATATCTTAATTATTACTTTGTCATTTTGATTTTATTGTTTAATCCTAGCACAACTATAGCATTCATTGGTTTTCTGAAAAATGGAATATCTTATGTAAATATGTGTCTTCTCTCATGTTGATCATCATGTAATCTAGACTCACAATAACAAGATCAATTTCTTCAATTTTTCTTGCTTTTGAAAGGTCATCTAGGATCAAGATAAACTGATCAGAGTTTCTGTGTCATGGTTTCTGAAATCCTTGTGAGTAATCTCACCAAGAGCAGAGAACCACATCTGTATAAAGCAGCAAGTTCAGCACACCAGATAAGGCTGCACAGGATGTGCTGCTTCAAGCTGGTGTGCAGAAATCAGTGTTTGGATGGTGCATTTGTGTGACTAATCTACCCACAAGGGAACAGTGATTCTTCCTTCTCAATTAGGCAATTTTTCAGTGTTACCATGGTGCCTTATTCACCCTTTGAGAGTAATGGTTTCTTGGCAGAGTCATCAAATATTAGACATACTCAGTGTTTTTTATATAACTGCTTATCTCTTCCCCTCTCTATTGTGCCTCCTACTAGTCCCCTGTGTGCATCCATCTTTCTTTCCATTTCAAGAAGCTTGTAACAATCTCCTTCTCCATAGAGATGCACACAAATACTCAGTTTACAACCGGGATGTAGAAATAGGACTGGGTAAGCAAAACAAGTTCTCTCATTATCAGTTGTCACTTGTGGTCTTCAGCCCATGCAGACCCCATTTCCTGCTGACAGGTACCCCAACACACACCAGTCAGGTCCGTTTTATGTTTCTTGTGCCAGTTTTGGGAGTCCTGGTGTTGGGGCCTTGCTTTCCAGGCAAAGCTGGTGGATGCAGGAGTCCACCAGGGTTGCACCAGGCTCTATTTTTGATCAGCTTTGCAGAGTTTCCAGTTCCTATAGCAACTGATCCCTCTCTTTAGTTCCCATTATTTGTTACACAGTGGGAAGCAAAGCTTTTGTCCCTTTTGTACAGAGAACTCTAGTTCCTGCCTCTTTGGCTATCCTGGGTATGCCTGAAGCAGATAGAAATACAGGGAGGACATAAAAGGAGAGAGGATAAGCACCTTTGCTTTGCAATTAGTCAGTCCATGACAGTAGGAGATAAAGTCAGAGATAAAGTAATAGGGACATCTTTAACTTCCTGCATCTGAGTACAATTGAAATATCTCAATACATTCCTCTTGCTTAATATGTTTCCTTCACTATAACTGGTTTTAAAATGAACAATTCCCAGTATTTTCTTCCTTTCAATTTGTTTAAATCCATAAAATTTGCTTTTGAAACTTGGGTTTATTGTTCCAGTTAAATGAGGAAGTGATATACCTTTTTTTGTTTCACAAATCCAATTAAGTAAATGTTCACAGCGTAAGTCATTCCAGAGCATTTTGGGTGATCTATTAAACATAACACAATGTTCAAGTTCTTCACGGTTGTTGGGTTCATCTTCATCCCAATTCTCATAAATTACCTGTGTAATACACATATCAATTACTATGTGATTTGAGCTGAGGAGAAGTAATGCAGACTGCCAGCATAATTTGGGTATCTCATCATCTCAAGTACCTTGTTTATGGGATCAGCAGGAGTTCAAATAGGTCTGAGAGAGCTGTGAAAGTCATGCTAATCAACTGAGTTTCCCAATCACTCCCTGAAGAAGGTGCAAAGATCACATGGTATAGAAAAGCCGATGAAAGAAAAACTTATGGGTGGAGGGAGTCATGTTTATCTGGCTTTGTGAATGTTGGCAACCCGCCTTCCTGTACTGCTGTACAGCAGTGTCTGTTTTGGGATGCTGTGAAGGTCTAAGAGCACAGACTGTTGAAGATGGGATATAACGTGACACCAGGGATGAAACAGAGGCAACTTTGTACTTCCATTTGTGTGTTAAGAACTATTCAGCTGCTGAACAAAGGGTTGCCATGCACCTGATGAAGATTTAAGGAGATTGCAAAAGAAGGGATAAAAATGATGAAGATCTATATATAGGTCAATTAATATACAGCAAATAAATACTCACAGGGGAACCATCAATCCAAGCAAATCCTTCATCAGGATTTAAGAGAAACAAACCAATCCAGAAAGCCTGAGTGTTCAGTCCTTTATCCCTAAAATAATTCATAAAATTTAGAGTTATGAGTGTAGAAAGAGAGGCCATGATATAAATGCTGAAAAGCACAGACATGGTACTTTCTGTCACACCTGGACTGGGAGCTGTGGCCCAGAGCCAAGCTTATGCCCTGTCAGGGGGTTTGATAGGGCTCTGTACTGGGACAAGTCTTGCCATCTTTGAGCATTAGTTAAAGGACAAGTGATGTGACACAGAGCCAGCTCAGGCTCCCATGCCTGTGGCTCCACCAAAGCTCTTGGCTATAGTATGAGTTCAAAGACAGAAGCTTTAGCAAAAATAAAACATCAGTAGAGAGTTATAATGCAATTTAACTAATAAAGGATAGTGACAAATGCTTTTCAACTGATTTGATTTGCTTCTTGGAAATTCCTAAGTCATTTATTTAATAGTTCATGCTATTTATCTTGTCATACCTATGAACCAAACAAAATAGAGTCCTACTTCATTCACTGCATAACACAAAGGTTTCCTTCCACAAAGATTTCATACTCTAAAGCAAAGAGACTTAACAGACAAATAAAATCACATTCAGCTTCTCACAATAAGGAAATACATTAAAACAAGGAAAGGTGAGATCACAAAAACTTCTCAATATGATAGTTTTTAATTTATTTGAGAAAGCAAACCTAGATTCACTACTATATTAAACACTCCTGGTTAACTAGCTGTATATTATGTGTCATTGAGATGTCTTAGTATTATGGAATATAATCATAATAGTGATCTAATTTGGGGGGAAATAATGTCGTAACTTATCATGAGCAAGACATGACATCTCAAGTGCTATAAAAATTAATTAAAATTAATTACTAATTTCAGGAGTCTTCAGTTTATAGTCAGAAAAATGTCACATTAAGTCCTTGCATTTTGGTTTAAATTACACAGTAGCTCAAGGGTTTTTTTGAATGAATTGGAGAAAGTATGAATTACAGCCAGTTACAAAATACCACAGAGCTGAATATTTTATTTTCTCCCTTTTGGCAGAGAGACTAACTTGTTAAAAGTTGATCAGATCTGGACAACAACCTTGATTAAAACCTGTGATGAAAATTTCAGAAATATCAAAGCCTCTTTGCTTTGCCTCTTTCTCAGCTCCAGACATATTTTAAGGAATTGTGTATTTAACATAGGAGGAACATGAAAAAGAATTGTTATGCAAGTACTCACGATGCTAATTGCCATAATAAAACTTGATCTTCTCTTGTATTGATTGTGACCAGATTTCCACCTATTTCTCTACAGAATTCTTCAGCCTCAAACCAAGACTTCTTTTGGTTTCCCTCTCTCACAAAAAACTATTGAGAACAAAAAGTAAAAATAAATTGCTAAATGTGCAAAGCATATAAAATATGCGTAAATAAAATCAGTATCACTTTAGCGTCCCTTTATTCTTGAGTGAGACAACAAAACATCTGTCAAAACCATTAATATTAAACATTAGAAATGTGAAGTGTAAGTATTTTTTTCTTAGCATCGTCTATTTTAAAATAAGCCCAGAGTAGTATAGGCATCTGAGGAGAACAAAAGCTATCAGAATGTACAGAGGAGAAAAGAATAATCTATAGTCTAATTGGAACTTTCACCACTGAAAGGCTCAAAGAAAGATGGATAAGCTTTAGCTATGGCACTTCACAGTAGAAAGCAGGAGATTTTTGAGAAATTGAAGGTGAAGGGAAAGTCAATAATTTGGAAAAGAAAAGATAATATGGATGGAGAAAGCTATTTGGTAGAGTGTTGACCATGGCTGAGGGAGAGGTTTTTGTATGGTGGTGCAAACACACAAATAGCTGCACTTTTTGCCATGAAGTACATACATTCTTGAACTAAGGACATGCTTAACAGGACCAAATGCTCGACATTTAATGGAAGGGATAACCAACAATTTGGTAACTGGCAGAACCAATATAATGATAATTAGGAGTGACATACAAGCTGAGACCCTTGTAAATACAGAACTAAAATCAGCTCTGGCCTGTCAACAGGCAGAGAGTCTCAAAAAAGTGAGAGGATATTTATATAAAAACCTGGAAGAGCAATGCTGCATATTTATTTTTCCTTGATCTATTTTGCCTTTTCTTTGTTTTTTTGATTTGTAAAGGCACTTTAAGTTAAATCAAGAGAATGCTCAAAAGCTTTACTTACTGAAGAGTCACCAACTAAACCTGGATCTAAAAATTTCATTAAGGGTATTGCATGCTGTGTGAGAAAAGGTTGGCAGAGGGGCATGTTTTTTCTTAGAAACACTGTATTTTGCAAATGACGCTGCCAGTTCTCGAGATCCAATACTACGTTTCTGCTGAAGTTTGAAACTTCTGGAAGCAAATAAATTAGGTGAGGTTCTCATCTGGCATTTAGATAAAAGAAAGCATATTTCTGGCATTCTGTGCTCATCGTTTTCCATTGTTGACTTTTGCTATAATTGATGGATTTTTTCTCTTTTTTTTCCTGTCCTTGAATATCAAAGAGAAGACCATTCCCAAAAAATGTCCCAGCATCACAGTAATCCAAGCTCAGGCTTGCAGTGCAGGGAGCCACACACTTACTCTGAAGCACGAGTCTGCCTGGGAGGCTCCATCCCAACCTTCGGCACAGGCGGCCACAGGGACCTGTCCTGGAGGAGCAGGAGGTGGCATTCCCACTGCCCACTGTTTGCAAAGATAATTTGATGTCTTCTCACAGCTAACAACATCCCATAATCCAGCTGCAGTTCCCATGGCAACACAGCCTTGCTCTTTTCCTTTGTGATATGGAAACAAAATGAGTAAAAGCAAGCCTTAATTGCTTTCCAAGGAATGAAACCTATGGTTTTATTCATAGAAAATTATGGAAAGGAAGATGCAGATTATGCAGATTAAAAAAAGTCCTGGTATAAAACTATTCTTAGACCTCCTGCCAGAGGCCAGATATGGGCCAATGAGTCTCACAGACTCAGCTTTGCCAAAATCAGAGATTTGTAGCTTTAGAAAACAAATCTTCCTTATCTTGCCACTCCAGGGAAATCACAGGGCAAATGGCTCTTGATTATATTTGCATATATAACAGATGATCTGACAGCTACTTTGTCTGAAATTATTCAATTTCAAGAAGACTGATACCAAGTACAACAGGTTTGTTTTATGGCATAACTAGCTCTAGGCAAGAGCTCCCACATAGATGGTAATCTGTATCAGTGCAGTGCAAAACAGCTGGATGTTTGCTGCTCATTTATCACATATGCACCTCGTGGGTCAAAAAACTGCCCAGAATATTTCTTCTAAATCTGATGAATTGTTGTTAACCGGAGTTGAAAAAAGCTGGAAAAAATAACACCATGGACCTTGGTAACTCCTGCACAGCATTGCCTTCAGTCTAACCTATTAAAAACCTGTTTCTGTACAACTTTGCAGGAGGGTGACTTACACCAACATCTGACACTCAGCTGTGACAGTGCTTGTTGCACTGGTGTCAAACACAGGTGTGAGCCACCTCCAGCTACAGGCACAAAACATAGTGCCCACTCTAATTTCTAACTCCAGGGGATTGAAAGCAGAAACCCATGTGAGTTGCAGCTGCACTCCTGTCACAAGGTTTGAGTCCATGCAGAGCTTACCTGGCATTTCTTTGTTCCAGTGTGTGAAGTGAGGAGTTTCACCATTGGTCCACCTGAAACTCCCTCGTTTTAATGTGTCAGAGAGACCAATCCAGAAATACTTTTCAGACCTCAGGCCCACCAGACTAACCAGAAAGTTTTGCTCATTTCTGCAGCAGAAAACAGGGTTAATTCACAGCCTGTTACCTTTCAATATTGATCTAAGTGATATAGAGGTATGCTAATGTGATCCCAAAGCAACAGCTCCTCAGTGAAGTTCAGGCAAAACCTCAGTAGGCTTTAAACTGCAATCGAAAGAATTTCATAAGACACAACTTTCTCCTTTCAGCTGAAGGCATCTGAAAGGTCACAAATCACTGCTTATATGGGCTTCTAGTTGTATTCTACCATTTTCATTGTCTTGCCAAATCTTTGAGGTACCTCAAACAGACCACCAAGAGAGGACCAAACTGTTGGCGTTGGTGGCCATCACCTCTGAAGGCAGTCACGTTCCTCAGAGGCCATGAAGCCTGCAAAGCCTGGCTGAGATGTGAGTAGGTTAGAGGTTATACATTCTGGCTGCAGGAGGGGGCAGGTCCTGGGGAAGCCTTCCCACATTTCTTCAGAATTTGGCTTAGAATGTAGTTCAGGAAAATATTTTTTTAAAGCTTTCCTTTCATAATGCCAGAACACTTGTCAACAAGTAGATAAAAAAAAAACAAACAGAAAACAGGAAAAAGAAAAACCCACCAAAACCAGAAGTTGCTCTAGTTATTAACTGAAAGATAACAGAAAACTGTTTAACTCAAAAAACCCCCCAAATCTGAAAACTCCTACAATAGATTAAATAGAAATCCCTAAAACATTCGGGTGTTTGCTTTGGGTTTTTTTCTGCATGCATAATCTTTATTTGGCTTACTACTATAAAATTTTTTGAAAAGTGCTGATAAAACACTTTAAAGGATTCGAACAATGAACAAATTTTGCAAGTTTCTCCATTAAAAGCACTGATTTTTTAATAACAGTTATTTTCCCACCTGCTTTCCACCGTAGCTAGATAAGCTTTGCTCTGTTCACATGTCTTATTTGCTTCTGAGAATGTCAGAAGTGCAGAACCCACCAAGTAACAGTGAAAACCATATCTTTTCCAACCCTGTGACAAACACAAGATTTTTAATTTGCAATGAAAAGAGACTTCAATGGATAAATTGTTCTGCTCTTCTGTGTATAAATATTCAGTGCAGCTGAGCTTAAAATCAAGATGAGACTAGGCCAACCTGTTAATAAATAAAAGCTATTTTTGGTGCTGTTCACTCCTACAGGAGGCTTTTTTTTGTTTAAGGGATGACATTAAGATCGTAGTTTTCATCTCTTTTATGTGTACATGAATTTTCAAAGAAAATTATGACTATGATATTTGCTATTGCTTTGCAATGTTCTGTAAGGATAGGATTAGACAAACTGAGCCTGTGAGAAGCCCATGATTCATTCAGGGGGATCTGCAGCTCCAGCTTTCCAGAGCTGCAGGATCAGATAAAGTGAAATACAAAATTGTTGCAATATGGAAATAAATTCACATACAAGCACAGTCTCCCAAAGCTGCCCCTGCCATCCCCAAGTGCAAAGGCTGAGATTTTCTGAGTCAAGAGGAATCCAGACAGTGCTTCTTTGTAGGGAGGGTAGAAAGGAGGAATATCAGTAAAACACTCCTATTTCTTCCTGCTCTTAGAGAGAACTATGATGACCAAAACAGATACAATCGTTTTCTGAATCACAGGGTGGCTTATCTGGAAATGGAGGGAAAGGCAGTATTCATGTGTATGAATATACATGTAAATGAATCTTGACTTTCTCGAGAATTTTCAGAACAAAAATGAAAAATGCACATATATTAGTAAGCTGCTAGCAGGAAAAGATTAGGTTTCCTCAAGAGTAGATTTTCTAGAAGATACAAACACAGTATCCAAAAGAAACAAGAACCAGTAAATTAACTTCTGCACATTTTCCAGACATTATTATTTATGAGACAGCATTTACGTCCTGGCAGCCTGGGTCCTCGATTGTCTCTTTTTCAGAGGATTGTGATGAAGGCTTCTTTTTACAGATGTAACCAAGTTGTTTATCACAAACATCAGTTGCCCAGTATCCATCCTAGAAGAGCAAGGAGAAGAAACAAATGTCAAAAAAAGGGCATTCATGAACATAACTAGTGTTTTTCCTCTTCCTTTACATGGCCAATTGGAGAGTTATTTAAAAAATAGACACATCTGTCAGTATTGATTTAAGATCGTTTTAATGTTGTTTTGAGGTGAAAGAAAGAAAATAAATAATATTTTTAAATCTCAGCATTTCTTCCTATCATAACTATTTAATGAGAGGGTTTATAAAGAACCATCTCATTTGGGGCTAAGGGATCTGCTTTTAAAGTAGGATTATTTCACTACACTTCTAGAAGAAAGATCAGTTAAACCGGAATTATGCACATCTGATAGGGTTCCTGTAAATCTGTTTTATCCACCAAAGACTCGAATATGACTGATGACTTACGTAAAAAATAAAATTGAAATAGGAGCTTTTCCCCCCATGAAATCTGGTTTAGGATCAATTCTATTGATGCTTAATCCTGGAAAACATTAACATTATTCTATGATACAACAGTTCTTTCAATAATAGCATGTCTTTCATACCAGCATTTTCAATTTGTTTATTTCAAATCTCATTACACATTTTTTGTGTGCATGCACATGCATGTACATGTACCAAGCAACCATGTTTTGCAAGAAAATGAAGTTTCTGAGTCAAGCAGTCAGAAATACTATAGAATTTTACATGAGTTATTTGACAGGGAGGTGACAGCTGAAGAAACATGCCCTGGTGCCAGGTCTCCACACCTCAATACCATGTCTCAGTGATGCGACATTGAGGGACATAATGGTCTATCGGTTTGGAATCTGAGGCATACAAATAGCATCTAAGGTACTCACAAAAGGTATTAACTAGTTCGTCCCCATTCCTTTCCCAGAGCTTAAGATTTTTTCTTTGCTGCAACCAAGGGAAAGAATCTAAGGTAAAATTTCTGGATCAAACTTATCACCAGATAAGGAATTTCAGAAGGCAGCACTAACAAAATGCTGCCTCTCTTTTTCTGATCTCTCCTGAACTCTGAACTTCTCTTCTGGTTGATGCCAAATTTTGGAGGAAAACTATTTAAAGCTAAGATAAAAAATTATACCTACATAAGCATATAATGTAAGTGATTTCAGGCTGATGTAGTTATTAATTTGCATTACTAAAAAATGACTGCATGCATATACCTGCCCCTTCATAACAATGCAGTCCTCCAGACCATTCCTGTAGGTGGGATGCCTGCGTTGCCACTTGGTGAACGTCACAGGAGTCCCATCACTCCACTCAAAATAGAAGTGAGTCTTCAGGTCATTCAGACCCAGCCATAGCTCTTCTGTTGGCTCTGAAGCATGACAAGAAATAGGTTTGCTTACTATCCACTGTGCAGTAAATGTTTCCACATGCTGAACAAGCAGGGACTGATAAATTTGGGATGTGGTACACGAGAGGTAGTCTTTGTGCTTTAATAAAAACACTGTTTCCCTCTCAGAACTGTATAAGACGTCTTCTGAAACAGCATCAGATGCCACTGAGAAACGCTGACTTTAATAAACATAAGGTTCTTTACAGCTGGCAGAAGATTTTTGCAAACTTTCTGTGATTCAGAGCAAAATGGTCTTGAGCATGGAGACAGTGAGTGGCTGTAAGTGTCCCACCTCTCATGAGATCATATTAAGTCCAAGCCACGAAGAGACTTGTCAGTACATCCCGTTATTAGGGAAGCAATGGAGGATTTGTATTGGCCCATCAGGTGTGTTCACCAAGGCCAGCATTTGCAGCAAGTGTCAAGACTGGTTACTGCAGACCCAAGGAATATCAGAAGTGAAGACATTGTTTTCTTAGAAGGATATATAACAAGAGGTTAGCCTCAGAAAGAGGTTTTAATCTCAGCAAGAAATTTACCTTCTAGGTTTGGAGCTCAGTTCTGAAGCCATGGAGCACAGAATATAGGTGTGAAAAATTCAATCTTTAGAGATCTTCATGTGTCTCTGGGAGGAATACCTTTTTTTTTGTTCTCTTCTCCTCCTTTATAATGTTTTACAATGTAGATTATTTCTTGATAAGCATAAATATACTTCTATGTTTGTGCAACAGCAATAACATAAATGAGCACAATAAGTTAGATTCAGCCTTCCACTTCCTTCAGAGGAAGCATTAATATTTAATGTGAAGTTCAGCTTTTACGTTACAGATGGGGCAATCCCAGTACAGGCTTACATATATACTCACTGTAACCAAGCCGTGATGCCAGAAAGCTGTATTCAGCAATGTTGTGGACACTTGCCAAATCTCCGTCTTGCTTCTTACATGAAGTCAGAGCATCTTTCCATGTTTTGGGGTCCCGTTGAATGCTGTAGCAGTGACCTGCGTATGGCCACCAGCCATCTGTGCACTTAACAGGCCTCAATTCCCCTAAAATATGTGAACAATTTTTCAGAACAAGAGTAAAATAGAAGACACTAGAAGGAGGTCTCTCGAGTACTCTTTACAAAATTGGGACTATATGAAAAAATATAAAGCTGTAGTTGGCAATGCAAAATATATTCAAATGAAACCCAAATATCATTAAGGCACAGTATGCTAAATATGCAAGTAGAATGATGTCTTCTTAAACAGAGAACCACTGAAAACTGCTCACATTATGTGGGCAGTGTAATTTGAAATAGTGCTCTGGGAAGAAAGAGAGACCAAGGCAGACAGCAGCATCCTCCCCCTTTGTCCCTTGGAGACATTTGGTCGGTGTGTTGTGGTTTCTGTGCTGCCTGAAGTGGCTGACATTGAGCTCTGTCTGCTGTTTGATGGTTTCTTGCAAACACATATTTGTCAGTTATGGAAGAGCATGAAGTAATTCTTCAGTAACTGCAGGTCACTAAACATTACAAATTAGCAGAGACTTGGTACTTTGCGTATTAACTTAGTGGCTTTTTTATTACTTAGATTCCTAAAAATTTACCTTAAGCTTACTTTAAAAATAGAATCCTCCATTTCTTTTTAAGGTTAATACTGCACTAAAGATTTTCTGAAATTGTTTCTCTACTTTCTTTAATATAACTTGTTCTTAAAAAGTAGCTTTTATAACATTCCCAGGTGACAGTTTCCAGTAAATCCCTCCTGCATGGGACATGTTCATTACCATGCTGTTTTGTTGGGATGGCCCATGAATGCAACAAGGTCTGTGTCAACATTGTTGCTGCTCCTGCTCTGCTTGTATGAACCCAACGCATTGCATACTGCTGACATCAGATGAGAAATCTTTTTTCTCATGAATAGATGAGTAACTGCAATTACTTATTTGGAGCGAATGAGAATAACACTTCTACTGTATATATGCAGATTTGCCTTTTGGCATTGGTTACCATGACAGGGCAGCTTCCAGCTGTCTTGCAAGAATAAATGAAGAAGTGATGGAACAAAACATTAATATTCTCCTATGAATATTTAATACACAATAGGAGGACAAAGGCAGTATACAAAAGACTGTGTCATGTTTAGTTGTATTTTCCAAAGGTTTCTAACATCTTGGTTGAAAAATAATGTTACATACCTTTCACCATTTGCTGATCTTTACAAGTTGCTCTTTCTAGGAGTTGTAGAAAAACCTTTATTTTTGTTTCACCAACCTACCTTTGGATGTAATGTCAGGCTGTGACCTGAAGACACCCTTTTTACAAATGTAGCCTAGTCTCTGGTTACATGCTTGGTTTTCCCATTTAGCATCCTTTCTGGGGTTCAACACTCCACAGATTTTCCCAGGGAGTAGGAAAGGACTTCCTTTGAGTAAGAGAGAAAATAGGATCTCACAGCAAAAAACCTTTAAAGAAATTAACAGAAACATCACAGTACCAGCAGAAACATCAACTTTTCCTGAAACCTTGAATCATTATTATGATGAAGCCCTTCCCTATAGGGTAACTACCTCGTAGTTTATAGGATGCTATTTTTAGTCTATGCGTGGAGAGTGAAATGATGACCCTCCATTGACCTTTTTGTCAGGATAGCACTGGGAAATTTCTAATTCTTTTCTTGACATCACAGTGCTTGCAGGAACAACAGCTGAAACTAGACCTTTAGCCTGTGTCAAAAGCTTCCAAACTTTAGAAATATTGAGTTTTAAGTTATATTGTCCTTTCAGTATATCTCAAGAGTTTCACAGTTCTACAGTCCTATGTAATAGTTTTTCCCACTTCTGTTGTAGTGTGTACAAATCAGTAAATTGAATTTCTTGATACAGAATATTTTAAAATTTAGAGGAGAATTTAATTATTCCTTTACCACCCCGTAACTTTTCCAAACTAGGAAATGGCTTGGAATACTCATGGCACAAAGGAAACACAGAACCCAAAAACCAAGAGCAAAGATAAGAACTCCCTAGGTATGAGGAGCACACCAAACCCATTCCGCCCTCCTTCCTCAAGGTGGCCCGGTGCAATTTTGCATCCACTGTTGAGGAATTATGAGCTGGCTCCATAAGCCTCTCAATAATATTTAGAATTTCTCCAGAAAACATACTGTCCTTATTTTCTAAATATTTTGCTACCTTGGGAAGGTTTGATTTGTATGCATACCCTTGGGCAACATGTTATGGAAAATTCTGATCTTTGATGTGTAGGGTTGTGTGTCACTCCAAAGGATACTCTGCTTTCAGAAACAAGCTCTCTGTTTAGATTAGGAAATAGAATAATATGCTATAGCTGATATGCACTGTGAACTTTGAATTTGAAAGTGCAATTCTTAAAATAGCTTTTGTAAATCAGAATGATCTTTCCTGAAACAAAGGTAGCTAAGGCAGTTCTTATTTGTTAGTGTCTTATCAGAATCCATTTAAAGGTTACAAAATAGGCATAGCTCTTACCTGGAGCCCAGTTTAAATATCTGAAAGGGCTGCCCCCAGCCCATTGCCATCCACTGTCAACATTCAAAGTGTTCAATCCAATCCAGAATGCAAAATCAAATTTTTTAGTTAGCTCTAAATCAGAGGGAAAAAAAAAAATCCCTGTTTTCCTCCTTATTCTCATTCTTAGTAAGTCCATCTAAAAGAAGTTAAGTCAAAAGTAAGAAAATCATATTTCTTAGTTGAAACCAGCCCCAAACCAGTACTTTCTGCATTACTGAGATGCACAGATTACAAAAAGTAAAATATGTAAATGAATCTGTATTGATTTAGTGAAGATCTCAGTAGTTAAAAGGGCAAATTAACATCTTATTTCACTACTTAAATAAGAGTTTATTTCTTTCACTTCCTTTCATTACAACATAAGAGATGTTGAAAACATCTGGTTTTCATTAGGGAAGTGTACTATATTATATTATATTTATGGAGTAAAAGACAATGACAATGTGTCAATCAGTTGCTTCCAGACTTTTTTCTATGTGAGTGGTTTCAGAGCCTCCTTTACACTATTTATAACCAAATGGATACCATGATACCAGTACCTGAAATCCATTGAAATTATTTGGAATTTAAATATGCAAATGTACCCATACTAGGATCAATCTATCTATCATCATAAGATCTCCTGAAAAGATTCATAATCCTGGAAACACAGAGGAAAAAGATAACTTTGAGGACCAGACCATAGCCCTGCTCAGGAATGAGCGTCCTTGCACAGAGGTGAGCAGAGGAAACCCTCCCCTGGGACACACTGCAGAAGCTGCAGGAGTTCCCATCTGGAACACAAAGCTGGGATGGGGGCTCTTCCTCCCCATAGAGGTTTGTGACCAACCTTTCATAAAAAAACCACCATCTAGTGGAAGGGCAGTTCAGACTATCCCCCTTTTGGTGGCTGCTGAAGCACCCCTGACACCCTGTCTTCTTCGCTGAGACAGATGACTAAGCAGTCACCTTTATCACAACATATTTTAAGGTCTTGTTCTGTATCTTTTTACCTCCTATATATGCTTGCTCCTGAATCTCTGTGATGCTTAGTAGTTCTGCATTTTGCTGCTGACAGCTTTTCCTTGCTTGGTGCCATGTTAGAGCTGATTCTGAGTTTATCTGATAGCGAATGCCAGTTGAAACATCTTCTGTCCAAAATCTTTCTGTGTCATCTGAAAGAAGAAGTGACATAGAGCACTGTTCTAGTGGATTCACCTTGCACCAACTGAAAGAAAATGATGTGTGTAATGATGCAAAATATAAAGATGCACACTGTTAACTGTAAGCGTCAGAAAAAAATGAAAGGAGTCTAGGCATCAATTTTTAAAAAGGTGCAATGCTTTTGAAATCAAAACATTATTTTAAATTTCTAGGGTTTTATACAGGAGTGAATTGTTTTCCAAGATTTGTTTTTGAATTTTCTCACACTTAAAATGCAAAACTAGGGAAACCAGATGTATCTGTTGATTGGAAAAATGAGATTCCAGGGTGAAGTCAGAGGAGGAAAGTAAGTATGTAGATGAACTATGGGCTACTCTGACATGGTACGTCATGCAGTGTGTAGCTCGTAGCTCAAAAAGAACCTGGTAGCTCAAGAGATAGTTCGCTCAATATTTCATGACAAGTTAATAAATAAAACAGAGGAACTTACTTGTTAGTGGGCAAAATCCATAAAGTTGATCAGCATCAAAATCTGCAGTTGTTGCACACCATAGCCAGCCATCTGTCCTACCAGCATCTGTGCACTCATTGTACTGTTTGTCTTTGTATTTGAAAGGGAATACACAGGGCTTTCCATTGGCATTTCCTTTTAATGTAAACATATCTAGTGGGAAGAAAAGGTTAAGAACATAATAATAGGGCTATGAAAAGAATTATAATACAATCATAACTTCCTAGTAACGGATCTATCTATCTATTAGTGTATCTATCTAAACTGAGAGGTCACACAATCCTTTTTAAATTAATTTTTCTTAGAATTTCTTCCTTGATGTAGCTAGAGATTTTAAATAAAATTTTTTAGTAAAATCAAGTGTTTAAATACTGTGTTTAGAGCTTGATAGATACACCTTGTAGGCAAATCAAATTCTGTGATAAATTACAGATATATTGTGGTTCCTGAAGACAGAAAAACTTCAAGTAGAACTGAGAAAACAATGAGTTTACTGCGTTGTTGTTTTCTACATGGCTCAATAGGTTAGCTTTATTACTCTATCTATTGCCAATCTATTACCACATCAATTCATTAACCGTTTAAAGAAAAAGGATAGCTAATCAGAGAGAATACAGATCAGGTAGTCATGAGCATATTTACACAGTAAAAATTTTAGGTTTCAGTTGCAACATTTCTGTACTTGGAGAGGTCTTGCATATTTGCCCTGAACTCGGATTCTTTAAGGTTAGCAATGCTTCATATTTTTAAACTATCACGATATTATGGGATGTTCTTTTATCCCGAAATTTCTGATATACACTCTCAGTCTCAAATTCACAAAAACTCCTTTCTTCGCACAGTTCTACATACATTACTGCTTTACCATGTCTCTCTATAGCTATACCCAAAGAGTGTTATACATCTTCAGACTAGAGCTATTCTTCTAATTTGGTCAGAGTAGAGGGGAGGAGCCAGATTTTCCTTCTCATACCTCATGTCGTGGGGTAAAAAGAGAAACTTGCACAGCTATCATGAAAACATGGCTCTAAAACCTCTTGATTGCTCACTCCACTGTGGGTGTGATGAGAGGGTAAACAGAAAAAGCTCCCTGCTCCCCCACCTCTCCTTGCCATCCCACACAGTGCCATCTGACTGAATATTTCTACAGAAAGAAATTCCAGTTTAAAGATCCTGCTCTTATTACCTCCATTTTCCCCAACATCCCTACTCCTCCCCTTTTATTCTGTGAATCAAGAACTGCCAGGCAATACCCAATATACTATTTAGATCATGTATCCAATCTTATAACAAGTACAAAATGAAAAATCTATGCATTAAAACTGTAAAGCTTTCATATCTAGTTTAGCACAAAAAAAACCAACAGGAAACTTACCTGATGACTGCAATGAATCATGCATGAGGGAAAGAAAAACTAGAAACCTGGTGAAACTCATTACAAATGTAGCTTGCTTCTCATTCATCTAAAAGCTGGACTATAAGATTGTCAATAAATAAAAATCCTTCTCAGTGAGGATGGAAACACGTCCTTCTCTGTGCCAAAGGGCTGATGGATAAAGCTCTGCACTCTAAATAAGGAAATGGCCTGTCACATGGTATTTTGAAATAACTGTGGCGCACATTGTAAATACTGCTCTCTTTGAAGAGAATCCCTTCCAAAACTGAAGTCTCTGTCCTTGTAACTGGAGGTGGTGACATTTGCCTTCTTCTGTGACATTGCTAGTATTATATACGGGTCGGTTGTTGATGTGCTACACACGACAGATCTGGAAAAGCCACTTGAAAATTGGTGACAAGAAACCTGAAGTGAAATATCATTGGTTAAAAATCTCAGTCTCTGATTTAAACCTTACATCTCAGAAACAAAGGGAGACAAACCCCCAGTCATTCAGTTATGTTGCTTTAATGTCACAGCTCTGCATATCTAGAATAAAGAGCAAATTTTACAGGATCTGCAGTATTTGGTACTTTATCAGTTATTGCTCACTTTGAGGCTAAATTTGCTATTTTATCACTGTCAGACTGATTGCTTTGATCCCAATTTGAGGCTGGGCTTTTCATAACCACTTGTCAAAGACCTGAAAGAAATTTAGATCTTCAAGTTGTAGGATAGTGTTAAGCTTCCCTGTAACAGAAGGGAAACTTTTGCCTGGAACACTTCAATACTTTTATCAAGCCAAAGGATGTGTTTATCTATCTGAGAAATTCCTAATGAGGCTGTCCAAAGACAAAGCCAAGCACAAGCTATATTGGGAAAACTCCTTTTAATCTGTGAGCAAAGTGCTCATCTGAAGACTTACATTGGCATGGCAATTCTTGTACAACTATGTTGCAAAGCCATACTGGCAAAGGTTCACGTGCTGTTCCTTCTGTTTACTTACATAAGTGAAATTAAAAGAAGTTGTGATAATGAAATTGAAAAAATAGAGCAGTGAAATAGCCAGTAGGGAGATATATATAGAAGTTGAACAGTAGATGTCATAAGAGCAGCAACTAACTTTGGCTTTATTTTTAAGGTATTGGAGAAAATTGTTGCAAGAACTGGATAAACTTGTTGACTTGGCTGTAGAAAGTAGTAAGAGAGAAATACATTTTCTGGGAAAAAAAAGTCTAGATTACAGGAAAAGTAGGAATTGAATAAATAGTTTAATAATAACTATTCTATTTGCAGGTGACAGCCAGGGAGGGCTCAGTGTGAAGAAGGCTTGCGATAGTAGTCATATTTCAGATATGTTTGAATTAACAAAATGAAACAGTTCTGACAAAGGGGTTCCAAGGAAAATACCTGAAGGGCATAATTCCTGCCCAGTTTTCTTCTCTGCCCCACAAAGTGCCAGCCCCAATATGGTTCTGGGTTTTTTCCCCCTTCTCCTTTAAATGGATGCTTGTGAGGATTCCCCACAAGGCTACACTGATGGGGGAGATCAGTGCAGACACTGGGGTAGGCTAAAAGAGGAATCCAGAGCTACTTCTTTCACATGACCAACCAGCTTGATGCTGATCACAAACCTTTTGGGGTCAGTATCCTGCGTGCTGCATAACACTTGTGCAATAAGCTGTTCTCACCAATCTGCTACATTGTTGTCTGCATTTACAGCAAGAAAACAGGAGTTCAGTGCCTAGAAAAGCAACTTCACTACTTTCCTTTCTTTGGTTTTTTGTTTGTTTGCTTTTTAACTTTTCAGCTTGCTCAGTAGACCCTGTGCTGCCTGGGGAAGGCAGGTTGCTCCTTGGGGCTACGTGCTAAGCACTCTTTCCCATAAAGTGTTTAGTGTCTAAATTGTATTTGCAGCTCACTTAAAGCTACTTTGTACTGCTTTCCACTGGTTTTCTGACGTCTTAAACTTAGTGGTCTTGCAGATTCCTAGTACAGAATCATCTGCTTCATTCCTTAGTTTTCAGTTCCCTTTTCTCACGTTTAAAAATGGCCAGTTGCTGCTTACTCAAGCTAAATTCAAAGTAGGGATGAGAGAAGACCTCCTTGGTACTGACAAAAGTCTTACTGTGCTGACAGGACAGTAAGACCTTCCCCTGTCCTCTCACTTGTTTCACAGAGAATGTTGAAGCTGAAAATTACACTAATAAAAACTTTATTTATTTATTTCAAAGAATTAACAAAAAGAAGCAAGAACAAGGGTGAGAGTATTTTAATTCATATTAGTGAACATAATGAAAACAATCATATTATCAGATTGAAAAAAGATTAAAACCCACACCTGAGCTTAATATCCTTTGCTAGCATGCACTGTATTTTCCTCTGTATTTTCAGAACATGAAAATGACAAGGTTTTCTATCCCAAAGTTATCTGAGATAAGTATATGGAGCACTGTTTTATAAGTGTAACAGGATGCAGCCATAAGGGACAATAAAACAGCTGGTCTGATGCAGTGAATTTTGGGGGGCAAAATGAATTCAACTTTTGAGTTCTTGCCAGTGTCCACAAAATCATGGGAATACAGTTCTAAATAGCATTCACACTGGACTTTCATCCTCTCTAGTTGACTTTTATAGTCCTTTTTCATGTATTTGTTTTTTACAAGTTTTTTGCACTAGTGTCTTTGAGAAGGCACTTGACAACATCTTGCCTGTAAAAAAATTGTAACATCAATCCATAAATCTGATTTTGTAAAATATGCATGATACAAAAGAATCAGCTAGTGCAAAAACAGAAAAGGGATTTAATTTAAGATCACAGTAGATCTCATTTAAGGGTCGCACTGGAGACTTTTAACAGATATATCCTTTAGTTTCGGCAAGTAACTCGCTCCTCTGAATTGGCACGTGCCACAGGACCCATTCTCACCAATTCTTCAGTCACTGACACATCATTTTAATAGTGTTTCATTGCCAGGACCTGTTGATAGTTGGCTTTGTCTTTTTCTTTTGTAGAAATAGGCTGACATGCCAGCTCCAAGGAGAGTTAAAATAGCCAAGAAAATGAGCAGCCAAACAGAGACATGAATAGGTGGGTGAGTCTCTTCATTCTTTTCCTTTCCTGAAATGAATCCATATAACTGTGAGAGACGATAGTAATTTTCATTCCACATACAACATGAAAAACATGGAGAAGATCAGCTTTCCTGCCTGAACTTGAAGGCGGTAAATATGAGCACTGAATTGTCACTATCAGCAGCCAGGTCTCTGTTCCCAAAGCTAACATAGTTTTAGTGGATCTGGATTACAATGATGCAGTGGATGCTTGGAAGAATTTAATGAACATGTATGCTTTTGATGGATATGGGATGCTAATTATTTGGAAATTAGTTTTACAATAATTTTTATTACATTTTTTACAATAATACCTATGGAAGAAATTTGCATATGCATCTACACAGTTTCTAACAGCTCAGAGTAAGCCCTGTAGCTGTTCTCAGTCACAAGCTGGGTCACTGCTGACCTTGTCAGCTCAGGGTCAGCCCTGCAGCAGTGCAGTTAACCAAGAACATGTGAGTGCTCTTGTGAATTTAAAATGCACCATGGAATTACCCTGTGTGACTGCTAATCATGCATCCCTGTCAGCAGGACGTGTTCTCCAGAAGACTGTCATTTGGGAAAACTCAGGCTCTTCTTGTATTTAGATTTTTGTTAATTTTCTTATGAAAGCTCTTACCTTTTTGCTGTATAGGACTCCCACTTGGCTCAACTTCAGTGAATATCGGAGAGAAATTACATGAAACTTTATTAGAATCCATAAGTTTGACTGTTTTCATAAAATAGTACATTAACAAAAAACCCTGAAGTACAACATTGCATTAATAACATCTATGGCTGCTATTAAAAGCAACATAAGTGAGGCAAAAAATACATTGCTAAGGTTTTTACCTTCCTATTTAACATTACCAAACTATTAATACTCATTCTTCTAAAACTTTATATTGTTTTTATATCTACCAACATTCAAATACTCTTTTCTATGTTCATTCAAAAATACCTTTTCATATTTTTCCTGAAATATTACTTTTAATGTACTAGGAACATGATGTACCACTCTGGAGATTAATTTTACATAGCATATTTTAGGAATATCTGCATGTCTAGCAGGATTCTGCACCTTATGATTCAATAGATGGATTTTAGAGCTTTCTTATTATTTTAATACTATGTAGGATGGAATATAATGGAATATAATTCGGATGTTTTTAGTAAATCTTTACTAGGGATTAACAGACTAACTGCCATGGGCATGTGCTGATTAAATGCATAGGATATGATAGTTTCTTGGTTACATTTCAGGGTTTTTTTCTAGTTAAAAGCTACACTGAAAAATGAGTAAATGCTAAACCAAAATTTTCAATTCTTTTTCCATGAACTACTGTGTCTTGAGATGTCTTTAGTATTGAAATCAGGTCCTTTCAACTTTCCATCTGAACAAAGGAATATTAAAATGGCCTTTACACAGGAAATGAGGTTTTGGCATAGGACAGAGATGTTCCCCGTGATTTAATGGGGACAACACAAAATGCAAAAGCTGGAAAATTAAACCTGATCTCACAGCTACTACAAAAGAAAATAAAAAGGTTTAAAGATTTCAACCTAACATTTTTTAGGCAAGACAGATTGAATTTTAACACCTCACTGAAGAGAATGGAATGACAGTGCTTTCTTTCAGACAATTATTTCCTTTCACTTGGGAATACAACATGCAGTGTTTTATCTCTGGAATATTAGTCCGTTATATACAGTATTGCATCAATTTTCCAGAAATGCTGGTAAGACAGTTTCTGTATTGACTTGAAGTTTTCATTTAGAAGGGAAGTATTTCTGATATTATTATTGCAACAGAGATGACTTTTTAGTGTCCCTGAGGCATTACTAATTATTTAACTTTAATTATACGTTGCTATACCTGGCCCAACATGAAGGCAGTTTGTGACACTGGGTAGTAATACCACTTTTGAGAATAACAAGCTTGAAAAGGAAAATTGATTATTTGCATTGATTCCTCCCTGCAAGGGTATAATAACTATTACAATACTTAGTTCTTGCAACAGTCATACCCTTGCACAGGTGTTTGAGTGATGCCTTTGTTAGGTACTCTAGAGTTTCTGAAAGTCTCATTCTCAGCCTAGGGTGCATACAGGATGTTACCCTACCCCCGTATGACTGCAGACAGTGATGTGAAGAGCTTGCAGTCTGCAAAAACAGGCAACTACAAATGATTAGAGAAGTGGGATATGCCAAACAAAGCTGCCAGAAATTACTTCCAGACACGTGGTGGAGGGCTGAACAGTTACTAGTAAACAGATCTGCTCTGTCATTAAGGACTGACTCACTGAGGACTTACCTTTGGGTTTTTTGCAGATAAATCCTTTCTCAGAAGAGCAATCACTGTTGTCCCAATAACCAGATGGTGCAGTTATTTCAACGCACCGATGCTCCACACTGAACTCTTTCTCCTCCCAGTTAACAAAGTCCAGCGCAGAATTATCTAGCCACAACCACTGACCTACAGAGAAACATACAGAGCAAAAAACCCTCACAATGTATCTCATTAATATTTTAACTCCTCAGCTCAGCAATTGACTCAAAGATCTATAGCAAGACACTTTTCAGCAGAAGACCATGTCATTTTTTGTAGTATGGTAATCCTCAATTTTCTCATATTAGCAAAGCATTTGTCCACCAAATATTGAAAGTTAAACATTACCATCCACATTTTGGTAAAGTCCTATCCAGAAGCCTCCTTCTTTATTTCCAAGTGGCTCAACTGTATGGACCAGAAAGTCAGATTCATCCATGTTTTCTACTGAAACCAAGGTAGCATCTGAAAGGCATTAGCAGGCAGATAAGCATAACCCACATGAGCAACTACTGGACTGACCTTCTCTTTCAAGTCTGTACAAACAATAGCTTTTGATAGTGTTATGCATGCTCGACTGTTGAGCTCTCCATTGCTCCTTTCAGAGGGCAGTGACCTGGAGGTGCTCAGGGGCTGTAGCCCCCCACAGCTTCCTCCAGGATGCCCAGAAGCCAGGAGCTGATGGAGAAATCTATGTGCAGGGAAGCTGCAGATCCTGAGAGGACAGAAGGCCACACAGTCACTTGTGTCAATTTATTTTCATTGTGTCACATTCAGAACAGCTTAGTAGATAAATAAAGTATTTCAAACGTATTCTTTTAAATCAGTGTTTTACATTTTTACATGAGTTTTGTGTGAACTTTTGTTCAAATCTTATTATTTGATAATGAAGGCTCTCACCTAACTGAGCACACTCAAGGGAGGCCAGTGCCCAGCTTCTCCCAGCTGATGCTTCAAAGTAGTAGCAGTGACCACGGAAAGGGATCCAAGCCTGGAGTTCATCTCCTTCAGGACAGTCTCCAGGCAGCTGAGCAGGATCAGTAGGAGCAATCTCTAAAGAAGCCATATGGTATGAAATTAGTATTGCATTATGAGTCATCTATGATTCTATGATGTGTGCCAATAGAGTGGGATTTCTCTCACCCAGCTTTAGCTACCTGGACCTGTACTTTTGACTATTCCTACATTCCCCTAGTTCAGACAATGGGGAGAGCCAAGCAATAAAAATGGGAAACATCTTATTTCTCCAATCACATTTCTTAGGACAAGGAATCAAATTGCATCCTTCAACATCTAACTAACTACTTTGGCAATACTGTCAGGAATACAAACCCTGAGGGATGATATAGATCTCAAATTTGTGTTATCACAGCACAGAAAGCTGCTGTAGGCTAATGAATCATTAATGCCACAGTCTCATGGTGTTTGGCTGCCTGGTCTCTGCATGTTGTCACTTTATACCAAAAAAAGCCATCAGTGCAACATGCCTCTGCCAAATTAGACAGTTTCTGATCATGGGTGCAACTCCAATTAATTTTGATGGACCTGTGGTTCTTACATTGCAGACCCAATGTACAACTGGAAAGTTTAATTTAGAAGACACTTTCAAGTGGCAAAATCTATTATGAATCTTACATCCTCAACAAACTATATTATGCAGCCTCAAAAACGGAAGGAGGGAAAATGACACAATTCTACAAAATCTAGAAGCAAACATGCCTCTGCATACATCTGCAAAGAGTTAAAATACCATTCACACTCACAAGTCTCTTACACCTATATCAGCACTGCACTAGTGAATGGAAGTGAACTCAGCATATTCTACAATTCTATAATACGATAGAGCTTCATATTACAGAAACAGTTATGACTACATGAAAGCAGTGCAGCCGTATCTATTTGCACAAGAGCCTTTCTAGTGCCTTAATTCATTCATCGTCCGTTAGCAAACACCCATATTCTGCAGAGAGGTAGGTGCTACCCTGAGCCATACTCCTCTGCAGGGTTAGCTTGAGCTAGAGTGAAGTCTCTAGAATTAGGCAGACTAATGGAATTAGGAATGTGTTTCTAAAATTGTTACACGTCTTTGCTTACCATCTGATATCATGCAAACTGAAGAGTAACTTTCATTGCAAGATGCAGTTTTCCAAGTACCATCGAGATCCAGATAGACACAAGCATTTTTCTCCTTTGGTTCCCCTGCTGCCCATTTCGTGTATCTGATTTTCCAGTTATTGGTCCATTTGTAATAGCCACCAGTCTGAAAACAAAGAAGGTCTAGTAATTTTATTTTTTTTTTAACATAAAAAGTTCTGACACATAGTTATAATGTAAATAAAATCCTGCGTTTATTTGATTTTTTTCAGGAAAAAAGTGCTGTTTTTTTAAATTCCATTCACTATTCTAAGCAGTGTCACTGGTCCCTCTGAGTTGCATGAGAACTGCATATGAACAGTGTTCAACATTGCATTGCTTTTGAGAGGGGTTTTCTGCAGTAACACAAACTTTTACAACACAGCAAGAAAGTCAGATGAGGCCAACTTATGTCATTTAGTAAATCCCATATCAAGAGAAGCAATTACAGAGAATTCATCTCCTCTGCCCTGCTTTATTTAAAATAAAACTGGGAGCTATTTGGTGAATAAAGATTACTTGACATTAAACAGCCAGCTTAAATTTTAAAATATCTCTCTAATAGTCATAATAACTTTTATTAATATAATAATAGCTATAAGTTGCCCTCTGTATAGCAGGGGGTTTGACTTTCAGAACAGCTAACAGCCACTTTATGACGGCTGCACATTCTAGTTTGTGACTCTCGCCTTGATTTCTTTTATTGTTTCTAGAACTTTCTACATTCATCCTCTGCTTCTTGCATAACCTTTTCTGTGATTCTTCAACCCATTTGGTGGATGAAAGTCCTTGACTAGCTCTAACAGGACCACTAGATTTTTAATGCATTTGCCCAGTGAAGCCATGCAGGATACACTTGTTTCAGCCCTGGTCATCCAGAGGACTATAAAGAGCAGGAGAGCTCACCAAGCACCCACCCCTCCCATCTATCTAACACTTACCATATTGCTGTTAAGACCGATCCATACAGGTTTTCCATATTTCAGCATCTGGATCCACAGGAATGAGTGGATGTAGGCATCTGGAATTCTGGCAAGTTCTGCAGATTTGTCTTGACAATTTTTTCTGGCCTCTTCCCATTGCATTTCAGATGAAACTATTGAATAGCTACTGTCACCATAATGGGCAAAGCCAGAGGCTGGATGCGTTGCTGGTACTTCAGGCTCTGTGGGAACTACGGAGTAAAAACCGAATGCATGAATTTACAATATATTGCTCTTCTCTAACATGGACGCTATAAAAAAAATGGTCAAAAAGTCTAGTCAATAAGTCAAAATCTTTATTTAAGCTCATGAACAAAACAAAACAACCAAATTAAAAAAAAAAAAAAAACACAAAAAACCCTACCAAAACAAAAAAATTCAAATCAAACTTTTAAAACATGGACCAAATTGATTAATGTAATAAGCTGAGTGAAATCCTGAATGCCCTGAAGTAGAGAGTATACTTGATAATGATTTGAGTATACACCTATTTCAGATCACTGGTGGAGATAACTTACTCTAAGTCACTAACTGTTGTATTCTGCAGTCTCAACCTGAGACACTGACACCTGATGTTAATTGATTGATTGCCGTTCGTTACTGACCCCAAGTTGTTGGCCTGTCTGTAAGGACCACCAGAATGCTGCCCCCATGTTTGAGTTAGGCAGTGTATATTTCCACCCTTGAGACTGTAAGTGTATTCAGAAGAGCTGTAACTGGGATTAAGCAAATTAAAAATGCCTCCATAAAACTATATGTTTGCTGTGCAGGGAACAGGTCCTCTCACAAGCAAGTTATCTGTGCTGAGAGCAAACAGGTTGCAGGAGCTGACTGAAGTGAGGGGTCAGGGAATACTTTTTTCTAAAGCTGTAATAAAGTTGAGGCAAAACTTTCTGGCAAAACTGTTTTGCTATCTGTGCTTTGCCTTCTCTACTCCCATTATATGGTTGGACAGCTGCGATTTGTATAATTACATTTCTAGAGGAGGAAAGTCAGCACTCATTACTCATTTTGTTGTAAGAAACATAACAATATACTTCTACAATAAAGACACATCCAAGAAGCTGTACATTTTAATTGACATCATATGGCATTCAGCAGAAATGTTAAGAGAGGATTAAATGCTCTGCTCAGAGACAGACAGGAGAATGGGAAGATCACTGCAAGAACATGGTTTTATACATGCACTTAAGCAGGATGCCTATAACCCTCTGTAACCCTCTACATCTCACTGATAAGAAATCCATTTTCATTTATCATTATTATCTAGTATTACTCTTGATTAGGTACAAAACCCCTGTTAAGATAGTGGTTCCTCTTCAGCAATTTCTGTGGAACAAATGATACTTTAAATATAGTACTGCCTTAAGACCGGTGGCGTTCTGAAAGCCTGAGAGACTCAGAATGAGACTCAAAGCCAGAAGAAATCACATTGGTTTAGCTATTCAGCTTGTCTGAGACACTCTTTCTAGTTAGGAGACTGGTTTGAACAGAACTCACGTGAATTCATCTGGCATATATAGCCTCTCTCGATGTCACAGCTATCATCTCTCCATTTCCCATCCGACTTCACCACGAACACACAATCTGTCTGAAGAAAAGGCACACAGCCATTTAAAAAGGCAGTGAGGAGGTGGTGAGCTGAAGCTCTTATACTGCTGCTGCAAGCCTAATAGCAGAGGCGAGAGCAGCTCATTGAACACCTATGTAATTAGTTCCAATTTCCTAGGTTTCTGCCAAAGAGCTTGAACTGGTATTTATTAATGACCCTTAAATCTGAACCCGGCTTTCACCAGTGCCAGTCAAGGTCTGAAAGAAGTCAATTAAAAACAACCTCACCAGTTTTATTGAGAATCTTTTAATGACTGAGAAAAGACTAGGGTACCTATAATATAACTTCTTAGTTCTGATTTACAATTACGTAGATCTGCTTTGAGAAAAACAAAATAAGAACTATTATTAAAAGTACTAGTCTGGATTTAATTGAAGCAGACTCTCTTGTAGAAAGCAGACACTCTTTGCTGTTTTTTTTGTAGTCATTATCAAGTTATGACTATCAGACATCTTTAGCAACAAACAAATTTTTCCTTTACTTCCTTATGTTTAACAGCTTCAATATTTCCTTCATTACTCCCCTGATTTCAAGACTGGACATGGCAGTCCTTCAGCATTTCATCCACGTTTCTCTCTTATGCTAATTTAAATAAGTTTTGGTCATCAGAAAGTTGACCGATGGTAGCCATTGAAAGTCTTCGGTGTCTAGCTACCAATCACTTCCTCAGAAATTCCCTCCTTTGGAAAACAGATTGAATTTCAGCAGAGAAATTGTAATTTCATCGAAGATATCAATCAGAAACTAGTAAAGCAGTGTGAGAGCACATTAGCGAGGAATGGGACATATACACAGACAAATTATTACTGAATGAACAATTTTAATTTTGGTTTACCATAACTTTTCTGTACTTGGTGTTGCAACTTTAAAATTGGTAATAATGCAGTTTGTGGGGGAACTGATGCAATATAAACCTCTCTCAGCTTCTTTTACAGAACTGGTCTTTTGCAATAGGTCAGACAGAAGGCACAAAGTCACTTTTTTCAGAATCTTTGCCAAACATTTTTGGGTGTATTTGGAATCTTTATCAGTGGATTTGCTAAGCCCCATTTTGCTTACAAAAGAACTTGTTGCAGCATCTTACTATTTCTGCTGTAACTCCTCTTTTAGAAAATCATTTAGCTGCCTAAGATATACAGGTTACTTAGATTCCCTGTACCTCCACAGTGACGTCTGTCAACCTTTCATACTCATAAAAGTCAAAGTAGCTCTGTTTCTGTTCTGGTGCACCATTAACCCAGTTGGTGTAGGAAACAGTGCTTCCATCTGTCCAGAGAAATGAGAACTCTTGGTTGATGTCATTCAGCCCAATCCAAACATCACTTGTTGCATCCTTCAAATGATAGAAGAGGAAAGCTGGAGGGAAGCAAAGATTTTTTTATTAAGGAAAGCTCATCATTACTTACTTTCCCGAAAACAGGGAAAATGTGCAAAAGCCCAGAACTGGGGCCATATTTAAAGGATAACATTTTCTGCTGAAGAGCCCTTCTGCCTTTTAATTAAATGTTTAGATAAGCATTCCTTCCTTACCAGGTATGCACAATAGTGTTTCATATTGCCAGTGAGAGACAGAAAATACAGATTTCTGTTAGTTTGAGAGACCTGTGCAACCACACTCAAAACACAAGGGAAGTTTCATGAAAACTGAGCAACTGAAAGATCTAGAAACACATTTTATTTCTTATATGTAATAATGTAGCTATTGCTTTGCACTTTGGAGTTAAAACAAACCAGAAATTGACGCGGCTGATAAGCAGTTTTTGGCAGTTAATCCCATGTTCTATAGCAGACAGTACAGCAGATCCTTTAGCTAGAACTTAAAATATTTTTCTTTCAATAGAGCCCATATATATACCTTGCACGTGTTCATTTGGTATGGTAGCCAGGTTTCCTCCCAAAGTGATACAAGCATTTCGTGCATCAACCCACATGAGCTTTCTTGTTATATTGGAAGAAAATACTTTGAAACACTGGGAAAAAAATGCAAGAACATCTTTCAAACTAGCGAAGGTTGGAACTGTAGAATGTGACTAATATCAATTACATATGAGATGTACATTTCTCCTAAAAGAAATCAGGGCTAAGATAAGTGACAGAGCTCAAGAGGCAGACACTCAAGCCCACTCATTGCACAGGGTGTAATGCAGGAGTCTAAATCATTTGAACTGATTGTAGTGAGGTCAAGCACATAATCTCACATTTTTATCTGCCTTCTTCCTGCAATAATAGAGGGATCATTTGAAATCAAGAAAATTTGGCTTTGGGTGACACAGCTGCAGGGAATGATCTCTATTGTGCCTTGTCCTGCTTCCAGTGACTGTAGCTACAACTGTTCATCCTGCCAAAGTTATGAAATATCCTTCGGCACACTGACCTAACATTTTGAGCGTGCAATAGCAACACAGTGTACATAAAGTAAACAAAGCAACCTTTTGTAGATGGAGCTTCAACTCAAATTGGTACAAATTCTTCACTTACAGTAATGAGGACTCCCGGACCGTGTCTGAATGAAAAGCTACACTCAAAACAATTGCAGTTTGGCATCATATTTCTGAACTCAAAGCTTTGTGAACCCTGTACAAGCCAAAGGGATTGCTCAAATACATTCTGTCTAAATCTTTCCACTTGAAAGTTTCATTTTACAAGACTGACCATTACAGATTTCCATTTCTATCATAAATACATAAAAGAAGAGAGAAGAGGTTTTCTAAAGAAGCACTAACAGTGTATTTTAAGCCTGCACAAACTATGCAGACTATTTAGTATACATCTACTTTTACTGTATTTCTCCACAAAATTAAATGTATATAGTCAGCTCCAAAAAAGCCCAGCCATCCCAGCCGCACATTCTGACTAGATAATTACTCTCCAGATTTATTTTATAATCATAAGAAATGTGGTTTTTTTCAAGATTTTTTTTTCAATTCCATTCCTGTATACAATTTACTAAATATACATGTTGATATACCTTGTTGCCAAAGAAAACCCAACTTTCTGGACATCCCCCAGGAGGCAGTGGTGAAGCAAATGTTGAATTAATAGAACTGTTATGTTTTTCACATATAAATTTATTGGAGGAGCCACAGTTTATGTCATTCCACAAGCCTGAAATAAAGAAATTGAATAAACAAGTAAAAATGTAACAGTATTTGTAACAATAATTTCTCGCTTTTTAACTTTTTTTTTTTTTTTAGAAAACAAAATTTCTCTATTTTATGTCTCAGGCTGCAGCTTGATCTGAAGGCAAAGTAACTATAGCAGCTTCAAATGAGACAGCTCAAGCTCTAAGAATAGCACTCTTTGTATTTAATTTGAACTTCCTGACCCTTCTGCTCCTCTTTCAGGGCTCTCCACAGTGTCTATACTATTTATGGGTATATATATTTATGGGTACATATATATATATTATTTGTTTGAGCTATGGCATCATCACATTGCAGGCAGCAGAGGAAATACACCAGCAAGCAGCCTTAAAAATAAAATGTACCAGAAATGGATGATTTAGGAAATACCAGATCAATCTAAGGGCATGGTATGGTCTTCAAACATACATTATGAAATATGTAGCTTCTCCTGGAGGCCAGCATCTCAAGATAATAGAATGTTAGCTAGGGATCCAATTTGCAGATTAAAATACTTCATTTCAATTGTCAAGATTTCTAAGCTACTATAATGGTCAACAGAGAGACAGGGCAGGATTCATTTATCTAAACAGAGGTGTCGAAACACTGTTTGAGAGGCTATGCAAAGTTCCTGTCGAGAGCTAACACATTTGGCACTGTTTCTATGGGAAACTTACAGTCAGATGGGCTAACTAGAACACAGCAGGTGGCTACAATCACCTACATGCAAGCACTTGAATACTGCCCTTGAGTAAACTGAACTGCTCTTCAGGCATTGCTGACTGTGCAGCTGAGATCCCCACTCGGCCCCAGTGAGACTTCAGAGGAGTAGCTCACACTGCCAACTTAATCTTAGTGCTTCCCTTGTCGTCCAGTTCAGTTCCTCACATGTAAACTTCCAGCATCATCCGACACAAGCCCAGGAATGCTGAGCCATCTATGCAGAACTGGTAGATATGGAGGGGAAGGTGGGTGGGATTGCTGAATGAACTCCTTATAAAACATAAATTTATATATATATATATATATATATATACTAAATTCCCATTAGCCTCAGTTACGTCACAGAAATAGGGCCAAGAGGAAAACTTAGCCCTAGGCTTCGCGAGAAATTTACATTTCAGTGTACTTGTAAACATGTAAGACAGTCTTAGGTCATTAGACGTATTTGTTTATTTCCTCACTGACTTTCAACTCCTTTGAGTTGACTACCTTCAAGTCCCTTATTTCCTGTAGCTGTTAGAAGTGTTTTCTTAAGGAGAGAAGACAGACCGTTCAACTTTCTACTGAAAGAAGTAGTGAAAAGCCCCGTAAAAAGCCCCCGTGCAATATCAATCTTATAAATTCAGAGGGAGAGATCTGCATTAAAGTACACAGGATACAGAAATCTCCCCATGCTAAGGACATAAACTCTTCCATGACTGGTGGTCCCCAGGACTACAAACAGTTACTGCACTGTATTGGTGGAAAACAATTGCAGAAAACAGCTATCAAAGACTGTGTGACAGCTGACAGCAGAAGTTTGACAGGATCATTTACAATCCAAGAAGGGACAAGTAAAATCTAATAGTTTTGCTTTGTTACTTACCATGCCCTGACAACATTACCACACAATTTTCCTCATTATTTGCAAAGTTGGGTTCATTAGGAGCCCAGGCCACATAGGTTACTGGAGTTCCATCTATCCAGCTTAAAGAAAATAAATGCAAATAGTTATTAATTAATACACTTCAACTGTGAGATGATATTCCTAATTAACATCTCAAAAATAAGAATATCCATGTGCATTAATGGGAACTGTCTAAAAACTGGAAGGACTGTTAAAGATTTTCCTCTCTTTACCCGATTATTCTAATTTGAAGCAATTTCTGTAAAATATTGCTGGCTGCAAAACAGGAAAAATAATACACCAAGCACATTTTCCGTTAATGGGCAGGATTGGTATGACATAATTTAATAAAAGAAACCATTTTCAATTAGCCAGAATATGTAATACAGATAAAAATACTAAAATTTTATTTAACTTATTTCATTGTATCCCTAGTTAATATTATGCTTCTCAGTCTGAGCATTCCTGATGTTTTCACAGAAGTAAACAAGGATGAAAAAACTTTTCTGTGGATTTTACCCCAAAGAAAAATGACTTTATAGGTATTTTTCTATTGGCCCTTGTGCCTGAAAATTAATGGACATTCTGTCAGCTTTAAAATCACCATTCCTGAAGTACCAAAATTGACATTTTTTCCTTTATGTTTACATGCTTTTTACTTTAATATATTGCTATTGAAGGAAGGAGAGGTTGGCACTGCATTTTGATCAATATTTCAGAATTTCAGTCAGTAAGCCTGAAGTGGGAAACAAATTCAGCTCTCTCATCTATCTCTTGCTGCTGCTGATACACTTGATCTAAATAAAGGAGATGTCAGATCTCCTCTAACCTGTTGCAGGTCAACATCAGGAGCGCGTTTTTTCACCTCCCAGATGCGCCCTAACTAGCAGATGGGAAGATAATCAGTCTGTCCTGCTCTTCAGGGTCTTTTACTTTAGTTTTGAGTTTATTTGTGTGCAGGTCTTTTCAGAATACTTGATAATGTCTCTGTAGTGTAAACTTCTGCTGACTTCTTCTGGAACAGGAGTTTGCAGAGACTACCTTAGCCATTTTTGTCAGAAGCAGCTTTTGTACTCACTGTCCACATCTTCCTAATTCTGGAGGACCTCTCTGAAACTATGATATACAGATAAAAGGCATAATGAAGCTAGGCCCTATGATAGAGAGAATGTTTTAAGTGTATATGTTTAGCGATATGAAATTCAGCATAGTGAAGTATCACTCCAATTTACGGGGCAAATCTTTGAAAGAAACCTGAGCATGTACGGAGAGTTGAGCTGCCAAGCCTTTCTTTAGGTAGGTGCTTACTCAAGAAAAAAAAGGTTCTTTTTTGGTGAAATATTTTTGGTGAAAACTATTGAACTTCAGAATATCCTAGGACTATTCCATTTTGCTTTGTACGAAGTATGTGGAACTGCCTTCAGACCTTGAAAATAACACATTCAGTACCTCCAGCTACAGAAAATACTGTATTTCTTTCTACGTACTGAAAGTTGCACTGATCATCTTAACTCACCTGAACTTTTTATCAAGGCTTACTTTTAGACCAATGAAGTATGCACTTGACATGCTCCAGTATTGATCCTAAAGCAGAAAGACACTCCTTTAATTTTTAAAAAAGACACTTTGAAGTAAAACAATCAGAAATGGATACACTGTTGATTAGGCTCACAGAGCAGTCACTGACGTTGACAGGTACTAAGCACATCCTTGTAGTTAAGCACAGCAAAGTATTTATGTTCTCAGACACAGAGATTTTTAACTGGGACATCAGAGCTGAGTCCTGCAGCACTGAGGGCCCTTAGGACAGGGTAAGAAAGAAGCAGATCTTGAGTCAGAAACTGGTATTCTGCTTTCATTCTCTCTCCAAGGCTGCAGCATGGTTTAAAATTGACCTCAGTTCTCCCTCTTGCAGCAGCTGCTTCCCAAGACAGTACAGCTGGTAACTTCCCACACTGCTCTTCCCAACAGCCTGCCTCACTGCCTCAGCACAGACAGCACAGAGCAGGAGGGACCAAATCCCACGGCATCAGGGAGTGCATTCTGGGAGATTTCACTAGTGAAAATGCTGATGGCTCTACTTCTGAGACAAGTTTTACATGCAGATTGTCACAGGCATTTCTACTTTAGGCTGTTTATAATGGTTCTTACATTTTCTTTTAGTACTCTCTTTAAGAACCTTCTCTCAGTGTTACTATTAACAACAGCTAGGTCTGCAGAATTCATCCTGCAAAACTCTTGGGCTTTTTCCATGGAGACCTGTTCTTTGCTGACATAGTAGAGCTTATCTTCATATATGACCCATCCATCTGCAGTGGTTTTGTATGCTGGAAGATAATAAGGTACCTTTAAATTGTGTATGCGTAGAACACAAAAGCTTCTTTTATAATAACAATTTTAGAAATAAATAATGAATAGTAAAATAAATGTACACAAAGACCTACCATATGTGTCAATTGGTTCGGATTTTAATGGCACTCCTGCAAAAAGAAGAGAATAGAAGGTGTGGCACATCTCTGCAGCGTGTTTTATGATGCAACTGATCACAAGGAGAAGAGTGAGGAACAGAGCAGGATTCTTCACTCCTTTACCATTGATTAAAAAGCAGGCTTAGCCACACATTTCAGCTACATATTATGCAATATGCATGGTAATCTACTTTTAACTTTGTATCATAAACAGTGCTTCACATGAACAAAGTCATAGTTTTGACTGAATCACATTTCTGAGCAGAGCAAGGCAAGGAAAAATTGTTCTTCCAGCCTGTAAGTCACAGTAGATCTATCTGAAACACTTTAAGCTTTGGGGTACAGCTCCTTTACTGATCCATCAGCACACATTCCATAATTCACCAGAGGGATATTTTTATCAAGAAGGAAAAAATTTCCACTAGATTTACTTTAGCTCTATCAAAAAATTATCCAGTGCCAAATATTCATAAGCAAAAGGAACTATGACTCTACATATATATTTGTGTATATATGTATATGCGTGTGTGTATGTATATGTACTGTGAGTGATTTCTGATTGTGATAGAAAAAGAAATGACTCTGTTTTGTGCTGTTGTATTTCCAAAAGCAACTGAATCCTCAAGAACACTAAAAGACAACTTGGAGCACCACTAAATCTTGGTGTACAAAGATATTGTATTTTGTTTTTAGCTGTTCGTGTAAAAACCATTATTGTAAGGAATACAGTACAACTCTTTACAACTCCTTACCTCCTACATTACAAAAATAAAAGCAAATGCTTTTTAATATTCAAAAATTTCTATTATTCTATTATTTCTATTCTATTAAACCCTTGCAAACATATGGATTATTTATACACCCTAATTTATGTCAAAAAATAAATATATTTATTCTTATAATCTATCATTGAAAAATCACAGCCTATAATATGTTACTCAATGCTCCCCATTTGGATAAAGCAACTCTTCAAAGTTTTGTGTCTTTCTCCAGCAACTTAGAAAGCAATTGCTTATTAAAGTTTTTTAAGCTTCTTGCCTAAAGATAAGAAGAAACCTACCTTGTTTTATTTGACAAAACCAGTCAAGCGGTACTTCACAGACTGAAAGAGACCATTGTTCAGAAGAAGTCCAACCATTGAGTGAGCCACAGAACTTGTATCCTCTTGAATTTCTTGAGCTATCATCCCAGTTTGTGTACCTAACCTGTAGAAGAAATCAGCTTCATTACTCTTTCCATTTGTTTCAGTAGTTGTACTCTTCACTAGCAAAGAGAAACAAACTGGTTTTGTCTGAAAGATTATGGTTTTAGCTAGAGGTGTAAATGTAGGGAAAGCAATAGGTATAAGAATTTTACAGGGGGGCAATAATATTAGTAATCAAGTAATCAGAAGATCAGGCTGTCTTGACATGGTGGGCTTTTTCCTTTGTTTGTGCCTCAAGCCCTAGACACAGAGAGAATAGAAACAGGCAAATGGACTGTTTCTACTGAATTTCATATAGTATGAACTTTACCCCCACGTCACTCATGCTAATTGTATGCAGACAAGGCAGTTTTCACTTCACTAGTTGAGACCTGGTTCAAAAACACACTGTCCAGCAGCTGTCTGGTGACAGCGACCACATCATGCATCAATTCAGCATTCAGTTCTTCCCTCCCTTGTGGCTAATGAGGATGGGAGTGTGACTTTTGCGAGAGAAGTCAGGTCCTACAAACCTGGTGGAATTACCTCTGAAGAATTTAACATCCAAAAGGGAAACCCATTTGATACAACCTACTTGGGATTTTCAAGAGATTCTTGATAAGATTGCTTCCTTAAATTTTTATGGAAACTAATGTGAACAGGAAAAGAGGAAAGGTCCTTGCTTTCGCAAAAAAAAAAAAAAAAAAAGAGAAAGAAAAAAGAAAAAGAAGAGCATAGAAAGAGAGTAATAATGACTGAACCCCTGCAGGAATGTTTCCCAGAGCTGTGGATATCTGCATGGGCTTAAGAGATGCCTGGATAAATTCATCGAAATATATATATTAAGATTACAGATCTGAGCTCCAGTCCTGAAAGACCCTGAGCTATCACTTAATGGGGGATGCAGGAGAATACTGGAAAACATGCTTGGTGTTTCATCAGTTCTTAAGATGTTTATGGCCACTGCCAGAGACAGGATACAAGATCCAGCATGACGAATTTGTATGTTCTGACATTTTGTGTTCATATTACCTTCTCAGAAGAGAAAACATGTTGGAGTGCTGCACAGAAAGCTACAGATTCTGATGAGATACAGATAATTTCATGTATATTAAAATGTTTTGCTGTGATATTAGTCATGGCAATACAGGCTAACAGCCATGTGAATGTTTGCAGGATTGGTGCGTTCTTTGATAAGGACAACAGCAAAAGCCCAAAAAGTACATGTACAAACCACAAAATATCTTAAGCAAACAAATATGATGAAAATTTAAAATACTCACTGGAGAGCCATCACTCCAGGCAAATCCTTCATCTGGATTCAAAGAAAATATACCAAGCCAAACTGCCTCAAAGCTACAGCGACCGGCACTAAGAGATATTACAGGGAGGACAAGTGTGTGAACAAGAATCAACACAAAAAAAAATCCCATAGAGAAATACGTAACTGAACTGTCTAGAGCACATTGTAAAAGCAGTAAAGCTGCAATAATTACCCTATTATCGTTGGTGAAGGGCATACATATGTTCTTCATAGAAATATGTAATACTTCTGTGGTTCAGTGGCAAAGGCTTGGTTATCAGACTTAGTATTGATCCTGTATTTCCATAATGTGCTGTTTACTTAGGCAAGGCCTTCACAGACTGATAACATGGTCTCAGCACTGACTACATCAAAGTAGGTCAACAGTAGATATACTGGTCATGTTTTCTACCATACTAAAAATACAAACAATTTCAAGTGTTTCTAAATTTTATCCAGTAATTATGATACTGGTGGAAGTTTTTAATTTTTCTGGACACAAACACCACTTTTTCTTTTTTTTTTTTTTTTTTTCATGAAAAGGATAAAACCAGTAATGAGTAGATAAATTTCAAAGTATCAGAGGTTTTTTTGCTTTTGAGGAATCCATATGTTTCAGAAATCATCTATGATCATTCATAATAGTTTATATGAGCAGTCTTTTAAATCTGGTAAGATAAAGATACAGCAAATACTCACAACATTGCTTTTATTAGTGATGGTATCTCCTCTTTACTGTTAATGCTGACCAGATCTCCTCCTATTTGTCTGCAAAAATCTCGAGCCTCAAACCATGATTTCTTTTTACTATTTGATCTGTAAAAACACTATGGAGAAATTACTGTAAAAACACTGTGGAAAAATTACTTTAAAATGTATCATACATATGCTACAATAATAAAATAAAGAATCATAGCCTTGCACACCCATAAGTGAGATTTCACACAAGCCAAGTCAAAGGCCATAAGACAAATGGCATACCTACTCCATTCATAAAATTTTTGTACTAGAGTTGCACCTAGTTAGCACAGTGGTGACAAAAAAGAAAAAGAAGGGAAGGAATTGCTAGAAGGGAATACAATTCCCTTCAGTTTGTTTTATCTGGAGGAGTCTAAAGATACAGGCAAAAGAATGATCTCATGGTGTTTTACATCCCTCACTTTACATTAGCAGTATAATGTCTAACTAGTTTAAGAGAGAACAAGCACAAATTTGACAAAATTATGATTTTGAGTATAAAGGAGCAAAAGTGAATAGTATTTGGAAAATGAGTTTGAAAAAATTAAAAAACAAACAAACAAACAAAAGGAGAAGGACTCATTAATTCAATAAAATTATGAGAAATGTTAACATCTCACACTAAGTTAGCTCACTTCTATTCTGCATGATCCCAAATCAGTGTTCGCAAATTACCGTCATTTCTTGTTCAAACTCCTTCTTTATGCCTGCTCAGACACAATCGAGTGTACTTCAAAACTAAGTTATCTGTAGCTTTGCATCAGAGACTCTCAAATAAATGTTCTTCATAAACACTGGTTTAATTACCCTTTTGTGTGACTTCTTATGGTTTATTTCAGGGGTAATGTGGTTATTTTAGCAAGGTCCAGCCTTAGGCATTGTGCTGCTGGAAGATACACTTCACTGTTTCTCTGCTTCATCCCCTGAACTCTCACAGATCTCAGACAAATACTGGATCTTTGTACAAGTTAGTGACCACGACAGATACAAAGAGCAATGTCAACGGACAAGCTTTGCTGATTCTGCTGTTTAATACAGAATTTTGACATTGTTCTTTCAGTAATTTTAATCTGAAATTGTCCCTTGTCTTTTTTTTTTTTTTTCTTTATGTCTTTCTGGAGCCTTGATATTTATGTTCCTCTTCTTTCTTTTCCTGCTCCAATTCATTCAAACCCTGGGGCACAAACTTCCTCATTTTCTTTCCTGTGCCCTTCTCCCTTCCCTTGTGTCCAATCCCTTCGATTTCATCTTTCTTCCTTAGTTTCTCCCATCTTATGGATACTTCCCTGAGAAGAACCTTTGGGGATTTTGGTTTTGCTATATTCCAATCTCAGATATTGCAAAACGAAGATGTCAGTTAATTTTTCTTTCTTATTAATTTTTTTCTCCAAAGCAAGGAGTTCAACGCCCTTCTTCTTATAAATATATAGGCACTTACCTTAAAACAGGAACTTCTATGGGTGTTTGATATCCAACCTTCAGGGCATGTGGGCACCAGAGCAGTAGTTGGAATAGGTGGAATTGTTGCACCCTTTGCCCACTGCTTACAGATATATTTTTGCTTTGTCTCACAGTCAAGAACATCCCATAATCCAGCTGCAGTTCCAGTTCTCATGGCTACACATCCTGGATTACTTCCTTTATGAAGAAAAAAACCCCAAAAACCACAAACATGTTGGATATTTTATAAAGTGCGATTTGTTTAATTCTATCTTAAAATCTTTGAGCTGCAGTCATTCACTTCTTGCCACATAATAACACTTAAAAAGAAAATTATATTTTAGGTATTTTTCACACGGGCAGAGTAGTATTTCCTTTTAGGATCCTGCTTTTTTTCTTTTTTTTTAATTTTGAATGTCCTGCATAATTAATTCTATGGGTAGAAAGCAAGCTGTGTGGGGGGTTTACAGTAAAATTCTGCAGTTTCAAGCGACAACCTCATTTCTACTTACATTACACATGTTATTACAGGACTGTTAATGAGCTCTCTTCCCCAGTAAAAAATAGCCCCCATAAAAAAAAAAAAAATCTCCACCTTCCATTCAGTGCCTTTTGATGAAAATTTTTATTCATCTAAGAGCTTTTCTGTGTTAGGTCAGATTATCTGAAAGGCTTTTGATAATTGCGATAGACCACTCTGACCAGATTGCCCTTATTCATATGATTTTGGCTCCTGTGGAAAACTCCAGATCTGTGAGCATGACTTCCTTTACAGAAGCGATTTTATGTATCTTTCCCACTATATCTTCTTTATTATGGATTCAGCTAATTTACTTATGACTCATTGGTCTGTATTTCCTCATATGTTCTGGAACCATTTTAAATGTGTTAGCACCAAATTTGTCCTTTTGCACCCCTTAGCTTTAACAAGGCAACTTTAACAGGTACTTACACATTAAAATGAACAGTTCGTTTAATGCAATCTTAACACCTCCTGCGTGCTTTTGTAGCCGTGCTTAGTTCTGACTTCAGGTCGTCTATTTGTTCCATAACCTATTCTCCTGATATTTCATCTTGAAATAGACTCTCCAACCGTACCACCACAAAGGAATTTTCCAGCACAGAAAGCCCACAGAAAGCATTTTTCTTTACTGTTCCAGACTGATTGCTGAGGAAGGAATTTTGCACAGATAGTTCGGTTTGCAGGCTGCAGTGACAGCTACAAATGGAGCTGTGGGTGGTGGGAGCCCAAGGCAAGAGGTTGTGATCTGGCTCCAATCCTTTGCACAGCAAAGGGCACAGGACACTGGCCAGGTGAACAGACCCAGCAGGAGCCCAGGACCACAGACTTGACACGTTTAGACTGCAAGGGTGAAAAAGCCCAGGGTTTCCTTTGCTCACGGTCCCTTCTCACAGACACCCAGCTCCAGCTGTTATTTTGTTATTGCACCATGAGTAAATTATTTTAAGGATTGAGACATCTCTGTTATGGGAAACCTGGGGACGAGCCAGTACAGAAACCTGGTCTGACTGTGTGAGCGTGGGGGGTGTAGCTGTGAAGGGGCCTCGGTCTGCACTTCGGTGGTGTAAGTGTGACTGCCAGAGGGGCTTCTGGGGGGTCAGATGGAAGATTCCTTAACATGATCTCCAAATGCTCTCTTCATCTCTGATCATCTGCTGGCACTACAGACTGCCTGGCAAGCTTTCTTCTCCTGGTATTTACTAAAGTTTTATTAGTCTCTGTATTTTGTAATTTTTCATTGTTTTTATCCTCACTTAAGGTTTCCAAGAAAGTTTTCAGACAAATGATCCCTGAGAGCAGGTTCCCTTATGGCACTGTGAAATCTTGTTTTCTGTGTTTCTGCACAGTATGAACCCATGAATGTGGCTTTCTTAGTATCACACATAAAAATAATAATGGTATGATGATTTTTGATACTATGAATTTGTAATTCTCAAATTACTTATTACAATTGCTGTTTTTCAGGTTCTTCTCCCAGGCTAACTTTTCCAATAGAGGGATGACTGTGGAATAGTCTCAGGACCTGTTTATAGCTCCTGTTATCTCCCTGTGAAGATGGGCTAAAAGATTAATCTTACGAGTAAATATAAAACTGCAGCTCAGTTTTTTCCCTTTGAAACTAAAAGATGGAATCTGAGAACTGCCAGACATCGTAAAAGACACTGAAAGTTTCAAGCATAAAATTTAGAGGACATTTCCAATGCAAACCCAAAGAGGACCATGACCTCAGAGAGCAGCTACCACCCACCATCCCAGCACCTACCAGGCATTCCTGCGTCCCACTGCGTGAAGGAGGTCACTTCACCACTGGCCCACCGGAAAGTGCCTTGATTCTCCACATCAGAGAGGCCAAGCCAGAAATACTTCTCAGGCCTCAGCCCAACAAGGCTAGTCAGATAGGCTTGCTCATACCTGTAAAAGGGATGATAAAGACACAAGTGAAAACAGTCATTTACCCAAATCCTACTTGCCTAATGTGATGATGAATTCTTTTCTCCTTTTCCTTGCTTCAGCATGGGGGAGAAGGTCTTATGATAGGATTCTGATTCCATACAAAAAACCAAAGAAAAGCAAGACTTTTTTGTTGTTCAACTATAGACCTCATCTGTTACTTAGACAATTTTCTGTTTGACATTGTGTTAGCTTTTGTAGGAATATTCCATATGATACAACCTTTATCTGTTTGAAAGCCAAGGAAAAGTCATTATCATACCTACTTTCAACTGTGGCCAAATAACCTCCTTCTCCTTCACAAGTGGTGTTTGCTTCTGAAAATGTTGCTGGAACATGTCCAATAAAATAGCAGTAGGTCCCATATCTTCTCCAGCCCTGTAACATGATGTTAGGATTTCCATTCAAATTTTAAATAATTGTGATATCACCTATTAAGTGGGCTATGTTATTTGAAATTGAATGAAGCCCAATAATCATGAATATTATGACAGATACTTTTTGCAGTGAAATTGCAGATTCCTTCTAAGCAGTTTTTGCAAACTGCTATCTAAAGTTTAATATAACTGAGAGAGGGAGAAACTCCATAATAAATAAAAACAAAAAAAAATTCTACATAAATAATATAAACACTATACACGATTCAAACAATTCTAGGTGTAAGTACCAGACAAGGTACTTATTTCATCGGAGAAACTGATGTTCCATGCTCATATACTTACATTTTTGCAACCTGCATCAGTAATTTCCTTTTCTTTGGCTATTTGTGATATAGCCTTTCTTTTACAAATGTAGCCAGCTTTCTTCTCACAGACAGAGTCTGCCCAATAGCCATCCTGTGGCAGGAAAAAGTTTGAAATAAGAAGAAGATAAAGATGAAAAATCTAAAGAAAAGGAATAATGCATTTCTTTATAATTGAAACTATTAATTTTCTTTCTCTTTTCCTTTTCAAAACAGAATTTTTTTTTCCTTATCCAATTTTCCTAGATGATACCAAAACCAAATCTGCTCATATCCAGTGAAATATAAACTGGGCTATAGCACTACAGCCACAGCTCATGTTGATAAGAAAGGAGGAGGGTGCATAGAGTTGGTTGCCTGTTCTGCAGTGCCCTGCACAAACAGTTGTGCAATGGAATAGCAAGGGATCAGGCACAGAGAAGCCTGCAGGAATCATGGATCCCCCATGCCACCATTATCATCAGAGGAAAATGAGAGAATGTACTCAAACTACTTGTTTTATAGGCCTAATTATTTAAATTTTTACTTTCAGATGTACTTAAAGAGAAAAATTCACTGACGACACAGTAATGCTTTTTTTTTTTTTAAGGTCATATTTAATCTCATCCTTTTTTCCCCACATCCCATTTTCTAGCCTCAGCTGTTTTCTGAAATAGTAGAGCACGTTAGTCTTTTATTAAGATTTTAGGTTAAATATGGAGGTAAAATATGTATTGGGTAATGTGACCTGGCCTTTGATCAGCACACAATCTTCTGGCCTGTTGTTTGTGGTGGATGGCTCTCCCAGGTGCCATTTTGTGTAGGTCACTGGGGTACCATCAGTCCATTCAAAATACATTTGAACCTTACGGTCATTCAGCCCAATCCAGAGCTTGTCTGTTGGCTCTAAAGGGTGGAAACAGAGAACTAGATAAGACCTTGGAAGCAGAACTAGATAAGACCTTTTACGCCACTGCAACCTTTTCACAGCACCATCAAGCTTTGGACATATATTTCCTTTCATAAATTTATGAAGCATAAAATTATTTAGTGTGTTTTATGATCATTTCATAAACCAATATTTTGATAGTGATATTAAAATTAAGACAGTATGCTTTGGAAAATTAGGCTGTAAGGAAATCCCTGCACTGGATGAATAAAATTGGCTCTTCTTTCTTATAGCAGTGGGAGTAAATTACCAGCCTAATGTTACTACACTGTAATGGTATGATAGAACTGTGTAAATAGTAGTTACTTTTCAGGTTCTGTTGCACTGGTCAGATTTTAAAGTACTTGTTCTATGTTACATGAAGTGTGAATGTTTTAAGCTCCTTTCATCAAAATGAAAAAAAGAAGAGAAAGACCCTAAGCACAGCCTCCCAACCCTAGCTCAATTATTTAAGCAATAAGTAAAATCAGAGTTTTGACAACATCCAAAACTCAGCTGGAAGTCTCAGTTCAGCTGTCTGGTGCTCCATACATGCAGAAAAAGCCAAAAGACAACCTGGAAACACTCACTGTACCCAAGCCGAGACACCACAAAGCTGTGCTCCTCAAGGTTTTGGATGCTGGCCAGGTGACTACCTTGCTTCTGACAAGAGGTCAGAGCTGCTTCCCATCCTTTGCTCTCCCTGAAGATCTTGTAACAGTGATCTAAATATGGCACCCACCCACCTGGGCAAGTAACAGGCCCAGTGTCACCTAGGAACAAATACCAGGGCTTTAGAGGAGTTGAATTGCCATGCAAGGGACATGACACAAAAAATATTTTCACTTAATCTGTGCAAAAGTTCTAAACTAAGATTTTTATTTTTTTTTATTCTCATTATAAGGAAATTATGGATACAAAACATAGCAAACAGAAATGTGATTCTAAATATGACAATTTTTCAGTTTGGAAAATGGAAGATTCTTAATACAAATAGTATTTAATACAAATTCTGAGGTCAGTCAAATGTGTATAACAAATGCACTAATCTATTATTTTTACCACCCTCTGTATCACTTAGTATTTGTCAGATAAATCAGATGTTATCTGCACCTAACATAGAAGGATTATGAATTTTTAAAGGATTAAGTATATTGATAGAGTAAAAGTCATTGAGACAGATTTATAGCCAGGTGCACACCAGGGACACACCAACAGGGAAATCTTTATACTCTTAAAATATCTTTTCTTGTTTCAGTGTGTTGATCTTCATTGGTGTCGATCTTCCATGACTTCTGCAGAGCCCCGTGAGCTTGCTAAGCTGGCTGACCACAAGTTGTGGGGAATGACTTAGACCCACACTGTAAGTTTTCCTCCTTTTTCCTTTTGCTGATTTTTACTATTGTCCCTTTTCTGAAAAGTGATTTTTGGTTTGTTCTCCCCTTCGATGGTCAGCAGTGTGTGTATTCAAGGGGGACACCTGAACACTGAAATATGGACAGAAGGGACTAGTTGGACATTCTTCACTTTTATCTGTTTCATTCTGTGTGTTACGGGACTGGAGATCAGACTAGAAAGAGTGCAATGTTTATAAAAAGCAAACCAGATAAACAAGAAATAGTTTCTATTTCTAATAAAATTTTTCTGCTCATCTTCGTTGATATGAATGCCAAGTGATTCAGATAATAGCTTCTACTTTAATAATCAACATATATCAACATACCTGAAGGAACCAAGGTAAAGTTCTTTCTCTTACAAATGTAACCAAGTTTCTGATCACATTCCCAATTTTGCCATTGAGCTTTTGTTTCAGGATTCAAAACTGCACAAAGTTTTGCAGATTCTGGAGAGGGGCTTCCTTTGGGAAAAGTACAGGAAAAAGAAAAAGTGAACTTTTCTGAAAGGCAAATAGATCTCTAAGCTGTAAAATTCACAAGGACAAATAACTCCTGCATGAAGTCAGAGCTCCAAAGGTCATGCCTTTCCCAGCTTTGGTAAGAGTTGAGGTAGGCCTCTGGTAGTGGGCATGTCTGTGTGAAATGTAGTAGGTAAGTTATGTAAGTGGATATGAATATGTAAACTCCTCACAGTTTTGTTGATGGAGTCAAGAAATAGAAAACCAAATATTTTATAGACAAACAGTGTTGCTATCACAGCTAGAATATTTTTTTGCAATAGTTTCTGGCTTATATTGCTATAGAAAAGGAGATTTTTCTAAAGCTAAAGCAAGAAAAGCTAAAATACTTATCTCATGGCATATCTACCTGAGAATAAAATTTACAGCAGTGTTTGAGATATGTATATTTTCTCTTTGGAAGTACAGAATCAAATGAAGTCATATATACCTGGAGCCCAGTTTAAGTACTGGAAAGGGCTGCTTCCAACCCACTCCCATCCACTCCTCAAGTCCAGTCTGTTGAGTCCAATCCACAGTGCAGAATCCGTGCCTTCAGTTAATTCTAAATAACAAAGGAAAATACATTATTTTATAAAACACTTTCATACTAGTAATAGTCACTAATAACCTCTCCAAGAAGACTTGCAGTTATTAAATATCCAACTACAAATATCTGAAATATGACAAAGCTTTGAGTACTGTAAAAAATAAACAGAAACTCCTTCTCTTATTCTCTCACTAATGCAAAATGAGACCAGATGATATGCACAGAGTGTATCCAATATGAAATTATTTCTGTAGAATAGGCTAAATTCTACATATTTATTTAAGTAGAACATCTCTTTAAGTAGAAATATTGGTACTGTGTAAGTACAAACAATAATAACAAATGTCTTGGAAGTTAAATTCATCCTTAAAAATAAAAATAGATAGTTTCTTCCATACTATTCCTACAGCAATTCACAGAAAGGTAAAGCTGCAATTTAGGATCTCTGAATAACTGATATTTTTCTTTGCCAAGTGAGTGAAAAAAGCAGCTGTCAAACATTTTCTACAAAAAACATATTTCTTTTGTCATAAAGATATATCTTTTTTATCAATGTTTTTAAAAGTTTCTTTTTGGCCAAAAGCGGAATTTTAATTTATTTTTCAGAATTTTTTCTCCCATCAAAAAAAAATTCAGTGAAGTTTTAATATAACATTTGTAAATAAGAAATCAAACTGTTACACTTGAAGGATGCTGGAATACCTCAAATTCTCTGTAAACTCGGCAGAAATTTTGGTGCAAAATTGCACATTCTAAAAGATTTTGGTTTCGTGCCCAGATATGTTTAAGCCAAGATCATACTAAATAATCCTTAGCTGTTATGATGGACTGAACAGATCCTGAATCTAACTCAGGGCTTTCTTTACTGCCTTACCTTTAAGGTATATTTGTTCATGGATGTCTGTGATACTCAACAATTCTGCATTTTGCTGCTGACAGCTCCTCCTGGCTTGGTGCCATGTGAGAGCCGAGTCAGAGTTTATTTGGTAGTGGACATTTGTTGACAGGTCTGTAGTCCAGGTGCTGTCTTTCTCTGTTGAGAAAAGGTGCCATAGTAACTTGGCAACAGAAAAATGAGTTGTGGGTTCTCATTCTGCATGGCTTTCTTCTTAAATGTCACCTGGTCTGTTCTTTCAAGAGCACTGAAAACATTACGAGCAGATGGGGAAGAAAAAAATTAAGGCCAGTAAACTGACAGGTAAAGCTGGCCTATACTGCCTCCTGTTCCATGAAGATACATAATTCAGGAATTACTACAAGGGAAGTGATTGCATAGGAAAATATATTGTAAGTAGTGCTGTGGCAGAAATCCTACATGAAAACTGTAAAAAGGTGTGCAACCTCTTCTTCTCTTTCTGGGCAGCAGTTCTCTCTGAGAGCTGTAAGAACCACCTCTAGACCTGAATTTAGCATCAAAACAATTCTTAGATAAGTCCCATCCCCTTGTGAAGAGCTTCTGGGTATGTCTGTCAAGCAGCAGTGGTGTCCTTGCAGCAACCTGGAAAGCGTATTTGACTAGGGTTTTGTACCACACCAAAAGCCCATTTGGAATCAACTGGAGTAAAGGAGAAATCTAATAATAAAAGACATAGTGTGTAACAGGAGCAATGGGGAGGAATACAGGGGAAATATGAGCTGAGTCAGGTGGAGTCTTCAACACTGTGAATGCAAAGCTCCCCTGCCAAGAACAAGGCCATAAAGGGAGATGGAGAGGGAAGTGACCACAGAAATGGAAGAAAGTGATTGAAGTTGCAGAGAAATGCCAGGCAGATGTCAAAAGTGCTGGAAAGACTACTTCCCAGGCAATATGAATAGGGTTTAATGGCATGGATAAAAGGACACATTCCACTTTTGTAAAAAAAAAAATATTCATGTCATAAATATTGCAGATCAATTATGCAGATCAAAACATTAACTTCATCATTAATCTTTGTACAGTGCTCATTTTTGTGCCCACATCCCTCGAATGGGAGTTCCTCAGAGAAGGATTGTACAATGGTGACAGCACATATCCCATCTGGGACATGGTGACAGCCTCAAAATTCTTGTGTTGCTCAGCAACACCCCCACAATTAGTGGGAACTGCATGCTCTTTTACTCTTCAACCACATTTTTTTCCACATCTTTATGCAAACTGTTATTTCCTTGCATAGAGAGCTGCAGGATGCGGCATCTTATATTAAAAAAAAATCCTTGAAAGCTATGAGTTATTATAAAGGTAGCCTTATTCTGCTAGTGCTGGTTTGCCAATACAGAGGGGAACTGTGTGGGAAGAGGTAACTTACCTTTTGATGGGCAGAATCCGTATCGCTGGTCCGTGTCGTAGTCGGCAGTGGTCGCACACCAGAGCCAGCCGTCTGTCCGGCCGGCGGCCGTGCACTCTGCGTACCACTGCTCATTGTACACGAAAGGGAACACACAGGGAGCCCCGAAAGCATTTCCCAGCAGTGTAAAGGTCTCTGAGAAAACAAAATTATAACTTTAAATGAAAAATAACAGATAAACGCCAACAGTCAATAAAGTAAAGCCTAGGCTAACGGTTGAATTGCATCTCAAAGCGTTTTCCTTGGTTTCTTTCCCATAACCATAAAAAAATTCATTTCAACACTTTTCCAGACTTAAGCTGCTGACATATGCTTTAGAGCAGTGTTATTCTGATGTAAAGTAATACTTCATAGATGAGGTCCAAGATGCTTTTACAATCTTAATAAGGCTCCAGAGCTCCACTCTAAAATAATTCTATTTCAAACAATGTTAAGATTTGTATTTCCTGTGCAAGAGAAGGAACTAATATTTGTAAGTCCCAATTCATGTAAAAAAGTAAACACAGGTTACAATATCTATCTTTGGCTTTATTCCAGTGACCATTTAGGTATCTCACATACAGTGAAGCAGCTCCCACATGCAAGGTTCAGAGTTCAATTTTCAAATATCCTGTGGAGTGGTTTTTTAAACATTCATTCTGGATGTGGGAAAGCCATACACAACAATCAGACTTCAGCTGATTACAAAGGGTAACTGCACTGGTGTTTATAATTATTCTACAAGCATCCTCATCTGCTGAGTCACAAAAGCCAGGCTTTCTTCACCTCCGTCGGTACTTCCAGACCCTTCTCAGCTCACCCATATTGTACTTCTTTCATGAGGATGTAACTTCACATCCAGGTGGCTGTATAAGAAACTTACCAGTGTTTATACGCTCTGTTAATAATGTAGTGACACAGTATGGTGAGCAATAGTGACTTTAGAGAATACTTATACACAGTATAAGAGTAAGTATGCATATACATAAATACTTATTAATAATATATATATTTATAGAATATATGAAGAGTACATGTAATGTTGTAGCTGTAAAAACTATATTATATAAATTTCTAGTATAGCTTGTACAAAATTTATACAAAATTCCTAAATGCTGTTCATCATTCTTTGTTAAGGTCTTCAAGCGAACAAGGTAAAGGGTTTTTTAGCTGTGAAAATATACTGGAAAAGAGACATAACACCTGATAGCCAGTCAAAGCTACTCAGAAGACTTGAAACCATTCCAGATGGCATGATACTGTGTCAAAGGAGATGAGGAAGACAAAGAAAAGATGAAGACACGGTCTTTTTGAGACCTCCAACTCAAAATCAGGAGGCGAGTCAGAGATGTGGTGAGGGTGGTACTGAGGAAGGGCCAGTTTTGGTGTAATGGTATTAAGTAATGCTTTGAATTGTTAATTAGGTAACTAAATAAAAGCAGGAGGCTTTTTTAACTCAGGCATGCACACTTCCGAAGAAACTGGATTCTCATCCATCCAACATCATAATAAAAAGGAATGCTGCCTTTTAAAACTCATATATTGAGCCTTAGGGGTTTTCTTTTAGAGTTGATTTTAGGCATTAATACTTAAAATACTTGAAATACTAATATAATATACTACACAGACTAAATTAGTGTGTGTATATAATACATACTTAGACATAAATATGATATTAAATTCAAGACTAAGTCCTTCAGTACACTGATTTTCTAAAACTCTGGTGGTCACTGAAGGAATTAGAATAGTCAGAGACAAAGATCTGAAACACTCTAACACTCAGAAAGGAATTAATGCAAAGCATGAAAGAATCAATTTTCTGTACCTTCATATCCCTGGGAACATAAAACATCCATGGCCCCATAGATCTTCCACTGACTCATTGCACTCAGCCCCTTCTTTAACACAACATTATCATGCTCTTCATTGCCAGGACTGAAAAACAAATGTTCTCCTTGGATTGCAAGGAGGCTTTCGTTTCTGCATTCCCACCACTGGAGCTCACTTGTTTGATTACATGGATACAGGGTGACCATAGCCTGATCCTTCTTCAATGGTACTCCCAAGCAAAATTTCAGTTTCACACTCATAAGCTGATGATCTGTGATCCACCTGAACTTTTGTGATTCATTGTCTTGATGGCAAGTGGCAGTTCTAACTGACTCTGCAACAGATGCCTGAAGACAGAGCCTGTTGACTTTATTATATATTAAAAATGTTTCAGTGTCTGTAAAAAAAAAACCAAAACAACATAGTACATATTTAGTATAGAATATATGTATAGTCTATATGTCATTCACATGAACAAGAAGTTATTGCATTCATTAGATAAAAACATGATGTTTTTGAACAGAGTCCATTGCAACATCAATTCTACTGATTAAAAACAAATAAAGTAGACAATACAATATGTGTGTCATGATTGTATGTTGCCATACTGTGGATCAGTGGTGGGCAGCAACAGGAGCAGAATGGAGCACAGCTTGTTGGATTGATTTTTCTCGGTCATGAGAACTCCTTCAATCACTCTGCAATTACCATTAACCTGCTCCCACCTGTCCTCAGACGTCTGGCCTTGTAGACCTCTGACCTCTACAAACTTTCCTCATCCTGCCAGATCTTACAGGTTTCCTAGGGGGGACACAGCCATCTTTGCTGAGCCGTTTGTCTCCCCACTCCCTAACCCAGCTTTCCTTCCCTTTCCACCGTATAAACGTGAATGAACCCCCCTGGCCTTCTCAGGGGTTACTCTGGGCTCCTCAGCCTTGCTGACCTACAAGACTTGTCATGCCTACTATTAGCCATTGGATATAAAACCAGGAATGACATTGGGAAACCAAGCACAATCTGAGAGAATAGCAAGGACCGGGGAGTAGTGGCATCTGACCACTACCTGCCAGCGTGGAAAGGCTGGTGGAAGTTAGATGGTACACCTGTACCAGAATTTGGGTCCCAAGCTCTCCAGGTAGTTTCTCTGATCATCTTTACAGCGTCAGCTTCAAGGTAAAGCAGAAGCAGTGGAGCTAATTTCAGTCCTGCAGTGAATATCAGCAGCAGTAGGCCTATGAATTCATGCCTATGAATTTGCTCTGCTGCCTTGGGGTGTACTTTGTGACTCACCTGGTAGTATTTCCTTCAAAACCTTGTGGGATTCATAACCAGTTTTGGTCCCTGATACATTTCCTGATCACTGGGCATCATATTGAATTAAAATGTATTTAAAAAGTTAAAAACATTTCATTAAAAAGCCAGCAAAAAAATTGAAATCAATGTAATTGATAATATACAGTACACTGAAAATACTTATTCTGGCCTGCAGTGATACCGTGCATGATTAAAAACAAATATCACGTACTCTGAGACAACCTGTAACAGTTTTACTCAGAACTAGAAGATAATAGGATTTAACCTTAAACATTCAGTTCTGCAAGGACATCTTTTTACACCTACAAGAGAAGTGCAGCTAAAGGGATAGCAGTAGTGTTACCACTACAATTCCACAATAACTTTCCTAAATTTATTCCAATTTTATTTCACAAAAATTTTATTTTATTCACTTTAGCAATGCCAGAGAATTGAGTGAGTCTGTTCAAAACACTGACTGAAAATAATCCTCTTTGTAAGCATTAAGTCTCTCTGGATTGCACAGCCATCATCTGTGAACGTTTAAATGTCCTACGAATAATTTTGCATTTCACCAGTCCTGAAGTTTTCCTGCCTGATTTTGCTTACCATTACCAAGACACAAACAGCTCAAAGACCAGAACACAGAAGTAAAGGATTAAATAATAATTTTAAAAAATTAAAATAGACATTTAAACATATCTCATTATTTTCTTAGGTCCTATCTTCTGAGGTTGTTGAAGTGATAGTGCCACTATATATTAATAAAGCCATTAAGAATTGAGTCTCTGCTTCCTTCTCTAGCCATTTCTCTTTCTTTTTATTAGATTCTTCCCTTGTCTCTTGTCTGCCTGCTTTGCCTGACATTGAGGTTCCCCATCCCCAAACTAATAATGTACATATAGACAGTGCACCAGAACCATGATACCCAGAAATGCCAGAGGACTGGAAGCATTTTCATGGGCACCTTCACAGGAGGTAAATGAGGAGCACTTACCAGGCAGCTGCAAAGCACTGTGAACAAGAGAAAGTATAAGCAAGAACCTGGAGACCATAACTGCAAATGCTGTTTTCTTCTCTTCCCTTCAGAAAAATCTGAATGATAAGAGTTGTTGGCCATAAAGTCCTGCAGAAGCAAGGGCAGTGTTTATCCTCCTCAGCTTTACAGGCTGGATGGCAGAAAGCTCCTAGTGCTAAATAAGGAAACGTTGTGTCACATGCCACATTTCAAAACAAGACCACACGGCACAAATTTTGCCCTCCAAGAATAATGGTTTCTCACTGAGGGAAACCAATGCTTCCTCAGGAAAGCAGGTGGGATGCAGATTTCACTACTTTCTTACTGTGTCTCCTGAAGAGACATCTGGGGAGCTCATGGGATCAAATCAACCGTGAAATACTAAAGACTGAAATTCAGCCCTAGCTTTTAAATCTTACACCTTACATACACAGAGAAAAAAATATCATCAGGAGGACACATCAGTCTCATATTTTCATGTGTGAGATGAGACAGGATTGAATTTTAGAGGATTTAAGTAAAATTCACTCTGCAGGACATTATAGAAATTTCTGCCCTTCCACAGGAGTTTGCCATTGACATACTGACCTTCACTATATAAATGCAACTAGGAGACCAGCACCCAAAACTACTTGAAAAATGGCTCCTTGTAAAAACAATGCTTATTTTTTCTTGTGAAGCAGGTCAGTTCTTCTGAAGCAGCATGACAGTCATACCAAGAGTCAGCCACAATTTCAGGAAATGCCATGTATGGATTCTTACCCAGGTCACAGAGAAAGCACTCAGCAGTTTGGTTTCCAATCAAATAAGTGGAAATCTGAGAAAAACAGCACTCCTCTCCTGACTACTATACACTGTCCCTATCACTGTGTAAAGGTCTGACTTTATGACAGTAGATTTTTGCCATGGAAATATTTTGTTTTGTTTAGAAAATCTTCTAAATGGAAAAACCAATCTGTGATGTGCTTCTTCTCCTCTTTGATGCCAAGATGACTATATTTCCCAAGTACAGGACTTGATCTTGCTTTTCTGCTCAGCAGAAAGATAATGTTCCCTGAAAAAGTCTACAGGACTAAAATAATAAGAAGGAACTGTGAAATAAGAAATTACCAGGAAATGTGTGGTACAGATGTTAAGGCAAAGTTAACTGAATTTGCTTTTTCAGGTGATGACAAAATATACTAACAACAAAGATAAAGTCATCATGAAAAATAATTTTTTTCTAAAAACATAGGTCTTTTAATCTGCTGACAAAGATCTTGCCTTGAAAGAGCAAGTTTTCTTTGGCCTGAACTGACTTGCCTTAGGCATGTCGCCTATTTATATAAAAGATGCATGGTCATTTATATTGTCAGGAATTTTAAAAGCTTTGTTCTATTCTAAAGCTCATATGACAAGAGGACAAGAGGAATTCCTTTTCTTCTCAGTTGGATATTTTACAATAACAAACAAACAAAAAAGGAAGGGTCTGTTTTCTTCACCACCTTCTGCTCCTCAAGCCACACCAGAGCCAGATGCAGCCTGGCAGTAAAGCAAACATTTGTTTCCCTTCAGCCAGGTCTCGGATGGGTTTTAGTACTAAAAGTCTGAACAGCTGCATTTTCTTGATACTCCAAACACACCTGGTGCACTTGCACCTTTCCCCCTATAGCCAGTACTTGGAATTACAGGGTGCTGTGCTGGTTCCTGCAAAGGGGATGCTGCTCAAGGATGGTGGTATCTTTGAGGCCAGCCTACAAAGAAGAGCAAAGTTAGAAGAGCCAGCCTCACGAAGCACCAGGCAGAAGGTGGCACTGCTTCCTTGCTCCTTTGCACTTCAGAAATCTGGTATTGTCAGACATCTTCCTCCAGTCACTGCTCACAGCTGTAGCCCCACCACAAGCTGCATGCAGCCACGAATTGCAGTTTAGCCAGTCCTGATCTGAAAAGTCAGAAACTAGGCTAAAAGCAAAGATGTACTCCCTGGCATGAACTTAGACTATTCTATGTTACTTCAAATTCAATTGCTATACCTGAATCCTAGATATTAGTCTCTTAAAAAGATTACTGATAGTGTAAAAATTGACTTGCTAAGGATTCTCTGGAAGTCCTATTGAGTTCGTTGAACTTCTACTACTTTAAAGATAAAGGCAAAAAGAGGAGCACAATATTGACAGCACCTTATACCTCAGCCCATCTGACAGGTCTGAACAAATAGCAAGTGGGAGGTAACATGCCATGTTGGCTTAGCAGGTGATAATTTGCCAGTTACTGATGTCAGGTGTTCATAGACTGCTGCAGTGACATAAAAAGATCCACACAGTGCTTTGGGATCCCTCAGCAGCAAAGATCTACTCTGCTGAAAAAGCACTCCCCAGCAGGGTAAGTGTTCCCATGCACAAGCTGCAGTGGCTGAGAGCAGCTGAGATACTCCTGCAGTGGCAGACTGGCCCCAGCCACTGGGGGCTGATTTCAAGGGGATTTGTTCTCAAGGGTTAGAGCATTAATTGGTCAAATTTAGATGAATGTTTTGATACAGAGGTGAGATCAGCCCGATATTCTTCTGGTCAGGTTCTAGCAAGAGGGACAGGTACTGTTTGCCATCCTTCATAACCCTTCTTATTCAGGCTGATTGAAGGATCAGTTTAAAGCTGCTCTGTTTATCAAAAGCTCAGGCAATTAAATCCACACAGATCACTTAGGAAAACATACCCTCGCACCAGAACTACTGTGGCTATTGCATTGACTTACCTGACTTCTGTACATACCTAATGAAAGGCAAGCACAAAGCATAGAGAAATTAAGCATAAAGATCTACTTTTTTATTGTGCACTACCCTACTCTAACTTGATTGACAATACATGAAACTAGTCTGGTTTGCCCGTGACAGCAACTGGTGTTTTAACAATAAACATAATTTTCTTTGCAATTAGAAAGTCGTGGATCATAAGAAATCACGTTGAATTTTGACTCACATAAAGAGATGTTCCTTTAATACCTGCTTTGCTAATGCTTCAGCACTTATCAGAAAGTTACTACACTCATTATTCACTGTATGCTTGCAGAGCGAGAACAAGAGGTAGATGTAACAGTTGCTCAAATGAGCGTTTTACTAAAGTAAAAATCCTGACAATCTTACCTTTCACCTAACTCTGAGATTTGGCAGGTGCAATTAACAAATATCAGTGATGTCAACTCAAGCAGGAATGGAGGAAACACGTTTCAGAACACAAAAATATCTTTATCTGATAGGACCATCTAATTTATAATTTGCCCTTTTGAGCTTTGTAAGGTAATACACCCCAAAATACACTTGAGTAGCATATTCTGTTGAATGAGAAGTACCTTTGATGCAGGAAGCCATTGGACCACTATCAGACCTCCACTTCTTTAAATGTTTAGTACCAACTCAACCTAGTTACATAAGCAGTGTTTAGGGACAGCTGCACCTAAACATACTCTAAATTAGCACCCCAATTCATTACATTGCCACTTTTTTATTCCATCCATAAAGACATATGTGGTCTTCTGGGTTTTGGGTTCCTCTTATTTCTGCTACACAAACTAAAAAGACTGTTAGCTATGCCTTTCAGGAACTTGTTTTCTTTTTGTAACAAAAATATTTTTCAGTAAGGGAAAACCTTTTCCGGTGCAAATAATGTCAAACCTGATAATTTTTCTCCTTTAAAGGAATACAGTAATTGCAGAAAGATGCAGAGGAATTAGATGACCTCTGAGGATACGCTGGACGAACTCAGTTCACAGGAAGGAAAACTGCAGACATGATTACAGTGTCCAGAAATGTAAAATGTTGCTACATGAAGAAAGGTCATAAATTATGCTACCTATCTACTCAGGACAAGAAATACAGAAAAAAAAAAAGGAAGCCATCTAACAAGGGAAAATTAGGCATCTGGGAAAAAAAAATTCTTAGAGGTATAATTAAGTACTTTAGCAGATTATTTAGTGAGAGACTTTAAAAAAATTACAATAAGAAATTATGTAAATAAAAAAAAATTAGTTTAGCCATACTTCCTGGATAACAGTATATAGTTATAAAAATAACTGGGAAAATGCCTGTTCTTTATATTTTCTCCATGATGAGTCATTGTTTTCTTCCTTTGCTTTATCACTGTTTCCTTCCTTATTAGCAGGAGTATATACCACTTTCCAGAAAGAAATGCTTCAAAGTATTTCCCATGGGTAAATACTTCAAGGAGCATGTGGACAATACTCTTAGTTGTATGGTTTAGTGTTAGGATGTCTTGTGAAAAACAGGGAGTTGACCTTGATGTTCCTTATGGGTCCATTCCAACTGAAGATATTCTCTGACTCTGTGCTAATTTTTTACATCTTTTAAATCCCATTCTTTTTGTAAAGTTCCCTATCGTATCTAAATGCCACATTTGACTTGAATACTTGAGAGAAAAATGTTGAAGCAGAAAAGTTTGCAGAAAAAATATGTTTAAGATATGTTCTTACCCCATTACCTGTGGGTTAGTGAGGTCTAGAACATGATTTTTAATCTGGGTAACAGGAGTGCTTGAAAAATGCCATTTCTGTAAAAGCCAGCTCCCCAGTACAATTCATGGTGTGACCTATCTGTCAGTCTCTGTGGAGGTAGGAGGTCTCTAGTAATTGATGTTCCTTGACATCAATTGGAAAGGAAGACACTGGAGTTGTTCCCCTCCTCACATACCTTCCAATTACAACTGTATCAAACCTGTTTTCTGGAAGAGGAAGGGAATTTCATAATTAACAGTGCAGAAGGAGATAGAGTAGACATTCACATGGACTGTTACCAAAGGAATCTCTTAACTTTTTTTTTTTTTCCTGGTAAGTTGTAATCAGTTGTTCAAATAAAACACCACAAGGAGTTCTGTGAAGAACTCTCAGGGCTAGATTTAATCTGAAATAATTTCCAGGTTTCTCTGTTGTAAAGGGCATCTAAATCTATCACAGCTATTCCAGGCATAGTCTGAGCATGATAATATCACTGCAGTGCAATTTCTTCTTCTTTTATTTCTTTTTATGGTTTGAATTTATAACTCTATAGGAGCAGAAAGTGATCTGCCTAAGGCTCAGTCATCAGTTCAGCTTACCTATTCCTCAGGACTGTCTGAGGCTGAAGCTGTCACCTTCCTGAATGTGCCCTGGGCACACTACATCGGTCACGCCGTTCGCACAGAATTGCCTGGTTTGGACAAGAAGGCACCTATTCCTTGCCTAAAGCAATCCCTTTTTAGGCAGCCTGAAAAGAGCTACAAGGGTGATGGTTATGGCTGAGATTTATAGTTCAGATCCCATCTGCAGGACAAGATTTGTTTGCCAAGTTAGTGCTGACAGTGCAAACCACGTGTGCTGCAGAGCTAAGGCAAGGGCTCCATGTCTATTATAACCCAGCCCCCAGGCACGGACATGCAATGAGACCAGTCTCCCTTGACTCTTCTGTCTCTGACTCACCTGCTCCTTGCTGCATGGGCACAAAAAGGAGGGGTAGAGACTGATATCACCTGAGGGCAATCAGGCACCACATTTAGGGAACCTCTGAAGGGTTTAGATTCAGCTTCTTTTCCCCACTTGACTGTTGCAAACAAGTGTCACTAATCTGCAGTCACTGTCAGCACCATGTAACTATCTTTAAAGAGACTTCAGCACACCAGAGCACAAAATGCTGAAGCATCTGATGCTTCTTATTAAATCTTGCCTTCTCGGGAAAGTGGTAAACAACGAGTATAGATGTACCAAGATGTTTTATTGGGTTATATATCCCAAGGAAAATGTTGAGAGAGGGAGAAGCACCTGATACATCTGAAGCACCTGGAGCTCCCAATGAAAGGACTATCCAAGGCCACATTCTCTGCAGCCAATGTCATGCTTTTTTCAGTTAACAGATAGCTTTAAATATTAATCTAAGTAGGAATATCATCCATCAAAGTGCACTTTTTTTGGAGGCTGTTCCTACCACTGCATGTACAGAGCACTCTTAATTTAGCTGATTTTCCATATTTATGAAGCCAATGTGCATTTAAAATGAGTTTGGGCTCCTGCCCACATTTTCAGTAATCTCACTCTTGGCAGCATCATCCTCTATCAAATTCAAGTTTGCTCTGGAAAGCTTCAGTGCAGAATACATCTTTCTTCTCATTTTATGTGAGGCAGTGTTTTTGCACTCATGGAGCTTAATTTTTCATACCAAAACATAGCAAGCACTGTTTAAAATCTGCTCTTCATTTCCGCAACATTTTGTCAGATGCTTCATTAGGAGGCATGTAAACAACGGAAGATAAGGAAATATTTGCAAGGTCATTTCCTATACTGTGAACATCTGCCCAACGCTTTATAAAACAACTGTATAGATTAAATAGGAAAACCAAATGTGATGTTTTGGCTGCAGGACAACCCCATAAATTCCATTTTCTTTTTTTTTTTTCTTTTTTTTTATTTCAAGAAGATGAATTTAATTATTCTTAACACTTAGAGACAAGCTGAAGCACTTGGAGGAATTTGCAATTCTCAGTAAACCCCGAGGAGAGCTAGACGAGGTTTGAGCATATCAGAATTATAAGCCAAGCAGACTATGCGTTTCTGGGAAAGTAGTAGAGAAAACAATACTATTCGTTAATCATGAGAAGATGACTAGATAGTAAGGAATCATAGTCAATCCCTAAGAAAAGAGCAGTACTTAGCAGCTTATGTTGAGCTGGTAGGTATACTCACAAGGGTTTTATGGAAAGATTTAGTGCTATTCTGTATGTTAACAGCTCAAATAATGGAAAAATGTACTTAACAAATTATTTAAACCTGATGTCATTGTTTAAGCCCAGCTGGCAACTAAGAACCATTAATTAATTTAAATTAAACAGTGCTCAGGAAAAGGCAATATTGCAGAGATGTCTATTCTGTAAATTAATATAGGCATGTCGCCTTCACCCATGCCAGTGAGCACTTCCCTAAAGGGATTTCTAGGTCTAGTTTGGCATGTCCAGCATTCCAGGGACCATTCCCAGGAGGCATCTGAACCCAGCCACTGCCAGCCTGTTCTGGAGCAACCAAGAGCTTATTACTGGCTTATTATCAGATGCTGGCCACTCTAGCCAGCTGTCCTGAGGAGCCAGTGATGTTGCAAAGCACACCAACAATATTAGTACAGAAACTTTGGGGAGTTTGCCCATAAGAAGGGTGAAGTCATCATCGCTGTTGGAAACTTTAGAAGAGATGGAGTATCTTTTAGCAGCTGCCTAGTTTCAGCTGACACTGACTTTGGGCAGGACCTTTTCAGTTCCCTATTTCCATTATGTATATGATTATCGGTTTCTATTCATAGGATATAAAACATTCAAAGGTCTTTAACCATTAAATTACATCATGCTTTCTATTTTTATTTTCTATTTTCTATTTCTATTTTCTACTTTAGCATTTGAGGACAGAAATTCCATTCTCACTTTTCTGTCAGTGGCATCCAGGACAATAGAGAACACGAAAATTCAAGCATATTTGAAATCCCTCCTAAATTCAAAATAAGGTATTTCTGAAGATTACAAATCTGAAGTGATACATCTGAAGTGTCACAATACAGTTAGTTAGACATGGAAGTGACACATCCCAGTAAGAGAAAGTAGTGTGCCCATGTATTGAAACTTTATATATTGTTTTATTTGCTCTGAAGCAAAATGCAAGTGTATCAGCTAAGAACTTGACATTGCCAGCATGACAACAGATTTGCACAATGCTGTGTTTTAGGAATTACAATTCTTATTTTTGCAATTGCCTTGCTGAACTTTGAATTTTGAGTATTTCTAAGGGTTGACACTTCTGTGTGCAAACCAGAATGGCTGGTTAACTGCTCCATCCCATATGCAGCATCTTCACAGACTTTTCCCCAGACACCAGGTGAAGCACCCTCTGTGCTTGTCTCTTCTCTGTTGCCTCTGTCTCTTCACACAGACAGGAATGATGCGAAGGAAGAGACTGGATCCTCCATGGCAATTCACTTTTGCAGAGCCCAGTAATTAGTGGGCACTCACTGAGGGCCCCTGCACATCAGTCTCGTCAGGAAGAGATTGAGGAAAAGAGGGAATTGGCAAGAAATGTGCAGGGATTAAGGCACTAACAAGACGGAGAGGACTGAGAGTCAAGTAGAAGTCTTGGAAGAGAACCTGATACTCTCAGACAGAATATAAGTGACCACAGGATGACAAACATGTACCCACAGACACTCAGAATTATGAAGAGGAGGAAAATAATTACTTTTAGCTCCTGTCTCCTTACCTTCTTTTCACAATTGATTTCTTTGTTTTGTTGGTATGTTTGGTTGTTGTGGTTTTATTTATGCTTACAATATAATTAGTTTCCTGAGGATTTGGGAGACCAGTTGCTTGAAATCACACATCTGGTTTGGACACTGAATTAGAATACCAGCTGCAACTTTTACAACCTACTGTAAGCACTCATTTACTTAACCTTAGGAGTTGAATATATGGAAGCATCAATCCGGCTTTCCAAGTGGGTTAATGCAGTAATCAGAGCCACAGGAAGAGATCCAAGAAGCGTATCTGATATGGGACATTGTCCAAGGAAAAGGCTAGTGAAATATAATGAGTGGATACACACATTTTGAAATTATTTTGTTTTATAAGTATGACTCTCAGTTGTTAAATTAAAAAAAAAAAAAGTCTGTATTAAATAATTGTGAGAAACTAGATTTGACAATGGTGCCCAAAAGGCAACCCCCTATTCCTGGTATCCTGATGGTGAGCCCGGCACTCACGCATGTACTGAATTGTCTGGCTGTGATGCCAGGCACAGCTTCACTGCCAAGATGCTCTGAGCAAAATGTTAGAGAGCAGATCGGAGAACCAAGACTTGCACATCTGCAGTCTTGTTAAGGACTCCACTCAGTGGTAAATAAAAGATGCTGCAACTCTGAAGTGCAGCCGCAGCATGTCAGGGAAGCTACTTGTGGTCCACATACCAAGGCTATCGATTCGAGCTGTTCTGGGATCACCTCACCCCTGTCTGCAACCAAAGCCTCGTGCCTAGACTGACTTGCTTTAAAGAGGAAGAAAGGTTCCAGAGATCCCATGAGCCATCCTCACACCTGCTCTGCCTCTCAGCGGGCTGGGAATGTCTGTGCCTGGTCTTGTTGGCACCTCAGAGCTACAGCAGTCACTCACTCACTAATGAAGAATAGACTGGACAGACAGATTTCCCTGAACACAGTAAAAATCATGAGAATATTTTAAAGCACAGCATAAGGAACTACTTTCTTTCTGGCCCTATCTCAGCAATTGCAGGACTTTTCCTAAAGTATTACCAGAGATACAAGACCTTTAGCTCATGTTATCTACAGACCAACTCACAAAATAGCTTGGCTCTTCTAGACAGTGTTCCAAATTTCTTTCATTCTTGTTCCTTATCAGTATTTATTACTCACACTGAGCATGACTGAGGCTGTTTCATTTCAGGTACGTTTACATATGAGAATGTATGTGGACTGTTTTCACCAGTATTTATGAGAGATTCACTTCAGCACCTTCTAGGCATGTACATTTTGTAATGATGTCCAAGCACTGGGGCACAGAGGGGCAGCAGGAAACATCCATAACCTAAAATGCAGAATGAACTTCATAAAGAACATACAGTAACTGGACTGTGCAATTAAATGCAAAACTGAAGATCCTAATGCAAGGAAAGACTAATCAGAGAAAGTTTCTTTTAATGAAAGTAATAGCAAAGGATAATTCACAGACAGAGCTACCACTGTTGTTAATGGAATGGTGTGAATCTACATCTTAATTCTCTGAACTAAACCAGAATAGTCTACTGCTGAGCTACTTACAAAAAGCATATTTTTCTTCAAAGATGTTTCTATTAGAAGCCCTCAGTTGAAAAAAACATGAATCAAGCTGTGTTGGCATGAGAACAAGAATGAGGCAGGATTATAGAATGTCTTGAACTCCGAGGAAAAAAACCCAAAAGTCTCTTCAAGGACACCAGATCTGTACCCTCTGATGTACAGATCGCTAGAAAATCTTTTCATATTTTCACACTTTGTAAGTTACGCTACACTGCCCTAAGCTGTTCACTCTGTGGGGCATTTAATAGGATGAACTTCTCAGAAAAGAAATCAAAATTTTGAAATGGCAAAAAAAAACAAAGTGAAGAGGACTGCTGTCAGAAATTGTCTTGCTACGTGTGAAGTATCAGAACATCCAAAGGGATTCAATAGGAAGAAAAATGAAATAAGCCTACTGAAGAAATACTTTACTTAAAAATAATATATTTTTTAACTGCCAACTTTCTGGAGGTTTATGTATGTAGGAAAATTTTGTAGTAGTATACATTGAGTGCCGCCTGTTGACAAATCTCTGTGTGGACTTTTTTCCCCATTCCATGCAAGTCAGAGTAAATCACCTTACTTTTATAACACATTAAAAGTTGTTTATTTGAGGACCCAGAGCAACTACTCTGGAGTTGCTAGAGTAGTGTAAAATTCAAACCCAAGGTTAATTGCATGCCCATTTCTATATACGGATGAATTCAAAACCACTACATCTGGCTCAGAAAATCCTGGAGCTGCAAATCTTGAGGCCAAGAGAGGTAAATGAAGAGCTATCATTTCATATTTGCCAACTCTTGTGCTCTTCATTAAGCACTTGCTTTTAGACACCCTCAGGGATAGGATTCTAGATTAAATTAACCTCCAATATGACCTAGTAGAACTGTTTTTAAGGTGTGATAAAGAAAAACCAAATTTATCGGCTTAATTCAAGTAGACATCCCTGTCAATTCTGTTGTGTAGGCTTGATAGGCCTCTACAGGGATCCATGTTGCCACAGCTGGAGAAAACCTCTCACAGACAACAAGTTATATGAAAACTTTCCATCAGTCCTTTCTGCTATTCTTAGTCACTTCAGGACACTCTACAGATGCCAGTCTGTAGACCATTTCAAGACAACTTTTATAAAGTTTAGAAATCTGTTCAGGATATTGGGATTTTTAAAGTGAATTTAAAAAAGATAATGGATAGAACTGCTGGGTTTTGACAATAAATTGGACTCTATACCTGACTTTAAACTATATAAAAATAGGCAACATTAAAACTCATTTTAGTCTCTATTGTTTTCAGGACAACAATTATCCCCCATCTTCTCTGATTACTGACTCTATACTGTCTTTAGAGAATTTTGGCAGATACCAAGAACTACTTAGAAATAGCATTTAGGCAGAAATTAAAAATATTAATTTTTTTGTAATAATTGACTTATTCCATTTGCTTTGGCATTACAATTAACCCCTAAGGTAAAATTTAAGGTCTTTGATTAGCCAAAGCCGCCTAATCAGTTTAGCCAGTCTCACAAAGCCAAGACAGAAGCCACTATCCTCAAAGGGCAGGACACAAGGCTGAAACTTGTTGCTGGCACTTGCCATTCCCAATAATGTTTTGAGCAGCCTGGGATAATTATCATCCCTTCTCTACTATTATTTGCAGTAGACTACGACCCTCTCTCCCAAGTAGCTGGTTTTCTGGCCTCTCTCACCCAGCAGGAATCTTCTGGTCCAGGTCCTGTGTCCTTTGTGAAATGCCTACTGAGAGGAGGACCAAACATCCTCTCTGATTTTCTTGGATCCAGGGGCCTGTTCTGTAGTCACCTACAGCTGGAAGGTAGAGCCTATCCCTTTGTCTTTTATAATATTTTATGGGATGGGGTGGTGCTACAGGGACACAACTGAGTAGTCCCGGGGTATGTCATCATCTTGCTGCTTTGGGTGCAGTAGCTGCCACTGCTCTATGCAGGGTAATTTTGTCCCATTTTGGACAGGGATGAGGACAGTGGAGAGGATAAACCACAGTTCTCAAGCACCTGATCAGACACCTCAAAAATAACATTAACAGAGGGTGCCTGTGGTATCTGTGCTTTGATCTCATATTAGTGGAAAGCTTAAGCCTGATGTGGCTGCTGGCACTGACCAAATAGCCACCAGTCATGCAGCCAGGAGAGCAGTGCTGCTTCCTAAGGTGTTGGACATGTCTCCTCACTGCCTTTGCCACATTTTCTGATTCAGCTTATCAAAAGTGCCTAGTCCTCTATCTGACCACAGATTTATAGAATAGTTCACTCTAAAAGAGACTTCTGGAGGTCATTTGGTTGAATGCTTTGCTCAAAGCAGGGCCTCAAAAACATATACTCTTTCAAAGGTTGCTCAGGACTTTTTCCAGGTGGGTTTTGAGTATTTCCACAACCAAGAATGACATATCCATGGAAAAATGTATCTATGTTGACACACTAAGTGTGAGAACAAGTGGAAACCATTTACAAAATTCACTCTGACACTAAACTATCAAACACCATATGAATAAATGAGGAAAAAAAGACCTTATGAATATTTGAAGTTATAAGAAAATATTAAAATTCTGGAATTTAAATGATACTGGCATTAAGTGCAATTTCAATCAAACTATGTAAGTGCACAAGAAGCAATGGAAAATTTCTAAAGGAAGAAAATTCATAGAATGTGCTTTTCTGTTGTGGTTCTCTAGGTGAATGCAAATGGCTTTCATGCAAATTTCAAGAATTTCCTTCCTTTTTATCTTATTTCTTGCTTCCTCATTTACTTAAAATCCGTTCCCTATTTTGTGTCACTCTGCTATGTGATATGGAATATCACATCTTCAGTAAAGTAAATAAAACGTAGCCAGTTTTTTGGCATAATCAGTTCCATTTCATTTGTAAACCAACTAAGAATGAACAGTTCCACTGTTATGTGCACAAAATGTACTTGCCTTGACAAACAGTCAAGAAGAGAAATGGTCTCTTCTTTCCCAGACTTTCATTATCTTTGCAACAGGTGGAGATTGCGTATTTCTAATTTCCTGTTTCCTGGTGAAATTTTTTTGTAAACAGATTTAACTCTGAATAGATCCTAAATCGTGTGGGCTTTTAAATACGTCATTAAGTCAAAGAACACAGCAAACTGCCTTTGGCGGAAGCTTACTTTCAAAAAGCATCCTAACAACCATCACCGTCTCATGTGGTAGCTCTGAAATGAAAAGTGCTATCGCCAGGAGAAAAGGATGCTGTTCCCAATGCCCAGGAATGGGAAAACATTTTCTTGCAACATGAGGTGTAGGAGTAATCTTTGGGCAAATGGGAGATGTGTAACCAAGCCTTACTACTATCCCACCTGCCCTTTGACAGATGATTTATCCCTTTCTCTCCCCCCACTAATCACATGCAAATATACCTTTTCTTCTGCCTGTTGTTCTTGCTTCCCACCACCCACTGAGAGTGGACCTCAAGCTGGCCAGATCCATCAGGTTGAATTATTAGCCCCTTTTCTTCAAACAGAGAGGTGTCTGTTCTCTAACGGGTTGTTTAAAAACAAATGTTTCCACTTTCCGCAGTATCTTTGCAGAGAAAGTGCTTGGCCACGAGCTTTCTTTCAGTGGCTTCTTGGGTTGCAAAACAGCCCACACAGTTCCTCTGCAGCTCTCTAGGAGAAACCTCTTCCTTTCCATTGCCCCAGAGGCTTCCCCACAGGTCCACTTTCGGTTCCCCTTAGAAAAACCCCAGGTTTCCTCCCATCCTCTGCACGCACTCCAGCAAGATGCTCTGAAACATCTCCCCCACCCTGTGCACACTCACCACTCTCAAGGAAGAAACCATCTCCTCATCTTTCTAAATGGCTTTGCCCTGTGAAAGACATCAGGATCCAGGGCAAGGTGGAGAAGCAGCCTGCCTTCTTCCCTGGTCCACAGCTGTGGCCTTTCCAAAGAACACAAGAGTACCCAGGCAAATAGGAACAAACATACATCTTACACCTTCCAACCCTTTGCAATCCACACACCCCCACTCTTTCCTGGTCCAAATGGTGCAGCTGGGCTCTTGAGCCCATAGTTCAGTTTGGATAGCTTTTTTCCTTGGCTCTCTTATATGCAAAGTATGTTCAACGCTCTAACACTTCCCCACAGCTGGGAGTCCTATCCTCCTGCACTTCCCCCAGTAGCATCGCTGCCTTGCCAAGCCCAGCTCTGCAAGGGACAATCAGCACTTCTGGCCTAATTCAATCTCCTTCATTTCTACTTTGGCCTTTCTCTTCAGCTTCGTTTATTTGGACATCTTGCACTGTATTTTTGTACCATCCGCAGTCTGTCTTTGTCACTGCACAAGCCCTTTTTCCTCCAGTTGCAGAATATTATTCCCTCCTCTCTCTAGAACCTCTGTGCCATCATTAGCCTCTTCTGGTGGACCATGGAACAACTGCAAGTCCTACATATATATTCCTGATTATCCAGTATAAAGAAAAATTGTGTCAATCAGTTCTAAAAGTAGGTGAGATGAATTTCATTTCGCTGTCTAGATGAAGGATCTGATTGAAAAGCCAGTATAATGGTTGGACTGTGTGAGTTCTCCTGAAATGAGAGCAAATATTTCCTCAAAGGCACCATAAGCACTAACCACATCCTTAAAACACCAACAAATCCTTAAAAAGTTATTTAACAGATAGTGACTAGTGGTGCACAGCAAAATCTCGTGCTCTGCAGAATGTGACAGAAGAAATGTGGATACATCAGAGAGAGACAAAACAAACACTAATTGTTCCTCTGTCCAGATAAGGTGACATCGGGACAACTTTATGCTTATGGAGCAGTTCAAATTTTTCCTATTGACCCCGGAAAATCTGGCCCTTGCCCATTGTAATTTGGCCTGATGATTTCATTTCACAGCTATCTATCTATTCTGTTTTTATTTATAGAACTTCCTTACATTTTGCTCCAAGTTACTCTTCATTTCCTTTTTTTGTTCCCTAATTTCAGAAACTTAAATGACAGAAGTAGACTTGCAGTTCATTAAGTTCTTTTTATATTGCTGTTTTGCCAGGGTACTGAAGCCAATATTTTCTTTTCTGTTTCAAGTGATACTGAAAGTATCTGAAAGTACTGAAAATATCAAGATGCTGATATTAGCAAATACTTTCTCTGTAAATTGATATTCTTTCGGAAGGCAGGAAATTCTCTCTAAAATACCACCCTAATGCAAAGAAAACAAAGTCTGGCAACTGAGAAAGTAGGTGTCCACATCTTGGCTATGCGGAAAGGCATTTTATAAATGCTATTTTATTGCATGTAAGACTAAATCCAAAATCTATGTGGAACTAGGACAAATTGACAGATTGTGGTTCCCCACACTTCTGTTTAAAGCAGCTTAACCCTGAAGGTTCCAAGGCGTGGTAAAAAGCTTGTTTTTACCACTAAATTCCAAGTGTCCAAGCACCTTGATGAGCACTTGTTTCCTACCTCCACACCAATAATATCTTTAAACTAGGTAATAGGTTTGTATTGTCTAACAGGCATTCTTGGAGCTGGTCTATTAGCTAGGATGAAATACAGTGGCAACCACAGCTTTCCTGCAGAAGTCTAGCTACAGGAAAGGTATTTGGAATCAAAAACCTGCAAGTAACCATTAACTTTGTGAAGAAAATCTATCATCCTAGGATGCACAAAAGAAAGTTTCTTGTGAATTCCCTTTTCATTGATAGGGACGCAATACAGAGCATAAGCAAAGTTTCTTAAAACAAGGTTTTCTGTGTATTGGGTTGGGTTGTTGTTTGGTTTTTTTTTAACAAGCTGTTATTACTAATAGAAAGAAGCTATTTATAATAAATAGCAAATAAATGTTCACATGGCACATTCACTAAAGTTCACACTCCTAGAGTTCACTCACAGACAATCACTCAAGTTCCCTGATTGAAGCATATTTAGAAAGCAATTCCAGCTGTGCACTCACTTGCACAGAGCTATACTGGCACTCCAGGCAATTCTCAAGACAAGTCTGTAAAGTTCCTCAGAGGGTCTTAATCTTCATTACCAGACATCAGTCACAGCTGTCTTGGATGTGGTCCAAGTTACTCAATCCTCTGCTGATGCTTGTGGGCATTATTAACCTTGTACAGTCCGGACAAACTCTTGGTTCAGTTCTCAAGATGCAACAGAACTGCTAAAGCTTATCAGTCCTTGGAAACTTTCATCAACTAACTTCTCATTAGGCAACTTTCCTGTTTCAGCCTATTGTTTTCATGGAACCATTTATTTATTCAAACCTGTACATCCTGTAAGACCAATTCAGACAATTCAGACAAAAGGGTTCTTTATGGAAAGTGTTACAAGCGTGGATTAAATCTTTCTAATGTGCTCATTGTTGTTAGGATGTCACCTTATCTACTGGTTCACTGGTACTGTCAGAAGGACCTACATACCACAGCACAGGGTCTATAAGGGAACAGCAGACAGGATTAGGGATCTAGAAGATGTAGCCAATGAAAGAAAAGGGAAGAACTATTGTCGCTATCAGCAAATATTGAGAGGAGACATGACAATAAGAATATATAAGAATCTGTCTCAGAAACTACTAAAGCAGAATGGCACATAAGTCTTAAATTCCAACACTTTCATTAGGCATTTATTAGGGTAAACTTTCAAATGTTAAGGATAAAGAAGCAGTGAGACACACAGTTTCACAGGTTGGTAAAGACCATTTTAGAACACACTAGAATACGAAAAATGGATGTTCATTTGTGTGTGAAAATTTAAGTCCTTCCTGTCTTTACTGTTATGATAAATTCTTCTGTTTAAGAAGACAAACACACTTTTACTTAGAATCAGCCTTTTAATTCCCCTTTAGCAAACCAACATAGAATAAAAACTTATTTACATGTATTTCATACATACACAAAATATTTTAACTTAAACACAATTAAAATCTATCAAAAGATTAAAATATCAGAAAGTATCGAATTAAATAAGGGCACCCCCTAGACTAAGAGGTTTGAGTCATGCTGTTGTTTACATTTGCCATAAAATACACTGGGAAAGCTGAAACACCCAACCTCTATGTAAGCCTATTTTTAAGGTTTATGAAGTCAGAGAATATATCAGTAGACAAGTATGACATGTAATGCCATCAGTTCCATCATGATGGAAGACTGGAATGATATTCAAAGATTTAAAACAGACTTGGACAAGGAGAATCTGATTAGAAATTAGAACAGGCTTTCTAATGGTAAGTTTCATTATGCTTTGAAAAAATGGCCTCAAAAGGAATGAAATCCTCACTGGTATTGGAGATATCATGAATATATTTTATGTAGTTTTTCAGGTGTGAATTAAGTATAATTTTTCCTGCCTCTTTCCACCCTTTTGCAACATCCTTTGAGATCTCTATTTGACTATTTAAATGACAAAGCATTACTACTTAAAATACATTCCAACCTCTTATAATAGTTGATCTTTCACTGTGTACGTTACAGAATTATAGCAGAAGAAGTACAATTTCCATTTGCCTTTCTACGAGTCATATACAGAGGAGCAAATTATGTTAATTCAGATATTATGGGCAAGACAAAGGGTTTCTATGGTACCTCAGTAGCAAAAAGAAGACATGGATCCAAAGCACTAGAGCAGGCTGCCTGGCTGAGCCAGGGGGCTGGTCCTGCTTCAAGCAGGGATCTGCCCCAGCTGAGCTTGGAGATTAGTCCAATCTGTGCAATTCTGCCAGTCTCCACTGGAGAGCGAGGAGGCATTTTCAGGATATCTGGATATACTTTTTGGAGCATGCTAAGGAGCATATTTTCAAATTGTCTGTGATGAGCATGGTTCTTGTGCCTAAAGATGATGCTGGACCCATGCAGAGACTGGAGCTGCCTGAGTGTTCACTTACACAACGCAGCTGCAGGTCTGTGTGTAAGCTCAACAATCCTCCCAGGTACTACAGTTTGTGAGCAGATCTCTGGATCTGCCTCGCAAGATTGCTTGTTCCTGCTAGTACAGAAAGCAAGAAGCACCCTGTGCAAAATTAGCTAGAATTTCCATAGGAGAGAATTGCTTTGCCTTAAGAAGTCTCATATGCTAGCATTTTAATTCTTTTCAAAATCAGGCCCACGATTATCCGGCCTATTAAAATGTTGCCTACTCATTTTCTTCAATATTGGTCACAAGACAATTTGATTCAAGAGTTCCAGGGTCACCACGGTATATGGCATTTTCAAAACTTGCTGTAAACATTTGTTGACCGCGCCTTTTTTTATAGAAATAATACAAGGTAAGGCCAGTTCCAGCTAGCAGAAGGAAGATCAGTATAAAAATCCCTCCACCTAAACCATTTGCTGATGAAGCAGCAGCTTCTTTTTTTGATGCTGTGAAAGACAAAACAGAACAATTACTACAAATGCCCAGAGACTTGCTATTACATACAACAAATATCTCCCTAAGTAATCAAGTGAAAGTAAAAGTACTCAACAATCATAACAGCAGTTAAAATTAATGCATGTTACAGATGGGCAATGCAAATTGAGCCTAATCTCTTTTATGTTCCCTTTAAAAGGAGTGTTATATTGTACTACATATACCATTTGTCGCTAAAAAAAAAAAAAAAGTAAGATATCCAGTTTGAGGGAAAAGCTCTCATTTTAAACAGATTTAAAATAAAATAATCTGTGACACATGGTTATTTAAAGGAAACATTTCTGGAGGCAATTTTACTTATAAGTAATAAATGTCTATGAACTTAATGAAATTTCTGTTTAGTGGGCTTATAAGAAACCAACTTACCATTATTGAGAGGTAAATCATGGGTTGGCTCAACTTCAGCAACTTTAAAATTAAAAAGTATATATATTATACAGTTTGAAAGCAACTGTTCAAAGATTAAACAAATACTACATACATAATTTCTGCCTTGTGTTCCTATCAAATTTTAAATAATTATAGTATCATAGAATGTTTTGGGTTGGAAGGGACCTTAAAGATCACCTACTTCTAACCCCCTGCCATGGGCAGCGACACCTTCCCCTAGACCAGGTTGCTCAAAGCCCCATCCAACCTGGCCTTGAAGATTTCCAGGGATGGGGCATCCACAGCTTCTCTAGACAACCTGTTCCAGTTCCTCACCACCCTCACAGTAAAGAATTTTTTCCTAATATACAATCTAAACCTACTCAATTTCATTTTGAAGCCATTCCCCCTTGTCTTATCACTACATGCCCTTGGAAAAAGTCTCTCTCCAATTCTCTCATGAGCCCCCTTTAGCTAGTGAAAGGTGCTATAAGGCCTCACTGGAGCCTTCTCTTCTCCAAATTAAACAATTCCAACTCTTCCAGGCTGTCCTCCTACAGACGGGGCTTCAGCCCTCTGATCACCTTCAGAGTTCTCCTCTGGACTCAGCTGAGAAGGTCCATGTCTTTCTTAAAGTGCAGGCCTCAGAGCTGAACAGAGTACATGGACATGAAAAATATATGAAAACATTTTCCCTGACAATTGAGGCTGAATCCATCAAATATACTTGTTATAAATACTTGTAAAAAAAGCCCCCAAGACTAACTTTTGTCTCACTATTTGGTGCTTTGAACACTTCCTTTGCTTGGGAAGTGTGACTCAATTAATTAGTTGCAGGATTGACCGGCTGTGCCCTACAAAGTTCACGGGTGACTCCACTGCCAACCTCCCAACGTGGAGATCCACAATCAGGGAACTCTACTGGTTCTGCACGGCACTGATTATATTTGTGCGGTGAATCTGTTTGCCAATGGCAAATGTGGGCTATTTCGTACTGTCTCCCAGCTGATGTGAGCAAACACAGCTGAGTCTGTGTGCACACAGTGACTCATGAGAGCTGCATGTGTGCAGATTTACATGCTTCATGTTTTATGCAACACTGCTGTGCACGTAAGCGGGACTCACCCCAGCCTGAGACACATTCAGATTTTACATGGGTTGACATCCAAAAAATGGATGGGCCACAAGTAACCATTACCAATGAAACATAACATGCTGTTTGATTGTCTTAGCATGTCTCCCTGTGCCTCTGTCAGCAGAGAAATTAATTGAGCCCCACAGCCCACCCTCACTTGACACTTTCTGCTTGCTGATCCAGAAGATTCCAGCACACTTCACCATGGTGATACTGTCCCTAGGGGCAGGACCTGCCTTGTCTCTGCAGGAGATCAGTGACTTGTCACTGCTGCCCCTTAGGAGAGTGTCTGCCTTCTTCCCAGCAGTCACTGGTTTAATCATTTAGTCATCATCTACCGCTCCTTGTCCTCTAACCATAATGACTATGAATGTTTTGTGCACTCTCAAGAGGTAATATGTTCTTCCCTACCCCAGGGAACAGTAAATGTCAAGAAATCAATGCTTTTAAATGGAGAGGAGCAAACAGTGACTCAGGTTATTCTCTAACATAATTTCTTACCATTTCTATCAGAAGTTACTCTTGGCTTTGATTCAGATACACAAGGATCAATGCATGAATTGTACCCAGTACATAAGCAGTTTGGCTTGATGTATAGTAACCACTGTAAATATGTAAAATAACAATGCACAGAAATCCAGAACTTACTTTTGGGGATTTTACAAATAAAATTCTGGTCAACAGAGCAGTAATACGTCCTCCAGGTTCCACTTGAGACATCCATATCAACACAGTGTTCATCAAAAAGTGATGTAGGCTCTCCTTTCTCCCAGTTGACATATTCTACTGCACTTCTGTCCATCCATATCCATTCTCCTAAAATGGAGTGAATTAAGTGGGGAATAAATAAGTCTGCTGGGCACAGTGACATCAAGCATAGAATTTTTTAGTTGATTAAATTGGCATCACAGAGGGCTTATTTCTCACTCTTAACAGCCAGAGCTTTTCAGGTGGGAGTGTACCAAATATAAATGCTCAAAAATTAACTCCATTAGCCTTCAGGGCCGTGGCTGTCAGAGATGTAAGGAAAACATGCTCAGGATACCTGAGGACCTTTAGCTGAAGCCTGTACCCAGGACCGTGCCTGGGAGCCTCAAGAAAAGCGGAATACCTGCGTAAGGCAGTCTCAGCAGTGCAAGCATACAGAATGTCCAGGAGATCATCTTTATGTGTGTATCAAAGATCAATATTTTCTTAAAAGACTGCAGTGGTTAAATGTCAAGTACTTTGAGTTAAAAAAGCAATAAGAAACATTTTAATCAACTAGTGCAGTGCTAAGCTAGAACCTTCTATAGACCTAAATATACTCTAATTTCAACAAAGATACAGAAAACGTAGACCTCTCGGTGATTTATGTTTTAGGTATCTTAGCAGAAAAGCTATTAAACATTTATTAGTTGACTTTTATATGATTATTTATTTAATATTTAGCATATTGGCACTGTTATTTAGTATGTTAGTGGTATTTAGTATTCACTCCTTTTTATTTAGTATTTGTTTTCATCTCAGTATGCATTGTGAAATAATTACCGTCAATATTTTTGAACAATCCTATCCAAAACTTTCTGAAGTCACTCGCAAGTGGAGACAAATAAAGTAAGAGAAAATTCATTTCAGCTGAATCTTCTATGGAAACCAGAGAAGCACCTAAAAATATCAATTAAATATTACATATAATTTCAGCAAGATTTTTCATTATAAAGTAATTATGTGAGTAAACAATCATGAAATGTTTAGTGATTAGCATTTTCATATAGTAGAAATGCTTGATAATAAATTTAAGTTAGGTGTAGCTTATAATGGATATACTCATACTACACATATTATCACTTGGTGCTGGATTAAAAAGTCCACACAAACAACTGTAAAATATCCTAAGGAAAAAGGGCACTTACCCATTTGAATACACATCATGGAAGCATCAGGCCAGCTTTCCTCAGAAGTGGTGTGAACATAGTAGCAATGACCACGGAAGGGAATCCAAGATCTACCACGCTTCGGTTCAGGACACTTCCCAGGAAGCTGTGGTGGCTCAGTGGGGATTAACTCTATTAAGAAAACCACAGGTTTCAGTGGAGTTTTAAAAGCCAAGGGAAATACGTACTCCTGCACCACACACCAGCCCTACCAATTTGACATTGATTCCAGGAAAATAAATATTCAGTAGACTTAACTAATGATAAAAAACTCAATTGAACCTGGCAAACTAGTAATAAACTATACTGCTTAGAGCTGGTTCTCCAATCTGCTAAAGAAAGCTTACACCAGTCTAACTGCAACTGTCTTCAGCAAGACAATTTTTACTTAAAACTTATGAAACAGAATGAGGAATGAGTCATATACATAAAGAATATCAACACCACCACCACAAGTTAGAGGCTTGTGGCTAGCCAATTTTTTAAATGACAGTCAGAGAAGCTGTCTGTACCTGTCCTTGTACATCAAATATCCTAAACAACAAAAAAGCAGAACTTAGAATCTACTGTATCACCTGATTAGAGCCAAAGCAGAGATTAAATGAATACAAAGTTTGCTGTAAAGTATGATGCAAATATAAGTTTAATATACAATTTAAAACAGGTTTGAAAATTGCATGCAACATTTGAGTGCTGAAGTATTTGAGCAGCAGCAACAAACATAAATTAATTGATTCGGCTGCTACACTGAAAGAAGTTTCTTAACTCACATTATTTCAAAAGATATTCTTATATGTAAAAGTGTATTATTAATATATTTATAGTGAGGCTAAAGTTGATCATTTCTGTAGTTCTTGACAACCAAGGATGCATAAAAAAAACACGGCATGTGGCATCAAATATTGCAATTGTCTTTATGATGTGCACGTGTTAACTGGCCTGCGAAATGAAATATCTGGAAATCACTCAAGACATACTGGATCTGAGAGTTCTTCCTTTAAAAAGTAATAGTTTTTCACAGGGCATATACTATCTATTACAATCTTTGCATATGTAGAAAAGTTAAATTCAAATAAAGCCATTAATTTAAATTCCAGCCTCCAAATCACATTTCTGCTATTCAGAACTTACCATTGGATTGTTTACAGAGAGATGAAAATGTTTCATTGCAAGATGCTGTCTTCCAAAACCCATCCAAATCTAAATAGACACAGGCTGTGTTTTTATTTGGTTCTCCACTGGCCCAGTTAACATACCTGCTCCTTCTTCTATCTGACCATACGTATTGGCCACCATTCTAAAAGCAAATGAGAATAAAGATTATGTCACACATAAGAATTAGATGAAAAGATTATTAAGATTATACTTGAAAGTATGTATAAACTGGGAAAAATCATAATCATGGTTTTTGCACAAAATTAATTCATCCTCTGTCATGAATACATAACAAACTGGCCCAAACTTCACTCTCTACAGCAGTTAGAGCAGTGGTCCTACAGACGTTTATTTAGCATTCAAACCTACGTTATTCAATTCACGCCATCTGTCTCATGCACTAAATGGGCAAAGGGCCTTGTGGTAACAAATGTGAATGTACAGCTGAAGGTTTTATCGAATGAGTCCACATTTACACACAAATCAAATAAAGATTGCAGAGAAACTATTGTCAGCATTCCTCTAACACAGGCTTCTCCATGTATTTAGAAAGCAAATAGAAAAAGCAGAAATTTCACCGGACAGAGAAAAACTGATGAGCCTTTCCACGGCGCAGGCACCACAGACCCCTGCCACGCGTGTTAACAGGGCTTGTAATATGTTTCCAGGTCTTGCAAGGACCAGCTACTACAGACAAGCCAAATGTGTATTTTATGAGTGAATTTCACCACTATTTGCAGGGGATAACTGATATTAGTCACATCCATGGCTTCTGTCACTCCATCCTCTGCAATCTAGCTCCATCCTCTTGTGATCTTTGGAGGCAGGCTCCCATACTGCCCTTTTGGCCATTTCCTTTCCTATCTCCTTTCCTTTGAAATCCTTGGCTATTTCTCATTCTGAATTCCTGCCTAATCTTGGTTTTGCAGTGACTACTCTCACTGAGATGTGGCTCCGATTCCTCTCATCTCAACACCTGTGCCCCCTCTCAGTCCTGTGTCCCACCAAGACCTTGCTCTACCTCTTGCTATTGATTTCCGCACAACTTCAGTTCCAGAAATATCCAGCTAAATCATATTTATCCATGTTTTTTTTTACATGCCTCTATTAGCTGCTTCCCATTTCAGACCTTTCCTCTCTTGGCTGAGTTTGTCGGCAGTTTTACACCAGGCACTGGCTTCGGCTCCAGAAGTCAGCCTAAGGTTTTCCCATTGCCAGAGCTCTGGTCCTGCCTTCTCTTTCCCCTATTGCCCAGCACAAGCTTTTGTACTGTTAGGATGTGAATTTAAACAAAAACTTAAAATAAATTCACAAAGAAAGACTATTTCTAACCCAATTTTTCCTGTGGTATGCTCTACGATGTGCCTTCAGAAATGGCAACACACCCCCACACAAGTATGTGGTAGACCATAGCGTAGGAAGTGGGAACTCCACAACTGCTTTACCACTGAAGCCACTGTGTGCTGCAGATACATCTTTGGTGGCCTTTCACTGTGGGCTGTGGCAGTTCTCGCTCACACTGTGGACAGACACTTAAATGTGTAAATGCCCTGAAGTGGAGGGAAGGCAGTATCCCCCAAAAGGTTTCGACTTCTGCCACACGTTTGTGGATCTGACAGATAACTCATCTAAGATAGCGGTATGACTGTCACTAATATTTGGTAGACTCACTGTGTTGCTGTTAAGGCCAATCCACACAGGCTCCCAGTGTTTTATTATTTGTAGCCACACATAAGATTCAGCATAAGGATCCAAGACACTGGCCAGTTCTGCAGACTGGTCCCTGCACTCCTTCTCTGCTTTTTCCCAGCTCATTTTGTCCTTGATGATGGCATAGCGGTCATCTCCATAGTTGTTAAAGCCAGGCATGGGAACTGTGGGTTGGGAGTTGTGGACTTTGGGGTCTGTAACAAGAAAAAAATAAAAAAAACCAAAAGAAAAGTCAAACTTTATATTTCCTCAGATATACAACACCGAGAGAAAATCTAGTGTACTGGTGTAGTCAAGCAATTAAGAGAGACTGCAATAACAAATTAAGACTGCAATAACAAATTAAGTCCAAACTATCGCTGCAGTGATGAATGTCACATTTTCATGTACTGTGACAAATTTTTCTAATACTTGTCAGAATGGCTTTTTAGCATAAATACCTGTATCATCTCCAGGAACATACCTTGTAAGCACCAGACCTACCCAAAGCATATTGTACCAATGTAGGCCATTAAAAGGAACAATTCTTTCACTTTTCCATTATATAGTAGCATTGTTTGTATTTCTGATAAGGAACAGGGTATGATAAGTACACTGTGAGCAAGCAGAGGGATATAACTGCTGCTGCTGAAATTGCCTGAGAAAGAATGTAAGGGAAATCAAGCAGGGCAGTTTTACAAAATAAAGAAGTTGCAGTGCTTTTAAGTGTAACAGTAGAATTCCAGTTTTGAATAATTTACCCATATAAAGACAAAGCACTTGCCCACCCGTTTGCCAAAAGTAGTAAAACACATGATGATCCATAGATTTTTTTTAGTTTACAGGTCTAGTCATTAAAATAGGAAAGGTTAAAAGATTTTCTCAAAAAGAAATAAAAAAAAGTGTGAGCATTTTGTTAAAATGGTTCATAGTGCATGTGATACTGTCATTAATTACAGTTAAGTTAGGGTGGAATTACAGGAAAGTCACTTTTAACACGAGTTTGAAATAACCACAATAAATCAGCTGTACTAGAAAGCAGTGAAAGGAAACTCACCCGAATTTTTCTGGCATATGTAACTTTTGCTTGCTTTACATGCTTCATCTTTCCATTTCCCTGCCTGTTCAATAGGGTTCTTAATCATAAAGACACAATCTTCCTACAAGACAAATGAGATTAATAAGAAAAACATGTGGACAGGTAGGAAACATTCAGCATTCAGACTCACCTATCACATGCAGGTACATACAGATGAATAATATGAAGGTCAGAAATATGCATACATGGACTCATACAAGCAATGGTCAGGCACAGTAATATGACAGTGAGCATTTGCAACTCAGCCCTAGAAAATTTTGCAGTTGGATGATGAAGGAGTTGCAAAGCACAGCACAGAGGCAGGAAGAAGCGTCTGGGACTGTCTGTGCATATATCCCCTCTGAGCATGACCGTGTATGTGTGTGCGTGTGTGCAGACAGATATGTATGAACTAGGTGTGGACCACAGACTTGCTGCTGTGTTCCTGGAGGTTACAGGGAATCTCTCCTCAGCACTGAAGCTTGCCTGGAGACCTGAATTCCTCTTCCTGCCCCAGTTCAGCACTGGGAACACAGAGCTGTAATGTAGAGGTGGTTTGTCAGAAACAACATTTTGTGGGGGACGCCTCCCGAAACTCTTTCCACTGCACTTTGGACCTTCCTCATTTTCTACCCACAGCATGAGAAGCTGCTGCTTGGCTTTCTGCAGCAGGAGACAGCAGCTTTCCCCACCTCACATCAGTATCGCCTCATGCTACCTCCAAACCCCCTCGGGGCACTAGCCCAGGTCTTGTCTGCATGTGAAGGAAGTTGTATGTGGAACAACTTCTGGAGGGGAATGGTCACAGCCTTCTGCAGAAATTCAGCAATGCAACTTTCTGCAGCCTTCTGTATGTATGAGATTTGTAAGTCCTGGAGATCCTAAAACACAGCTCAAGTCTGATGGCAGCAGAAGTTGGACCTCACAGAACTTTTTTCCACTTTAGCTGAACTTGAAGCAATTGTGTTATGAAAAAAAAAGAGACATTTGGTAAAGCTATCACAGGATTACAGAAATAATACTCTTGCACAGCATTCTACATTAGCCATTTTACAATTACCAAATAACACTCTTACAGTTCTAAGACAAGTTTTATCTTACAATTCAACACAAAAAGATACAACCATGCCAGGAGTTTCAAAGCATATAGATGGGATCTTTTAGAAGGAAGATTAGAGGAGGATAAAAATTAGAAAGGAAGACATAGTCTCCCTCTTTTGACAATTATCTTAACAAGCTCAGCGCCAAGAAATGTCAATACACACAGTTATCTGAGTATTTTCATCAAATCTAAATAACATTCACTGCATCTCAAAATTATATAGTTTATGCTATTATTTATTTGAATCTCCTGATGAGTCATGGTAAAGTGAGGGAACTTTCTCACTTGTCTGTGTTTTGCATAATACTTTAAAACCTTTGTCTGGACTCATATAGAACCATGACAAACCACAGAAGTTGAAAAAAAGTGTGTAGTCTGCTTTTAAAGACCAACAAGATTACTAAAAGCCTTCATAAAGGAAAAAAAACACCAAAAGATACCATAGTAGCTACATGCATTTTAGCCATCTACCAAAGTTCTAACGTTTAAGTGATAAAATGGATGCTTACCATACTATAATAACTTCGGGAACCTTTTGCCCAATTTGTATACTCTACTGGACTTCCCTCTGTCCATAAGTACATGTGCTCCTGATTTATGTCATTCAGTCCAATCCAAGCATCAGTAGCAGCTTCTTTTAAGAGGGACATGAGGGAAGCTGAAGGAAAAAAAGAAATACTACATAAGGAAGGAAACTGAACCTTCCCCAACACTGCAGACTTTAGAGTGGAATCAGGATGATGAGTTTTGGTTTGGTTTTCTCTTTATGATAAGACATCAGTCTTATGATAAAAGTAAAATTAATAGATGATCATTCGTCTGATATTAAAATCAGAAAAAAGTCTTTACAAACTCAATGATGGGCAAATTTTTAATAAAATGGGAATTTATTTTACACCCTTCTATGTTGTTCATCATCTGAGGAAGCATGGAAAATGTTTCCATGTATTACAGAAATTAACATGAGTACATAAACTTTGGCACATAGAAAATGAGTCTACGGACTCTGCATTCCCTTCTCTTTTTCTGGTAACTTCTAAATCTGGCTTAAAAATTTCGTTTCTAAACAGGCATAACACGAATAAAACTACTTAATAACTCCACTGTCTGAGGATGTGTCCTCCACTGCCACCCACAGTATTTGGCTCAGCAGGTGGGTGCACCTGGTGATTTGGTTTGGGGTATTACTCCCTTTGTGTGCTACTTTTACATAGAATCATAGAATGGCCTGGGTTGGAAGGGACCTCAAAGATTATCTGCTCCCTTAAAACAAAAGAAAATGTGGACATTTTATTATACGACTAGCCTCTAATATATAATTTTAATATTTGAACAGTACCTCCTATATTAACCCCAAAACATTGATTTTCAAAGTTAATTGAGACACTAAAACCTATGCAAGAATTTTTTTCCAAAGACTCAATTTCTCATTCAACATAACTTTATATTAATGTGGGAATAAATAACAACATATATTGCAGAAGTTATAACATCTGTTTTAATCTTTTTATCATGGTGTCTCATCCAATAGCAAAACACTGGTATTTTATACCTTGCACTTCTTTTTTTGATATAGTAGCCAGGTTTCCTCCAAAATCTATGCAACTGTTCCGTGCAGCATGCCATGTCAATGTATCATTTTCATTCAGGCCAAATACTTTAAAACACTGAAAAAGAGAAGCATGCTAATTCTGTAAATGGATGTTTTAATTTCTGGTGAAAGCATCTCTGTCTGTAACAAACCAGATAAGCTGAATATTTTAAGTAAAAAGGGAGATTAGCTGATTTAAGAGTATTTTCTAGCTTGCCTTAGGTTTTAGTGATAGAGAAGATCTGTACTAGAAAATTAGTATAAAGGCCAATATTTTAGCATACTCTTAGAAGAAAGAATGTGTCAGTCTATTGATCTCAGCAGAAATTGCGTTAAACTTCTGAGTACAGTTCTGAGGTGTAAATTTGTGAGAGAAATGCTGAAGAAGACAAGAATAAGATATTTTATTGAATCAAAATAGCCCCTGTTTCCCTCTTTGTCAAATCAGATTTGGTTCTCCCAGAATAATCACAGAAAGACAGTGATTTTGATATTATAAAGAAAACCAAGAATTTACCATTTCTTGTAATACGATCTTATGAGATTTAACTAAGACATCCTCAGACAGCTTTGTCAAAGCCAAGCAATGTAAATGTGCTAACTAAGGCATGTAATTGAAAAGTTAAACAGGCAATTTGGGGAAAAGTTGAGCAAAAAAGGAAGGTAGTGCCTTGATTGTCAGAAGCAGTGTATAAACACTTAGGCAGGACACAAGGGAGGAGCCTTTGGAAGCTTTGGATGTGAGGAAGACAGAGACATTTTAGCTTGAAAGAGAACCACAAAATTGAATATGCTGAGTTTGTGACTGAAGAAGGAAAAAGGAAACAACAGCCAGTGGATCTCAAAGGATCTCTATCAAAATGAAATATTTTGGCTGAGCCAAAGGAAAGACAGAGCTAGACAAAATAATGCAATTGAGAATTATTTTCATTGTTAGGTGTATTCTAGTAGTAGTAGTGTAGTGTACGCTGTTGTTTTATACCTTTTATAGCTTCATTGATAAAAATCTATGGATGTTTAATACCTACAGTCTCTTATCCTGAAGTTTTGTCTTTTGAGAAGGCTAGGAGTGATCATACATAATAAAGTGCAGTGAATCTTAAAACTGCATTACTTAAAAACCTTAACAGGTGTTTGGTTATAGAAAAAAAAAAAAAAAAAGAAGACAAATTTGCTCAAGGGAAGGTGTCTTAATGGAGAGCTAGTAGGTAAGGGATAAGCAGGCATCCAGGCACTATGGGAGAGCCAGATAACCTCAGCACAGTAAACAAGAACATACAACATCTCCATACAAGGAAGGTTCTTCAGCCATCTGTGGCAACACAAAACACTAGCAAAAAAGTAAGATGACTTTCTTCTTGTATGTCTTACGACCTTCCTCATACTGCTGTGATCCCAATAGAGGCTGTAGTTTGTTGTTTAGGGTTTGTATTTTAAAGTCTCTAAGTACACACAAACAGAAGATTCTTTGTCACAACTGAAAGCCCTACTACAACTGAAAAACTGATTGGTTTTTAATCCACTTTTTTAAAAACACAATATACTGACATTTCATACTGCACCTTGTTATCAGCAAGAAGCCAGCCATCCAGACACCCACCCTTTGGTGGTGGTGAAGTGGGAACAACGGTTGGACGAACAGTGCTGTTAAGCCTTTCACAGATGAATAACTCAACACTCCCACAGTTGAGATCGTTCCATGTACCTGAAAGCAAATTTGAATTAAAACAAACAAACAAACAAAAAGGCAAAATGCGACTGAGACTGAGATAAAAAGTGTCCTTTCCTAGGGAAAATCTATCATAGGAAGTAGAACTGCTTACAGCATTTGTGTTTCCCTCCCCCAGAAATAATAATATATAATTTTTATGTTTCTTTCTAAGAAATGTTCAGGTTTCCAGCAAAATTCAGAATACGAATAATTTCTTTAAACCCAGAAATATTTCAATATTGCAAAACCATAGCATTGTCAAGGGGGTGCTTTAGTTCAAATGCTTAATTCTCTAAGTTCTGTAAGATCTCTAGAATCACCCTGCCTGTACAAGGCACTCAGTCCTTGTTACCTTCCTACCTGAGCTTCTCACAATCTTATAGTTGTCTGAGTATCTTTTGAGGAAAAACAATACTGAGTCTGCAAATAGCCTGATGCTTACCTGACCTGTTCACATTGAAATTTTCTGACAAAACTAGGAATCAAACTACAGATGTAATCCAATGTGTTAGCTACATAGAATTCAATTTTTCAAAAGTGCATAAATGAAAGAAGAGAATTTATTTTCCTTTGCTTTCTGAATAATCTATGCAACATCAGTGTGCTCAATATTATAACTCGCCCAGCCTTGCCTGTGCAGCCCTCCCAAGCCTTGTCACACCCTGCAGATTAAATGCTGCTAAAGTATACCCACCTGTATGGGTATACATGACCACACAGTTCTCATCATTATTTGCAAAATTTGGTTCATTTGGAGACCAGGCAACATAGTTCACTGGGGTTCCATCCATCCACCTGAAAGAAGTAATTTGAGGAAACAATAATTCTTAGTTGAATTAGTTAATATTTCTTTGCAAAGCAAGTATTTGAGCTTTGTATTCTAAGTTTCCTGTATCCTAGCTTACAGACACATGTTGTTCTCTGCTATATGAAAACCAAGACCTTGCACTGGAATTAGCAAAAAATATCTTTATATCAACTCCCTCCCTGTCTAGGTCTAACTAATCATCTTAACTAGTGGTTCCAGCCTTTCTTTGTCTCTGAACTTTGACAGTGTGCAGGAAATGCACCAGTCTAGCAGTGGACCTGGCTTTATCTGGAGCACAGAAACAGACAACTGAGCCTATTATAGCAATCTCCTGGATATAAAAGAAGTAGTATAAGATCATGTAGGGTAACGAAGAGTCTTGGACCAGGTACTGAGAACCACTAAGGACCATTTTGTTAAGTAGAAGAAATCTTTAATATTATACACCTATTAGTTGTTTTGGTTTGTTTTGGTTTTTTTCAGTTATGCAACAATAATTTCCTAGTTTGGTGATTCACAAATTTATTTTCAAAAAGTAGCCAAGGACAAGCCTCCTAGAGCCAACCATGCCAAATATTCACATTAGGAGTTTGACAAAGTTAATTTGTTTTTACTTACCGGAATGTTTTGTCAAGGCTCACACTTAAGCCAATATAGAAGCTATTTCCCCAGTCTTTATAGAAAATCTAAAACAAAACAACAAAACCCCACAATTTCAATGATCTGTAATAAAAGAGATTTCAAATAAAACAAGCAAACTCTCAAAAAATGCTGTAGTGTCATTTGTACAATTACACAATATACAATGTGCAGGGAATTACTGGAATTATGTGTCTGAACTGCAAAGTGAAAAATTTTAAATTTTCCTCCAATTTCAAGTATATAATTTTTTTTTTTAAAGCAGAATGAGCTGAAAAAGAAATTGAGCAACAAGCTATGTTATGAAAAACCTCTTAAGCAGGCTTATAACTATATTTGTAAGAATTTTAGGAAAGCATAGTGAGAATTTGCTGAAAGGCTACAAGTAAATGGGGGGGTTCAGTCCTTAGTCATGGAGGAGGAATTAATGGAATCATATTCAGTTTTAACACTATGAAACTATTTTCAAAACAGTATATCATCGTCAGGTCATCCTCTTCCTACTAGAAAATATTCTATCTTAAACCTTTTGCTTAAAATATGAGATCTGTTTTGACAAAAAGCTTTTATTGAATTCTGTGAAAAGAATGAGTCAGAAAGCAAAATGTAATCACTAATTACAGCTTTCAGCTAAACAGACCAAGGTCTTTGAAAGCTGCACCCTGAGAGTATTCTTCAAAGGAAGCTGGGAATTTGTCTACATTTAGCAATTTATCAAAATAATGATTATGGTAAAGCTTCTAACTAGATAAGTCCATGAAAAGATAAAAGGTGGCATTGATTTCTTTTATGGTAGGGACTATTTTTTAATATTTTGCAAGCCAGTTGAAAAAAGGTGCATGAGTTCAAGACAAAATTGTGCATATTTGAAGCAAATATGTTTCTTACATATTTCCAAAGAAAAGTTTTTTCACTTTCACTCTCAATGACAGCAAGGTCACCACCATTCTTCTTGCAGAAGTCTCTGGCTTTTTGCATAGGCATTACTTCTTTGCTGAAATAGTATTCCTTGTGCTTATAAATTATCCAGCCATCTTCACCAACAACATATTCATAATCTGCAAATTAAAGCATTAAGCAGTCTTTAGTAGAAATTAACATCAATTATATGTGTTTTTTTTTTTTTATTGGAAGTACAAGACTTACGGAATGTAGAATTAGGCTCTGGTTTCAGCGGCGCTCCTGCAATATAAATCAATATCTGTGTATATTATGCTTCTCAGACAACTCTCAATTAAATACATTTATACAGTAATTACCATTTTAACTTCAAGTAACAATCTTATGGGTTATTCAGCATGCTTATTTTTGTTACAGAATTTATCAGAGTATCTGAAAAAAAACTGCTACTCTCAGCAAGATAGCATGGTAGAGCTGATCACAAATTAAATTTACAGAACCTATGTCCAACTTTAGGCTGTTGCATTACACTTCCCCAACATCCTGCACATACATCCCAAACTTACCTGTGTATCTCATGGATTAATAGTTTTCAACAGCTTTTACTTAAATGTATTAAATGTTTCATTGTGATTGATAGCCTAGGTACCTCTAATACATGCAGATTGAGTCATCTGACCTGGAAAGGATGTTCTAATCTACCTCTAAAAGTTGCTACAGAAAGAAAGTTATCTTACCTTTTTTAATTTGGCAAACATAGTCCAGCATGTGTTCACAAAATAAATCGTTCCAGTTCATATTGAGGTAGCCATTAAACACACCACATTTTTCATTCCCATCATAATTGTTTGGTTCTCCATGTGACCATTTTTCAAAATTTACCTGGAGTGGAAACATAGTTGTGTTACTATTTTGCTTTTAAAATGAAACAATTGTCTTGTATTACCCTGTTAAAGAAGAATGCACTTCCATTCGATTTCATGGTCCATCTTATTCTTCAATGCCAGACCTTTTAAGAAGTGCATAACCCTTGAATAGCAAAAGGATTCATCCGTGTGTTTATAAGCCATGTTAGTAAACCAAGAAGTTCTTGCTCCGTTTTTTATCAGGAAGGACAACGTTCCCCTATCGAGCTCTAGAAGGATGTTCTCTGGTCCCTGGGTTGTTTATGCTGCTCAGGTGTTTCAACCTAAGACAATCCATCAGTGCTGCCATAGGGACTTGGACCTTACAGGCAACGAAGGTAGCAAAGCCTAGTTTGTATAGATGTAAAAAATTGTTTCTTACAGCAAATGATAAACGGGAATATAGAGATTAGCACAATTAGATTTGCCTAGATCGGGAGCAATATTCCATCACCTCTGGTGTTATTTCATTACTTGAAATGCCATATTGTCGTCTATTACTATGAACTACCAAGAGATTAAAACTAACTCCTAGACAAGAATCAGGTTCTAAAGACTTAAGATCACTTGCAGCTTGTATATTCTGAGAGCTGCCTGCCAAGACATACATAAAAAAAATAGTAAAAAAAAAGCTGTAATAATAAATTATTTACTCACTGGTGAACCATCGCTCCATGCAAATCCACTGTCAGAGTCCAAGGCACTTAAACCCATCCAGTAAGAATAATGAATGTAATCTCTCTCTCTGAATGATTACAAATACAAACAGTCACAGCATGAAAAAGAGAAAAAGCATGTATAGCATTACATTATTTTCAGTGTTTTGATATTTGAAGTATCATTTGAGAAAGTCATATAAAGTAATCATTCAATTGTCATGTGGAGAAAAACACCCTGACACTGCATGTGGCAGGAAGCACCGAAACACAGAACTTCATGGAAAAGATAATAGATGCCATGAGTTTATAAATACTGAGTTAAATGAAAATACATTTTATGATCCTGGTTCCACCAAGTGGCATAGGCATCCAAATTCAGACCCATCTGCACTCATAGGCTTGATTTAAACATTTATATAAGCACATCTGTAAGTCAGGTTTTCCTTAGTCTTCCAATTTTTCCCCTTAACTAAGGTAGGAAACCAGCATGAAATATTCCTTTAATCAAGAGTATTTTACTCACTGATCAACTACAAATCAGCTAAATTCAGTGGAAACCAACTTTCAAGATATTTCTCTCAGTTTTGGTTATGCTCAGGCTGCTTCAATGCATGGCACCATCTTCCCAGAGGCCTGTCAAGAAAACCCTATTGCTCACTTCTATTTACCCATTTCCTTCTGCCACTTTGAAAGGATATACACCATCATTGTAAAGTACAAACTGATCACCAGAAATTGTTTATGTCTTTCAGAAAGGTAATATTTAAATTTTTTTCTTATATTTAAATAATGGATTGTGCAGATACTTACAATCTAGTTATCAGGTTTTGTTCTTCTTCACTGTGGATACATGCCAGATCTCCTCCGATGGTTCTACAAAAATCTTTTGCATCAAACCATGTTTTCATTTTCTCCCTTCCTCCCTGAAAAATCTATAAAAAGTGGTCAACTAAATACTTTGCTGGGTATTACAAGAATCTAGAAACAGAAATTAAGGCTTCTATCTTTGTTCTAGTCTTCTGGTCTAGTTTTATTGCTTAATATTTAACTGTGCAACCGTAAGCCTGGGATCCTCTGCCAAATCTGATTCTTGTGACTTTGCTTTTCCTATCACCTCAGAGCCCCTGTGGCTCCAAACTTAAGATCAACACACATACAGCTTTGTCCAGCACTTCCCAGCCACATCACCTGCAGTTGGCTGGACAGATGTTACCACAGACTGCCTATCAGGTAGGCAGGGTAAAATCAACCTTCCATGGATACACAGAACATATTTGTATTTTCATTGACAAGTGTTTGCATTCAGAAATTGAACACCTACTTTGAAGCAGAAGCTGCTCTGGGGAATGGATTGCCATCCCTCTGGGCACAGCAGAAGATGGGATATCGTTGGAGGAGGAGGAGGGGGAGTCACTCCCTCCACCAGCTGCTTGCAGAGAAACATGTTTGTTTCTTCACAGTTCATAATATCCCACAATCCAGCTGAAGTTCCTGTTGTCATGGCCACGCAGCCTGACTCCCCTCCTTCATGAAACATAAAATTATTAAATCTTACTAATGACTGCATCTTTTCAAAGTATATGCTGCTTACTTAAGAGTAACCTGTTCCCCCTGTGTCTGGGTATCAATTGCTCACAATAGCTCATGTGCATTTATATTAAATCATAAATAGAAATTCTAGCAAATTCCTTTCACATTATACTACGAGTCACTTAACAAAACCATCAAACAATAAAGAGCGAATGGTACCAAAAGACATATGCAGTCCCAGGTGACCTTCTGGAAGGAGTTACCAGAACCCCTGATTTAATCCCCTTAGCAAAAATGGAAAGTTGCACTGTCCTTTCAGCTGCTTTATACCAGAAGAGTTTCTAAACAATTTTTTTTAGCTTTTAAATCCCCACTTTTTGGTTCCTCAGAGCAGAAACTCAGTGGTCCCCATGGCACATACCAGGCATTCCCACATTCCAGTGAGTGAAGGTGACTGGATCCCCACTGGCCCACCTGAACGTCCCCTGCTCCTCCATGTCTGAAAGACCAATCCAGAAGTATTTTGCTGGATTGAATCCAGTTATGGAAGTAAAAAAAGCTTGTTCATATCTGTGAAGAGTAAGTACCAAAATTACGTATAACATTTAATCATAATTTGTACATTTCTTCAAACAGTTCGTTGTAGCTAATCTGGGAAAGTTAAGGTGATTTTTCGGTATGTATGAAATTAAGCAAGGGTAATCATCTTACTTTTATAGTTCTAATCCTCATACAAAGTAATTTTTATTTTACTTTTTGTTAATGTAAATCATGTCTAGAATTCAGAGTATTCTATTCTCCTTTTGTACTGCACAATGAACAATACAAGCCCCACAGTATTGTATTAATGCACCTGTTACTCATTCTGCAGAGTGAGCTACAATGCTTTTATTCTAAAAAGGGTAAGTTTCCAAACCTGTTAAAAAAAAAAAAGAAAAAAAGACTAAAATCCTAGAATCTAGAAGAAACAGTTCCACATGCTTATCTGTTTATTTTTAGTTCAAGAAGTTTTAAAACAATCTGTCAATCTGGGGTTGTTGTAGGGGTGATCCAGTTTTTTAATTCCTGAAGGCAACAGTATAAGTGTGTAGTAGCACTGGCCTGAATGTTTTGATGACCTACAAGCCCCTGATCTATAGTGCAATATTTCACCAGCTCTACCATAGATTTTCCTGCAAAAAAGAGTGGTGTCACACTAGACAGACACTATGAATAACTGCTGAATAATGAGAAATTTCTCTTCCCTTCCATCCTGGTTACACACATTAAAGGACAAGAATTATGTTTCCATACCTGTCTCTCACAGTAGCGAGGTAACCTTTGTTTTCTTCACAGATTTTTTTTGCATCTGAAAATGTTGCTGGTAACTGCCCCACGGAGTAACAGTAAAAGCCGTGCTTCATCCAGCCCTGGCAGTGTCAACAGCAGAGATGTACAGAGAGGCTGTCAGATTGCACAGCTTTGTGAACTTCCAAAAGCCACACCCAATTCCAATTACCACACCCAAAGCCAAAGTTGCTCTCAGGAATCATGGGAAAAAACCGAGAGGATAATCAAACACAGCTTTTGTAATCATAACTCTTGAAAAAGGACACACAAGAGGTCTTTGCAAACGGTGAGCTGTGGGATTGCCTTTGGGCTGGCGACCATGGTCACAGCCCCTTTGCAGCTCTCTGTGAAAGTTTGCTCTGGCTTCTCACTGTGTAAGGATAGCTGTTGCAAGAGGTTACAAACAATCTGCAAAACAGTGGACTCAAATATTCCTGATTCCTGTGGCAGACTGATTGAACTGAGAAGGCTGCATGTAACCCATGACCAGTGAGTTATAGCCTGAAAAAGTACCGACGTGTTTTGCACAGAGTTGCTTTAATAGAGATGAGTCAAGTGTGCTTGTAAGGAAATAAAAAGGTCTATCTACATTCAGTTAAATAAAAAAATTCCCCTTTAGTCGAAGAAGTATCAATACATATGAAATTAACGGCTTTCCAGGCTCCATCAAGAACAAAAGTCAATAATTTGTTTCTGTGCTAATTCTGATCACGGGAATGAAAGTCATATGCAGCAACTTCTGCTGCTTTGTTTTACACTCACTTTCTGGCAGCCTGGGTAAGTAACCTCGACTTCCCCTGATTCTTCAGCCAAGGGCTTCCTTTTGCAGATGTAGCCAAATTTCATTTCACAGGCACTGTCAGCCCAGGATCCATCCTGAGTATGGTAAGAAAAAACAACTGAGAGAAGTGAAACCTAAGAAAATTGAGATCCAACAAGAATATTCACCATCCTCAGAAAGAATCTTCTCTTTTCATATGTCTGAGACTGTTTCAACTCTCTTCCTTGCCTTGCTTTTACTCCAAAATTTCCACTTAAAGACAGCGAGGGTCATATTTCCTCAGAGCTGTGAAAATGAGGGCTGGATGTATTAAAGATTCAGTGGCTGATGAGAGCAGGAAGGAAACATGCTGTTCCACTCTCTTCTCACCAGCATAGTAACTATTATATTCATATAACCAGATGACAATAGCAAGGAAATGCTGGATAAACTAAACATAAAATATGAAAGAAGTATTTTTCCACTGCATTACATGTCTTCTTATGCTGAGTATAAAACAAGATAGATTTTTTTTTTTTTCAGCTCTAAAAACACAGTTTAGTTGTTTTGGAGGAAAAATGAGGAAGTCCCTGCTCCAAGAATCTATGCCACTATGATTAGTCATGTTAAATGTGGATGATGAGTTATTTCAACCAATTTCAGATGGACACTGTTGCAGAGAAGACCAAGTTTCCATGTAGTAAACTGCTTCTGGTGCTCCATCATACACCTTCCTAGATGTGGTCTCTGCTCTCCTTCCACACTAAGATATCTTGAATTAAACCAAGTTTATAAATACTTTTAAATCCGTCATCCTTTTTTTGTTTGTTTGTTTGTTCTTAATCATGGATGTTTTCCTTTTGGGGGGGCTCAAAGGACAGAAGAAAGCATAAGAGTGGGGGAGGGATTTTTACCTCTCCCTTCATACAGATGCAGTCTGCCTCATTCCATGTGTGAGTTGGCTCTCCGTGATGCCATTTGGTATAAGTCACAGGTGTGCCATCACTCCATTCAAAATACATTTGAACTCTGAAGTCATTTAGACCAATCCACAGCTCATCATCTGACTCTAGGAACACAAAGTTAATTGTAGTATGGGGATGTCTTAAAATGGAACAATCACATCTCACATCCATTTTTGACTGGGGAAGAATTTTTTGTCCAAAAAAAATTAAAATCCTGGTTACAATGATTAAACGAATAATAGCGAAGCGTATAATTTCAGATTAAGAAAAAAAGCAACCTGCAGGAATACTCACTGTACCCAAGCTGGGACACTGTAAAACTGTATTCTTCAATATTATGAATACTCGCCAGATCTCCATCTTCTTTTCTACAGGAAGACTGGGCTTCTTTCCATATTTTTGGTGTTCTATAAATTCTGTAGCAATGACCTGCATAGGGCACCCATTCCCTGGGACACTTAAAAGGCTTTAAGCCACCTAAGAAAAATTGATGTCAAACAATTAATGTGCAGTCCTGTTCAGTGCTTTATTTTCATCAAAAAGAAAATGATCTGTACCGACATGAATTTGAAATACTGGAGCACATACTGGAGGAGAGAAGCCAAAGTCTGAGGGTTACAAACATTACAGAACAAACTTTTCTCTCCCAGTTGTGCTGGGAGCTACCAAAAAACCACTTTTTTACAGAATTAAATAAGTACTGAGTAATTTGGCATGCAAACTTGCAGGGCACAAATCCATTTTATATCCCCCTCGGTGAGGCTCTGGGTACAGCCATGTTTGACAGAAAATGGCCTCTTTTCCTACTCAGGAATTCTATCTTGTTGAATTTGTAGATTTTGTATATTTTTTTTCCTCTGGAAATACCAGGGCCTCAGGAGCTCCTGCACAACCCCAATCATATATAAGCAAGTCCAGACACATTTATGCTGTACCAGATGTGTCAGAAATCCCAGCTGCACAGAAATGCTGCAGACTTTGTTCAGCACTTCTTTCTTGGAGTGAAGTTAATATGGGCAGCCACCTTCCACTGCTGGGAAAGTTCATGTGATCTGCACCTACATCTTTTAGCAGAACGTGTCTTAGAAGTATTTTTTAGAGCTGATATTCATCAGTATTTCACAGTCTGGATAATATGACTAAACACCTAATCCTGCATTCTTTAGTACTCTTCAAAATGAGCCCGAAAATTGGTTTCTCAGTATTTGACCCAGGTCATCAAGTGTGATCCTTTTGTTTTAACAATATATTGTCATTTCATATACTGCATCCTCCCAGTATTTCTCACTAACTGTAAAAATAGCCTTAGTTTTTGACCAACATACCTGGGGCAATAGTGGAAGGATACAAGGAGTTGTTTCTCTTTTGGCAGATATATCCTAGTTTCCGATCACACGCCTGGTTTTCCCATTTGCCATTCCTGCCTTGGAAGGTCCCACATATTTTTCCAGATTCCACAGAGGGATTTCCTTTAAAAAAGGGGTGCAGAATTCTTCTGTTAATACTGAAAATTTTCACCTCTTAACAGAAGGGAATGTAAAAGACTTTTGAAGCTGCAAAACCACTGGAGTATTAATCTTTAGAGTAATAATTTCCAAGAGAGGTGACAAGGGAGCAGCACTGGGATGGCCAAGAGGGCTGACACTTCAAATGTGAGACTTGCTCCTCTTCTCTTATACACTGCTGAAGAAGAAGTTCAGTGTATTTGAAGAACAGCAGCATATAGGAAAAAAGTTTTATAAAAGTTTATCTAAGACACAATTCCTTATGGAGTGATAGTATTGCAAACAACTCAAGGTCCTTTACTGTTGAATACTGGAAGTGAAATGTGTATTTAATTCCACAAGAGTGCTCACCCTTTCCTTGTAGTCACAGCTGCTATTATGAAAACAGGTAACATAACAACATGCAAGATGGTGATTTAGGTCCCAAGAAAAGAGTGAAAACTTACTAAGATAAAGTACATCAAATAAATGTCATAAACATTAACTGAGAACAATAGAAAATATTTTATGCTGTTTCTCTTTATTTATTTCCTCTCTTTTTTACATTCTGTTTATGTCATTTGTCATGAGGTGTTTTTATTTGAACTGAATAACATGCCTGATGAGAAAATTGCGGACAGAAAAACAGAACGAGGTATAGACATTTATTTTCAACTGTTTTTTTTTAATAAGCTATTTGCTTTTTCTGGGAAATTCAGGATTAATAACAATCTATCTCTGATATGACCCCCATTACTGTAATATTCTACCTTTCCCATAATTCCCAACCTGTGAAAATTCTGTGAAACCAAAGAAATTATATAACAAGAATTTGGTGAAGGGGAAGGGAGAAGAGGGAAAGGGAGGAGGGGAAAGGGGAGGAAAAGGAAGAGGAAGGAGAGAGGAGGGGAAAGAAAAGTTTTGGCCCAGATGCTGCTTATCATTTAATAACAGTGCAATTACCTGGAGCCCAGTTCAGGTATCTGAAAGGACTGCCCCCAGTCCACCGCCAGCCACTGTCAAGAGCACTGTAAAGACCAGTCCAGAGCTTTGCATTGACACCCAGGTCACTAGTGAGCCCTAAACGGCCAAAAGAAACAATCAGTCGAGTTACTCAGTGCCTCAGATTTTGTAAGCTACTCAAGAAAACTGAAAATTGTATTTTAAAGCATGAGGGTGAAAGTGTCATTGAAGGTATCTATTTTTTGTAGTATAGGTGCGATTATTTGCATTATTTTAATATTTTTTTGTGAAAAAGGGTCAAGCTCTCTTAAGAATGTGACTGAGACCTATTTTCACAGGGCAAATAAAAATATCCATGTTAAAGTTCTTGGAGCTGACCTACATTTTAAACAGTGCATTATTTTTAATTTATTTATTTATTTTACTTTACCTAATAAATACATTTCTTCACGAAGGTCTGTGATACTTAATAATTCTGCATTCTGCTGCTGGCAGCTTTTTCTTGCTTGGTGCCATGTCAAAAGAGACTCCGAGTTTATCTGATAACGGGTTTCTGTCACAGGATTTGTTTTCCAAAGATTATTGTGGGTAGTGTCTATAAAAAATGATACCAGCGATTTGACATGATAATCATATTTGCTAACTCAGAAAATGAAATCTTTGTTGCAGACTAAAATCATATTTGATAATTTTAACATATATTTTTCCCCACTTAAATATACTTTGTTAAATATTAATAATATATTAATCACATAAGGACTTATTTCCCCTTACAAGCCTTAATTTTCCTACATTGACCTTGTTCCTTTTTTTTTAATATAACCTGTCTACTTTCAGTCCACATCAATCCTCCCACTGATATATTCTACCTGTACTCAAGTATTTCTCTGTTCACCATATAGAAATCTTGGTCTCTACACCTATTTCTTAGCTTCAGACTCTTCTTATGCTTTCCCAGAACTCCCAACATGACAGAAATTATCGTGTCCAAACAATCAGGCATGAAGTGAGGATGAAGGAGTAGGGAATTTGTGCTGGGGTTGTGCTGGGAAAGCTGTGTTGGATGATTTGTAAGTGTATGGAGCCCTGGAGCACTGAGAGCAGGTGAAAGTTACTGCCTGTGTCCTGCACCCTTTCATTCACTGCAGCTCTCCTGTTCTCTCCTCCATACTATGATGCAGTACTGTGTCCTCCTTCCCTAAGTCTCACCTTCCTCATCCATTGCACTTCTTTCTGCCTTTCATTTGTCCTGACTTTCTTCTCAGCTACTCCTAGGGATTTCCTCTTCCTTTTTCCATCAGCCCCCATCACCACCCTCAGAATATTCCCCATATGTGGCAGTCTTGAGAGTGCTGTAGGGCAGTGAGACTGAAGAGCAGATGCTTCACTCATCATTGCATGCCTCACCAGGTATCACTAGGCTAGACAGAATTCAGCTTGCTGCCCAGTGCTCCTTCCACACGCCAGAAAGATTTTGGCCATGTCAGCGGATGAAACTTTTGCTTAACACTTTTCCCTAAATTTTCATGAATTACCTTTTAGTGGACAATTTCCAAACAAGTGGTCCTTATCAAAATCTGAAGAAGTTGCACACCAGAGAGAGGCTGCATCATCACTCCGAGGGATGCACTCAGCGTACCATTTACCCCTGAGCTTAAAAGGGAACACGCAAGGTGCACCAAAGGCATTTCCTCCCAGTGTATAGATATCTGTGGAGAAACATATAGATCAGTACTTCAAGTTGGTGTCAGATGTTCACGAGACTGACACTCATAGACAGCTCTTCATGGACACAGCTGAGTTGTGTAGAGCTCAACATATCAGTGCTTTGTTACCCCAAATCTTTTCAAGGCTGTTGTGCCAATGAGATATGACTATGGCGAAGTATTCAGAGATAAAACTCTCAAACAACTCTTGGGCCTCAAACTAATTTCTAACTTTATAATGTCACTGCTTTCTGAACTACTGTGTCAGAGGCTCTGTGAGTCAGCTTCTCCCGCTGCATACATACTTCTGTCCTTGGATGATGTCGACCTTTTTTTTTTCTTTTTCCTTGTATGGTGGAAAAGACATTGAAAGGAGATATCACAATATTTTCATTAGTCTTCATGAGAGGGAGTTATATCTTCAATTTGCAAGTGACTCTGCTAGAAAGTGACCCTGCCACCACTATGCAATCTAATTTGCTGGTATCTGTACAAAATTATGGTAAACTTCATTCCTGACGGAACAGTTGCAGGGTACAACAAAAATTTAATCCCTTGTTATTTAACTTCCCAATCTGCCAGTGTTACAACAGAAAGGAGTTTGATCACTTGAACTTTGATGCCCACTCTACATAGCCCAAGATCCATAAAAATGTAGGAAATGGAGATCTGACTCTCCAATGGTTATTTGTCAGAGTGTTAAGACTTATTTCATCCTAAACTATTAGGCACTGGTTTTCCTTTTGCTTTTTCCTACTTTTTCTTTTTACTGGGCCTGGGAAACACTAGGTAAATATTGTTAATGGGGGATTACAACTATGTGAACTAGAAATTAACTTCTTAGAGAAGGTCAAATCGAGTAATAGCAACAATAAAAAGTAATACAACACAATTGTCTCTTCTACAAATTGATCAGACATATTCTGAAACAGTCACAGATTTCCTTTTGCTGTTGCTGTACAAACAGAATTCCCATTCTTCCTTATGATTACATCATAGGCCTTTGTAATTTTATTCTATCATTTGTAAAAATTGCACTTAAAAAGTTATGCAGAAATGTGTAGAGTTATATTTGCCAAAAAGTATCCAGTTGTATTTGCCTTTCATTTCTACACCTGGTTTGTAGCTATCTCGTCTACTGATGACACTGTAAGAAAATGGAGCTGTCAAGCAGACAGTAGAATGCTTTGTTGATAGGGGCAGTCAAGTTACATAGAAATAGAGATGAATTTTCAGTACTCACCCTCATAGCGCTGAGAGCACATGTTGTCTGAAGTTCTGTAGATTTTCCACCTGCTCCCTTTGCCTGATCCTTTGGACAGCCTGATTTTCTTCCCCTTCCCTTTGCCATAGTTGAGAAATAAATCCTTGCCATAGCTTGCAACTGTGTCATTTCTACATTCCCACCACTGGAGCTCATTTGTCCTGTTACAGGATTCCAAGGTGATGGCAGCCTCGTCGTCCTTCGTGAAGACTCCCAGGCACAGTTTGAGTGCCATGCTCAGCAACTGTGTGGCAGAGACCCACCTGAACTTCTGAAACTCATCGTGCTCATTGCAGGTGGCAGTTATGACTGAGCTGGAGTTCTGGGCTTGGGCACAGAGCTTGCTATCTTCATTATAGATTGAAAATATTCCACTACCTTTAAGATAAAATGATAATGCAAACATCTGAGGAGAGCTTTCTTAGGAGATGAAGTCAGTTACTATCTAAGTGACACTCAGCTACTAAAAAAAAATATATACTTCACGGAGAAAGAAATCAAGGGATGTTAATCATCAGTGGGAAGGATATTAATGAAAATATTCTTAAAATGAAAACAACATCGAAGCTGAAAATACAGCTCTTTCAAGAAAAATTGCTCTTCTTCACATTCCTCCTTAAAGCACAGTGGTCTCAAAATGCATATCAAAAATGACCTTTATTAAATTTCATATTTTCTTCAAAGTTCCACCACAGCATATTAAATAGGCTTTAATTCTTTAAGTAAAAGGACTTTTTTCTTTAAAGCTATTAAAAAGCATTTACATAACTCAAACCATTTTTATATTTGGGCCAGAATGACATAGTGGCTTTCAGCTCATCAAGAAAGTGGGGAATTTTTCATTTTTGGTTAATTATCTTGGAAATTTCTGGCAGCTGTGCAAGAAGTCATTTCTTCATAGAGTTTTATTTGTAAGTTTCTTGGGAGGGAACCCAGAACTTGCAGCATCATCAGTTCTGAGCACAGTTAAGCTAAGTAAGTACCCTAAGTGCCATTAATAGCTACACTTGTAAATAGAAATGTGCGACACTGCACAACAAGGTTTTGTTTCTTAAGACCAGCTTCAAAAAAGGACCACAGCTTCAGCCTCCTCCAAATTTTTACTATTTTTGCAGCTCACCTTGCATCCCTTCACTCCCTTCTAAGTGACAGGCAACATCATCCAGCTCACTCTTCAGTGCCACTGAGCTTCACCCAAGGTTTCTTAATGGAATACTTAAGTGGGGCTTCATAACCCTTCCCATCCCAGAGCTGCCAGGGAGTGGTGTTGCTCTAAAAGTCTACAGACCAGAACAAGCTTGATGGCATTTCCCCTGACACAGCTCTCCTGCTGCAGTGGTTCTTGAGAAGGTTAGCAGAGGATGGGTTAGAGCCAGCTTGGTCTCACCCAAAAGCATGCATGGAAGAAATTGTCCTGAGAGGATTAGGTCAGCATTAGCTAGTCCCTGCTGCCATTCAAGTGGTAGCACTGGACTCCCAGCTGGGAGCTTTCCAGGTGAAAGAGCAGGAGCAGACACTGCATCATTTGTTTTCCTGTCAGCAGTAGGAAATGTGATGAACAAAAGTTTTTCAGGTTCTTCCTAAAGCTGTCAGCTTGGAAACAAAATTTCAATATGCAGTGATCAGTATGCTGTGGTCTGTATGAGCTGTCTGTTAAAGCACACATCAGCCAGTAGTTCTGTGCATGCTGAGAGTCCATGCTCCATGCTTCTGAGCTGTTCTGGCCTCCAACTGAATAAACTGAGATCAGCTTTTGCCTGCATTCAGCTGGCTCACTTTCAAGAATCAGCACTGCCCAGGCTATATCCACACGCTTAGGCATATTCCTTTCACTCATACACCACCTTGATCACTGGGTTAAGGAAAGAGAATGCCTATGCAGATAACACCAAATTCCAGAGCTGAAGAAAACTATTTCAAATTATATGCTGTGACTAGATCTAAATTCACTGCCCACCAAGAGGGATATTAAGAACACACAAAGATGAACTTGAAAACCTCCACTCTCAGCAGAAGACTGAGACTTACCAGACATTTGAAGAGAGGTGCTAATGAAGAGAAGGAAAATCAGGGTCAAGTAGACAGACATGGCCAGATATTTCAATCTCTGCTCCCCTTCACCTCTAATTGATGCTGAAGACCAAATCAGTGCCTTGCAAGAAAATCCCTCTGCACTGAAGTGGATTAACAAACCCTTTTTAAGATCCAACAGATACAGGGAAGTTCTGAGCTTCAAATAAGGAACCACGTCATGTCACATGAGTAATTTTGAAATAATACATTAATGAATAAACCTTTCTAAGCTAGTTTCTCTGTTGTATAAAAGTTTGCCATGGAAATATGAGATCTAACTGGTAACATTTTAGTGTGGATTTTTTAAGACATACCTTATAAGTCCGAGTCATTTTTATAAAAAGATCACATTAACATCTCTTTTCCAGAAATAAATAAAAGAAGTAAAAAAGGACAGCAAAATTTGTCTATATCAAAAAAAAAGGTGAAAAAAGCCAGAGTGTAATGAAGGGCTGTGAAAAATTGTCTGGGACACCGTGTAAATCAACTATGACATTGGAATCAGAGCGAACCAGAATCTCCTTTGTCTGTAATTCCACAGAAAAGAGAAAAACTGTAGAAAATAGGATCTGTACTCTTCAGGAGGCACCTGTTCCTTCTTTGGCTCCATTCCTGACTATATGCAGGAGCAACGTACCCAACTGACAGCAATGACTGAAGAAATTTGGAAAAGAAACGATACAGTTCTAGGAAAAAGGGAACCTGAAACTGGAAAAGAGTAGATTTTCAATTATTGCTAGTGAGGAAAACTAAACTGATAAGGAATACTGCCATGTTTTTCGACCTACTGGTCTCTGAAAGTTTGCACCCCCTAAACTGCATACCCTGCAGGCATGCTGATAAAATTCTGATGTTTCGTTTGAAAAAGCTCTCTCCATGATAGGTAAAAGAGCTAGAAAAACAGAGTATAGGGAGTCCTGTGGAAGCTTTACATCCATTTTTGCTTATGGACTTCAAAGAATTTCATTTCCCCTATCTTTAGGAAGGGCTAATACCTTCCCCAATATTGTATTTGGAGCAAAATCGCTGCTGCTGCAGGCAAGAAAAACCCTGGGTACTCACATGAAGATGTGGGATCTCGCTTCTATTACTCAGGTGCAGATGAATGACCCGCTGGGTTTAAAAAAGTACACAGGGAATTACAGCAGAACAAAACTATAAGAGTGAGAGAGAATAGCGGGACCTGAAGGCCAGCAGGCACAGCTGGACAAAAGGCATCCAAAGAATGGGAGCCTGAGAAGGATATTGAGACCTGAGGAAAGTGGGAGAAAAGAGAGGGCTGCTCCACAAAGCAGCAAATGGTCAGTTCTCAGTAAGCAATGATGCATATGCAAGGATGGCTGCACTGAGTCTGAAGTCAAGTATTCTGGTACTTCCCAACCTAAGAGTGCTCTAGAACCTCAATTTTCCAACTTTCCTTGCTTCCTAGTTCAGGAGCTCCAGATGTGCAAATGGAAAAAAATACTCAGATTTATTATTTAGACAGGAAAAATGTGTCTTACGGTTCTGCTGTATACAACATCTCAGGATCTCCAAAGCTACTGGCCAGCAACAAGTACAATTACAGCAGGGAAAAAGAAACTATTCCTATTCTGAAGAAAGATCAGTGTTTGGTGAATGACTGGTATTGACAATGTGTTGAGGGAAGCTGAGAAAGACTAAAACATACTACAGGCAGCTTCATCTCAGTGTTTGCAGATTGCATCACAGCCCACAAAGTGGGAAAGAAAACCAGAGGACTGCAAAGATGCACTCCAGGATCTGCCCCTTGGCAAGGCACAGCCTGACATTTTAGAAGTGGCAAGGAACAAAGACTGCTGGGTTTTGTGTTGAGTCAGCATTGTTCCTTTGGCAATCTCTGCTCCCGGGCAGGAAGTTACACTCACAGTGTGCAGATTCACCACCTTTCTTCTGAAGTCCTATCTTTTTTGGAAAAAAGGGGAAATGAGAATTAAACAGAAGGGTATCAAGAAACGTAGCAATGTGCAAAGAGACAAATTTTACACGCTATTGAATATTGCCATCAAGTCATTCCTCAGCTGCCCACAGAAATGCAAGTCCATCAAAGTTCATAATTAATTTTCAAAAACACTTACTTTAGAATCCCAAAGTAATTTAGTGATCAATTAGCCCCTGCTAAAACCTGAATATAAGATTTCAATCTGGAAACACCACACGTAGCACAATCAGTTTCCAACATGATATAAAGATTAAAAAAAAAAAGAAAAAAAGAAAGAAAAAGACATGCTTTAAACTTTATTAGAAACATTCTAGCCTAAAAAAAACCCCAGAGAGTGAGCAACCTTTCCATTTCTCTAGACAGGCTCAAAATATACTGAAAAAGAAACATAAAGCACCTTGCACTTTCACACTATATTTTCATGCAACATAATCAACTTTTTTTTGCTTTCCTTTACGTAAACTGCCTGATCAAATGGAAGAATATTGTCAGAGTCAGATTATGGATATGAATTATTAGTGATCAGTGAAAAATTTCATTTTTTTTCTATCGATCACTTAATTTTGTTTATCAAGGAATTATCTTCCTTGTTTTTACAGCAAGAACAATTCAGAAAAGAGAGAATCCAACTCCTCTGTTGGTGTATATGGATGCAACATACACCCTGAAAACTCCCTTAGTGGTGTCTACTTGGGAGACAAAATAAGAGATCACAGGAGGAACACCTTGGTTCTAAGGCAATGGATTGATCCCACTGGGAATAGCAGCCAGCAGTAGAAAATGGTTGAAAGAGTTGGTGAAGGATCAGAATATATAAAGTATCAAATTGTATTGCATCCATTAATCATTTCCAATAAGACATATTTCTTTTTTTCAGTCAAATAGAGCAACATAATTTCCCCATCTCAGTTACCAGGTAAAAGCCTTCAATTTAATCTTATATTAATTAAATATTGGTTAAAGTGTTCAGCTTGTTTGTTTCTCTACCTTCCATTCAAAAATTTTTATTAGGGTTTGTGTCTAAAGTGCTCATCTTCTGCTTGCCATATGGAACTGTAGTGATTTCCTGTGCTGTAAATGCCACTGCTTCCATGCTTTATCTTTTTAATGGGAAATTTGTTTCAATTCTGTTGTATTAAAATAGGAGGGACAGTAAGCCATGCATCTTAAATTTCCTCCTCTTCTGAAAATCTTTGTAGTCTTTTTTTTCACTCACACTCTTTCTAAAGTGAGCAGTCTAAGTAGCTTCATCTTCACAGTAGAGCTCCTTATTTGCAATCTCCTCTACTTTTTCTGTACCTATTTGGGCAGGAGAGCAGAACTGACATAGCATTTCACAGAAGCAGCTACACCTACTGCCAGCTGTTAACTAGCACGGCATTTTTAATTCTCTTCAGCTCAAAGATGATGCTGGATTTCAGGCAGTATAAAGGGATGGATGAGCTCAGGATTATCCAGGCTGCAGTAGCTGGATTCTCTCCCTGATACTTTTTTGCTATGTACTTGGTAAGTATGGCAAAGAACCAGAAATGAGACATCCCCTCAATTTTTATCTTCTTTCCAACCATACCTTTCCATATATACATGGGATGAAATGTTACCTGGAAGAATCACTTGGTGTGCAGTCCCAGAACAGAATTGGCTTCTTTTGGGTAGAGACTGCATTTCTTTGCTCAACAGCCAGCACAGCGAGGTTGGCATTCCAGTCAGGGTCCCTCAGCCTTTCATTCTCCCTTTCCCATACCATTCTACGTGGCACCACCTCTCCATATAACTGAAACAACGTTATCTTTAACATCATTAAATCATTAATCATCATGTGCTTTCTGGCACATGAACCACATCAGATAGCATACAGAACCATTAGAGGTTCTGCTCCTTGAAAAGACATGCTTAAACAACTGTGCATTGAAAATGGAAACAGCAATAGGAACAGAGCAAGGAAAAAACCAGGAGAAAGGGAGCAGAGCCAGAGAAAAGGAGTTCCAGGACAAATTTTCCCATCTTACCTACACATGTATGTAACTTGAGCTTTTTACTAAAGCACTCAACTCATGTTTTTGTTTTGTCTTTAAGCAGATAATCCTGGGAAAGATTCAGGAAAATATGATTAATATAATACTTGATCACAAGTTTTGATGGAATGTCTCCACAATGGTATCTTCTTTTTCACTTTATCCTCTCACAGTGCCTTATACAGGCAAAACTATAAAACAAAAAACTATTTAAAAATGAAAGCTAGGTACTGTTTATTTCACAGAACAAAACCTGAAACCACAAAATCGAACCTTGCAAACCTTTGTATGCAAGTGAGGAATCATGCGTGATTAACAGTTTACAGGATTTACAAAAATTTGGAATATAAATTCCACACTGGGAAATCTTAAGACTTCCATAAATAGTAGCTGATCTAGCCACTTTAGAGTAAATAAAATCAGTAGTAACTATTACAAAAGTAAAGCTAAATTGTTCTTGACTTGCTTGTTCTTGCAGCACACATCCCAAAACCTATGCTGCTTGAGAAGCCGTAAGAGAGCAGTACCAAATGCCATCATCACAACAGCTACCCAGTGCTCCCAGAAACCTTCAGGACACATACAGGCAACATTCTTCCCCCTCCTCGGTAACTGTTGTGCTCATTAGAAGGAAGTTTTGCCATGACCTTCATCACCTCTCACCAACAAAACCCTCTTGTGGCCAGCCAAAACTCAGGCAGTAAACATCAACCACACTTTTCCATTCCAGAGGCCTGCCCCCAGATTTTACCTGATTAAATCCTAAAATACATAAGCTATGAGAACTACACACTTGGTTCTCTGTGTTGTGTGAAACTGTGGGAACTGAAATATCGTAAAGGGGTTTTTTCCCCACATAGTTAAAAGAGCATGTGCCCAAATACAGACTTGTCATCCAGCAAATATACTTGTAGTTAAATCACCAGGAATACCTGAGAGATGGTAGAATTAGAGAGATAGAGAGATGTTTGCTGAACAGTATTGAGCATCTGTTGGTTAGCATGTTTTGAAATAAATCTGATGCAGAAATTTCAAATCTTGTCAGCATTCCTCAAGTGGAAGTTTTACTTCCTTTATTGCATCCATTTCTATTGTTCCATTTAATACTTAGTCAACATTATCGCTTTTCTTAAGACCCACACTCACCAGTGTGGTCATCAAATCCTGAGATATGAAATCTTACACCTTATACAATGTCTACAAAAGAAAGTAATTCCATATGTGACATCACACACACACTGAAACAGGCTACTACAGCAATTGCACATAAGAGATACCTTTGGCTTAATTCTAATGGCATAATTTTAGTAAAACAAGGCACATTTTATTTTATTACATTACATTTTATATTACACATTACATTACATTACAGTGTTGCATGTTCATTTCGTTCTATGTTGGTCACAAGATCCTTTGTGTCACCAGTTCCAGGAAATCCATCACTATTAAAATACAAATTGTTCTCAAAACTGTCATTTGTTGGCAAGCAATTCTTTCTTCTTTTGTAGAAGAGATAGCCTGCAAGGCCACTTCCAGCTAGGAGGAGGACAACAGCAATAACTATAACTCCTGTTTTCCCATGGTTCAGAGTAAAAGCCTTCTTATCTGTTGTCATTGCTGAAAACAAATACAAAGAAATCAAGAGGATGCTACGTACTCTTTATCTGACTACTGCAAAAAATTTCCTTAGAATGTGTTATATTTTAAGCAAAAGCATTTCATTTTTTCCAAACTAAAAAGAGACAAAGATAGCAGCATAAAATAAATTGATTTAAATTGCCAACATTGCATGCTATATCAAAATTTACTATTTTTTAAATCTTCATTTGCCACCGAAGGGAGTATATTGTATAGTAGTATATACCACTGGGAAACAATATACTCCTAGGAATTAAGTATGTCAGAAAATGTAAAAGACATAATACAGGATAGGATTTGTTCCATTTATGATCTTACACAGGACTAGTTTTTGTCTACTTGGATGATAATATTCTTACCCATTGTAGGTATTTCTGCTGGTGATATTTCAGTTGCTGACAGCATTTCAGTTGCTGGCACTTGAAAATATTGAAAAGGCATTATCATTTTATATTATTATGTTATTTATTTCTACAGGTTTTTTTCTATATTTGGAATATACTAAAAATCATGTTAAGATAAATATATGCTAATACAAAGCACTAAATACTTAAAACACTTTGGTTTAGTTCATACAAAATTATATAAACCTAAGGCATAGCACAATGGCCTAGTGTACTCTGGTCTCACATGTAGATATTTTTGTGAACTAGCAGAAAAGAAGAAACATCATAAACTCCATGCAGACTGATCCAGGCATCAAGGTAAAACCACAAGAAAATCTATACATCTTCAGGATAGACATGGTCAAACATAATCCTCAATATACTTACAGATTCTTGCAGTACTTGTGACCTAAACATAGCAAGTGTAATACATTTGATTTGCCAAGAGACCTTAATGGCTTACCTACACAGACCCTTGAAATCACTCATGAACTTCAAAATGTCTTAGCAGGTAAATAAACATCCAAACTAAAATGTTTGCAGCTCATTTAAAATTTCATTTCTGGGCAAAAAAAATCTGGCTTGCTGGGAAAACTGAACCACTGTTTAAAATTAAGATATGTATTTTCCCATGTGGGCATAAAATCAGTCTATAACTAAATCTTAAATCAATGCATCATGTTTCATTCCGAAAAAGGTGAGCTCAGGAATTCAAACTATTTTTACCACTGAAATCTTCTCTGCAATGCTGCCCAGTGACAGAACAGAGGCAGTGGGCACCAACTGAAACACGGGATGGTCCCTCTGAACATCAGGAAATGCCTTTCCATTATGATGGTGACTGAACACTGGCACAGACTGCCCAGGAAGGTTGTGAACTTCTATCCTTGGGTATATTCAAAACCCATCTGGACACAGTCCTGGGCCACTGGCTACAGGTGTCCCTGTTTGAGAAGGGGGTTGGACCAAATGACCTCCAGAAGTCCCTTCCAGCCTCAGCTGTCTTATTGTTCTGGGGTTTTGTGAAGACACCTTATGCCCAAAAGCACAGTGTAAAAAACAGTCTCAGAAAAGCAAGAAGAAGTAGGAGGAAATACAGACTCTTGTAAAAGTCCCTCTCCAGCTCTGTTTTGGGTCCCCTTTGGATACTGGAAGGTGCTCTAAGGTCTCCCTAGAGACTTTTCTTCTCCAGGCTGAATAACTCCTCACTTACAAAAAACGATAGGTAGTTTATGGAATAAACCTGCTACAGAATTTCAAATTAGTCTGTTAAATTATCTCAATAAATGGAACAGAAAATAGCATCTATTCAATGGCAATACTTCAGTCCTTATTTTGGGTTTGAGTCTCTTCAGAAAACAGCAAACATAACCAGCCATAGCAAGGGCAACTCAGTAAAACCATGCTTCTAACACCCCCCAGTTTATAGCTATTTAATAATGTGTTTAAATTCTGCAAATGTAATATTGTCACAGTTCTGCAAAACCATGCCAAGAAAAGCTGCATATATGTGACAATGTAGGACTAGACTGTGGTCTGTTGTTGAGTGAATGACTATGTAGTCCTTGCAGTGACACTGGCATTTGGCTGACTCAATGGCATTCCAGATCAGTAAGCTAGAGTGGCTGAAGCTAATCCTCGAAAAAAATGACTAGCTTTCATCTGCTTCAGCATGAAATAGCTCAGCATCAAAACAGGTGAATGTCAGTAGCAGCACAAACAATTGCATTGAATGGTCAAAAAGGAATGGTGGCCATTGATTTTAACACTTGTTACCTACATTTCTGAATATTCTGGATAGATAATGAAAATAAAGTGCCTGGTTTTTGTGAATCACTGCGCAAAAAGACAGATATGTAGACTCTGAATGGGTGGTTATATCTGATAGTTTGCAGTATTTCCTGTAGAAGATACAGTCATCATTACAAGCATTTGAGTAAGTAAGAAAAATTCTGCATAAGAGCACATTTGCAGAAAGGATAGCAGAATTTCTCTCATTTCCAGTACTGTAGAGGAAGTGGGTGTATTTCAGCTACTACATGCATTTCACTCTTCTCAGTAAACATTAGTAAGGGTTTTGATATTGCAATATATGCTGAAAGCAATTATTATTATGCCTTTTAGGAATGCATATGCACTAGCTGTCAAATTTGCATTCAGTTATTTCAGAACATTTTCAGTTTAGAACATTCAAACTATGCTACTTGCTTTGTGTTATCCTGGTGTGAAAAGATGAATGAATGAAAACCAGAAACAAAAGATCCCAGACTGTTAATTAACTCACAGTTCATAATTATTCAATTCACAGAAACAGTACTTCATACTCAGAAAATGAATGCATATGAGAGTGCATGCCAGAGGGAAATAAACAAAATGTACTCCCCGGGTAGAACAGAGGGGATATCCTGAGGAATGTGTTTTCATATATATGAAACTAATTTGTGTATGCAAGGCACGGTACTTACACTGTGATCACTCAGCCATTATCAATACAGAACATGCAAACTCATTACGTGCATACACTAGGTACGGTTAAAATACAAATGTGTTCTTTTAAAAGCAATTCTAAAGGGACTTGAGCACTGATCAGAACTTCAGCTTACTGACTAGAGTTACTCTTTTTGTTGGCTTAGAAATGTGCATCCCTTGGCATTTAAAAAAACTCAAACCAGCATCTTAAATGTATTGTGTGTAATGGTCATGTATTAATACTAAGTACAAGGAGCGTACTCCATACATAAAACAAATCCATAAATGCAGCACTTACTTTTTGGCTTTTTACAAACATAGCCTTTGTAGGAAGAGCAATAGATATTATTCCAGTACCCAGAGTCTGTGTACATTTCGACACAGTGTTCATTTTCTTGAGGAGAAGGTTCTCCAACATTCCAGTTGACAAAATTCACTGCAGTGCTGTCTAGCCACAGCCATTCTCCTAATTAAAAAAATGGGGAAAAGAGATAATATTAATTTCCATATTGACATCTTCACATTCTCCACATTTATTGCCTCCTAAAAAATTTACCCGTCGCCACTATTGGAGACAGGCCCCTAGACCATTTACATTCTTGTTCTGACACAAGTTGCCCCTAAGGTTTTATGCAAATGATACAACATCAATTTTTTGAAAATGGCAGGCCAATATGGCTTATGATGTTACAAAGGCAAGGCAGCTTAAAGAAGTATCTCCCACAATTTATTGGAATAGTGCAAGGTAAATTATTTACTCAGTTTGTAGAAACAACTGATATCAAAATATAACTTAGCTTCACCAGAATGCTCTTTATTTCAGTAATTTGTAGGGAGGTTTTGTATTACTCTTTTCAAAGCCTACGTTGAAGTCTTTCTAAGTCCATTTTTCTTTTCAGTTTCTGCTCCTTTCCACAAGCTTTACATACACGATTTTCCTTTTTATAGATCTGCTTCAAAATCTTGTGATCACTGCTGTTCAGCTATGCTGGGACTTTTTGTCACTTCCTTCCTGTTCCTTTTTTCTTTCTTTCTTTCTTTTAATAGGGATACTTATTTAGAATAAATGGGCTCCTTGTGACTCCCAAGCAAATTCTTAGACTCAGCATGAAAGCTATATTCTGTTTTCTTACAATTTTCTACATATTTAGTGTTTGTTTGTTTGTTTTTAAATTCCTGACACTCTTTGTGTCATAATATGACATCTAGATACAATCTGGATACATACAAAAAGATATGAAATCTAGTTATGCACTTATGCTGAAATCACTATAATCATTATCTAGTGATATAATGAAGAGCTAAAGCAGCTCTGTGTTTGTGATTACTCTAAAAACTGTATTGTTCTGCACTGCTCTAGAAACACTTTAAAAAACCTCTTTTGTGTCAATTAACCACATGAGTAAACCTCAGCTTTTCTTTGTGCCATGCACATAAATCACTGCTTTCAAATTCTTTCTTCTACTGAAAACTTTCACTTTTCCTGGTTAAGGTCCACTTAATGTAACTGAATACTTGTCTTCTCCCTAAGCAGTTTGTCACTGAAGTGCTTGACTAGATAGTTGTTAAAATCCTGTCCTAAACTCAAGAAAACCCCACCTCAAGTCACCTGAACTATTCTACAGCCTTGCCTCTGACAGTTATACTGGAAATTTTAGCCCGAACATTGCAGGACTGAAGTAACTTTTAAGTCTACCGGAAAGACAGAAGTATCAATTTAATTGAATACTAATTGTATTAATGAAAATGCAATAATTGGCAAATTTAAGATTTAATTAAAGCAGCCTGTGTTCTATTCTGTCTTGCTTTACTCTCCTTAAAGTGAGGCAGAAAACAGAAAAGCTTGTAATACACAATTCCAAAGACACGAACAATTCCATCTTCAACATGAAGCTGTTCTGCAGGCCAGATGTAACTAAAGTGAGAGTCTGGTCTTTGCAGGCTGGTGATTCCAAAAACTAGAGGTGATGTTAGCCCCATTATTCTGTAGCTCAAAAAACAAAGTATCACGATGAAAAGCATATGGGTCCAGGGCCTGTTCATGTTTGAGAGAAGCCATGGCTCAACTCCCAATATGGTCCTGTCTCTACTCTGCTATATGTATCTTTGTGCCTTACTTTGTTAGGAATTACTTTTCTTCCTATAAAATGAGGTTTCTGTGCCTGGTCTTTCTGTTGTATATTATTGGTTATCACGTGACTGCAATTGGCCAGCTTCTCCCATGAGGATAATATATTACCTTTTCTAATTTCACTATTTACGTATTACGGAAGTATAATGTGAAATTTTTGAATTTTCATCACTTATGTCAAACAGCTTGTGGCAATTATTCAGTAAACAAAAAGATGTCAAAATTGAAGAAATTACCATCCACATTTCTGTACATTCCTGTCCAAAATGTTGACGTTTTCCCTTCAAGGGGTTCAATACTGTAGGTCAGAAAGTTGGCTTCAGCTGAATCTTCAACTGAGACCAAAGAGGCACCTGGGAGACATGGGGAAAGAAAAATCTCTTTAGGGTGTCAGTTTCACAGTGAAAAGCATTCTTATTGTCCTGTCAACACACGAGCTCATGAGAACCCAGGAATGAACCTGAGTACCAGCAGAGAGGGAGAGTCTTCTTATCCAGCTCCAGGTGTCTATATTTGACATAGGTTTCACTGGTAGGTTTATTATCAGCGAAGGCCTAGAGTGCAATTCACCTGATCTATGTCAGGATATACTTCCAGTGAAGATAAATCTATATTTCGTTCCACTGGCAAAGTGAACAAGATCTTTACATAATCTAATGGGAGGTCAGACACCAAGGTAATACTGCCACCAATGCTATCAGCAACAATACTACAGGCATATGAAGCCCAGAAAATGAAACTTGCATTCCTTTCCCAGAGAAAGAGGTTGGGAGAATGAAACTGTACAACAACCCCAGTTCATTAATAGATTATTTAGCCTAGAGAGCTATAGTTTTTATTGCAGTGGCGTAAAACTGAAAAATTAGATCAAGAATAAAAAAGGTGTAAAATTCCATTAAAATAAACATTAGTGACTGCTGTGAGTGAGGCTGTCTACCTCCTATCAAGGTCAAAGTATTTGTCAAAAAATTTTTCACTTTCATGATCTCCACTCCTGGCCACAATGCTCCTCATGTGCCTGATCCCATATGCGTGCCTTTGGTGGACTGCTATTATCCATTACCTCCCAAATTCAGGCAATAATTGGATGCAACTTTCTTGTCCAATACTTGGACCATCCTTGAAATCACAAAAAACACGTAGCACATTTTCAAAACAAGTCAGAACGATGTGCTGGTTAAGCAGGATACTGACCTAGTCGAAGACATTCTAAAGATGCCTGGGCCCAATTTCTTGTAGATGAAGACTCAATGTAGTAGCAATGACCTCGGAAAGGGATCCAAGCCCTGTGCCCTTCCGATTCAGGGCACTTTCCTGGAAGCTGAGGGGGCTCAGTGGGAGCTTGGACTGTTTAAAAAAAGTTTAAAAAATATATGACTACTCCTTAACATTCATTGCCTTTTGATTTTTGAAGGGTTTTATTTGCATGCTTACTCAGTAGCAGACTAAGAGGAAAATTATCTGTGAAAAATATATCTAACATTACTGTTGGTAAGTGATAGCTATTCACAGTCCCATTAGCCCTTTCTTATTAAGTGTCTGCCCTCATTTTACTGTAGCCTGCCCCATTCAATCTAAGTATATTTTAATGATTTCTATTTAACTGTTGAAAAAAAACCTGGGCATCTCTAAAGAGATACTGATTGCAATTACAATGGTCAGATTGAAGTTCTTACTGTCAGATTTTTTGCAAACAGAGAAGTAACTTTCATTGCAGAATCCTGTCTTCCAGGCTCCAGAAATGTCCAGATACACACAGCCTATTTTCTGCTTTGGCTCCCCTTCAGCCCATTTGGTATACTTCATCCTCCAGTTATCAATCCACTTATAACTCCCATCAGTCTAAGAACAAAACACATTAATTGGAATGATTACACTCTAAGCATTAACCATTCTTTCATCAGTCGAATGTATGTCTATGTAGCACCTTGTGCCAGAAGGTTGGTGTGTTTTTTTTAGAAATCAAAAGCAAATACAAATGGCTCATCTTTGCAACTTTTGTTGTGACAAGCAGTTATTTATTGAGAAATATAGCAGTGCAACAAATTATTTTCAGCAAAAGGAAATGAAGAATAGGTGACACTGAGTTAATTTTGAACTTAATACTTTTAATGTATTTCATTTAAAATAATTTGTAGGAGCAAAATTCGGGTGACTAGTTTATGCACTCTCTGTTTCCCCACAAATTTCAAGACACATAGATTATTTTAATTTGAAGTGCATTTAAAACTGTAATCTTTTCCCACCAAAGCTGGTGAACTCAGTGATTCATCCTGCTGATTAATGTTAGGGAATCTTTTGGGTTTTAGGAAGTGATGTGTTATGCTCTCTCATTAGGTTTTTTCCATGTGCTCAGCCAAATGGAGCAAGTGTGGGACAAGTGTCTGTGCCAAGAAGAAAATGCATTGCATTTTAATATGCAGAAAGTATCAAAATATCAAAGAACTGGGAGAGGGGAGACAAATAAAATTAAACTACGTAAACCAATTAATTATTTGTCTAACTATCCTCAAAAATGTTTAAATAATCATAGTAAGAGCATCTTATTATATTTCTGAAAATTAGGTATTTTATTTAGAATAAATGCTTTCCTGTGTGTATCTTAAAACATGTGGATTTTATATCAAATAGATCATATATACAAAGAGATATTTCGACATCATAGCCTAAAATATCTTATTTGGATGTGCACAGAGTGGAATCTCACAGGAAAAAGTGTGGACAGCATATGTAATATATACAATTTAATCAGACTAATAGAAGAGGATGAATTCTGACCTATAAATCTGACAACATACAAAAGTATTTAGGACCAGTATGTAAACAATTTGTTTAATGGTCTTACCACATTACTGTTAAGACCAATCCACACAGGCACCCCATACTTTAATATCTTCAGCCACAGGAACGAATGACTGTAGGGATCTAAGATGCTGGAAAGGTCAAACTGATCACGTTTGCAGTTTTTTCGAGCATCCTCCCATGTCATTTTGGTGTGGATGAACATATAACTGCTGTTACCATAAGGGACAAGGTTGGATGGAGATGAGCTTGTAGAAGGCAGAAACTCAGCATCTGTAAAATAAAGGATAAAAAAAGACCCATTTACTTGTTCAAAAGGGGATTATTATTTCAGCGTGGTTGCAGATAGAGTTAAATAAAGACCTTTCTTCTTCGTTTCATATTCCCTGACTTACAATCAACATGGGTTAGATGCACTGTTCTTTAAGCCAGCAGTAGTAGTAAAAATCAATTACAAAGCTCTAGAAAGGAAAAGAGCTGCTTAAAGCAACCACTTATGAGCAGTTAATGAGCGTTCTGTATAGTTCTCAAGAATAGGATTGCTGAAATGCCTTAGGATTAGTTCATAATTTCTTTTTAAAAAATATTTTTCATCAAACAAAATGTTTTGCAGAAACTGTGTTGTTTTCCAGGGATTTTTTTTTTGTCCAAGAAATTAAAAGCTTCACACCAGACCAGTTCTTAAAAGCCAATCATATACTTAGAAGTTTTCAGTGCTTTATAATCTCTTTTTTTTTTGGAGGTGGTTTCCCTCAAGTTCAGTGCAGATGAGTTACAGTGTCACTCCAGACAGTTCCTGTACATACCACTATTTTCCAAAACATGTTTTGAAAGCCAGTATATTCAGAAAATGACAAAGTCATGGAACAAAAGTCATACCAAGGGCCATACTAAAAGCAGAGATGCAGATACAAATTCCAGCTCAGGAAGACAGCAACACAGCAGTTGCTGGGAAGAGTCAGGTGAGAGCAGTGACTAACTGGACCTCTGACACATATGACCCTTGTGTTCCTGCCTGAAGAACAATTTGGGCATTTATCTTTATTGGAAGTGAAATTATGTTGAAATTTGGACATTTAAGCAATTCCCTGAAAAAAATATAAGGTGTGACTGTGTTTTAACTAAAATGACAAGTACCTGCATCAATTTGGCATATATATCCTCTGCTGTTATCACAATTCAGATCAGCCCACTTTCCTGCTTCCTTAATAGGATTGTTTCTCATGACAACACAATCAGCCTTGAAGCAAAAAGATATAAAATCAGTTACAAATAGCCAGAAAAAGCAAATACAAAAAATTATCTCCCTTTTACATCTTCAGATACAAATAGTACTGTAATTTTACTTTCATATCTTTGTAACATCTACGACTGTAAGTTTTATGATGTGGAAGTTTGGTTCCTCTTACACTTCACAGATTGCTTAATGTTGCTTTCTCTTGCACAACACTGGGGTGAGTAAGCAGACCAGAGGAATTGCAGTATTCTCAATCACCAGGCATATAACATGGAGAGGAGTCACAAATAATTTGAAGAGAAATGAGATCAATTATTATAGAAAAGACTGGTTAAGTTTGCCCCTGAAAAAACCTTGGACCCTCAATGAATGCATCATTTCAGACCTATCAGCCTCTTTGAATTTATTGTTGCAAGCTGTAATAGCACACACAGCAGTTGGAAATGCTCCTGCCCAAAGGCAACCATTTATTTGTCAGTACCAACCTCACAAGGACATTTCAGCTTCTCTGACATGGATAAGATAGTTAGAACCAAGGTTAGCACATATCGAACAAACACTGATGAATGCAAAAGCCTGCATGGGTACAAATGGTTTTGTGCAATGAAGCATCCATATTTATTTTATTCTATTTACTTCTTTAATTTTTTTCTGTCCAGGAGGAGACACACAGATAAATACTTCACCTGCTACTGAAAAGCATTGAGATTTAAATCTTTTAAATTGAACAGTTGCATAGTATTTTGTTAACTATAATAACACTTTGTGCTAAGATCAAGTAAACTTAAAAATAAATCTGAAATTTATAAAATAGAGACTTCATAAGTTTTCATGTAAGACTTCATAGAAATCCTACTACTTTACATAAAAAGAAAAAAACGTACAATGCCCTTTTCAGAAGTGACATTTTAAAGGCATTTTCTTTTAAACTCCAAATTCTCCCAATTTTTTCCCTCCTTTAGAGATAAGAAGGTCACAGGTGATAGTTTCAAAAACAGCAAAAAGGACATTATACATCAAAATAAGATTTCTACATTGAAAATGGCAGTCAAGAGAAATAGAGGTAGTACTATAATGTGCTGTAGTTCCAGAGTAGAGAACTATCTAAACATGTAAGATCAGAGAGAGGAACTCTGTGACCTATCAGATCGGTTTGTTTGACAGGGAAATAGGGGAAGTGACTTTCTAGTGGTTTTGTTTTTCTTTTTTTTCTTGAAACAACTGAATGGCTGTCTTTTTATAGACTTGTGCCCTTTCTGCAAATGTGACTGACAGAATGTGCTTATTTGCTTCTATGTAAGACACCCCTCTTTGAGAGAAAAGTTTGTAAATGCCCCTTTGCAAGTTACACACCAAGAAACCTGCAAAGTTCAGGCACAGCTGAAGCCTTCATGGACATAGAGAACTGAAAAGTGAAGCAAGTCTTGTTACTCCATGGATCCTGTCACCAGCTAATACAGCAACTGCACAAGGGCTCAGAACTATTCACTCTACTTAGATTTATATCTGACATGCATAAAAGTAAGAAAGTAGTGAGATGAACAGGAACATGTTTGAAATCACCAAAAATGCATGAATGTAATCTGAGGCAAGGTGGGTATTGGCCTCTTCTCCCCAGTAACAAGTGATAGGACAAGAGGAAATGGCTCAAGTTATGCAAAGGGATTGGCACAACTAGACTGGATATTAGGAAAAACTTCATTATCAAAGCAGTTTTCAAGCATTGGAACAGTCTTCCTAGGGAAAAGTGGTTGAGGCACCATTCCTGGCGATATTTAAAAGATGTGTATATGTGTCACTTAAAGACATTGTTTGGTGGTGGGCTTAGCAGTGCTGGGTTAATGGTTGAACTCGATGATCTTAGAAGTTTTTACAAAACTAAGTGATTTTATGATTCTATAAAATCAAATTTCAGTGAACAATTTGTAATTGTTATTTACCTGGCCATCATAGGAGTATAAATCCCCATGTCCCGATGGGAAGCCTTTTGCCCAGTTTGTAAAGTAAACTCCTGTTCCATCTGTCCAGAGGAACCTCATTTCATGATTTATGTCATTTAATCCAATCCATGTATCCGTATCAAAATCTTTCATATGAAAGGTGAGGAAAGCTAGAATTGAAAAAAAGGTGAAGAAAAAGAGGAATAATTGTAATGAAGGACAGTTTAAACATTTGGCCTCAGTGAGATTAGTGATATTAAACACTTCTTCTGAAATACACAACATGCCATTGTTGACATCACAACCAGATAAGATAAAAGGAAAACAGATATATAACTATGGCTTTGGGCAAAATACTTCAGCATTATCACAAGTATCTGACTTGCTACTGGGAGAGATCCCAAAAGCATGACAGAAGTATTTTTTATAATGTTACAAGGCACTTTTGAATCCTGTTCCCACAACTGACTTAGAAATATACAGCCTTGGGGATCACATAGATTCGTCATAATCCCACCAGAGTGGTTGCCCTGCAATAACACCAAACAGCACCACTGAGCACCTCCAGTTGTGTATCTGCCCGACTAGTGCTGTTTCCTCCCTCCCTGGATGCCTGGGCTATAGCCTGCACTGCCTTAGCAGGGAACAGAATCACAAGTGACGTGCTTCAGATGAGTCTCAACAAACCAAGCAAATCAATTACCACATCTTTGCACAGTCCAGGAGGGTGCTTATTTGTTTTAGCTTACATGGCTAGCTCACAAATAGAGCAGGCTAGGTCAACTGGCACTCATCAACCCACTAATCCACAGTGCATCACACATTTCGATAAAGTGAATATATCATGGCTTTTGCCAACTGCTACAGCCACTGTTATGAGGCTTTTTCCTTCTGTAAACAACAGATGAATTTCTGTCTGCTCTGTTAATCGTTCACCTTCCCTCAGTATTTTTAAATGTATGCAACTTACTCTTCCAGGAATAAAACCTGTAGATTTCTTTGCCATTGCTGTTCTGTCAGAAACTGTAACAGGAACTCAAGCCTTTATACCTTCACTTCCAGTGATGAAAATAGTTTTGTGCTAATATCTTTACTGCTCATTTCTCTTCGACCTAGAATTCAAGTCCTCTGAACTAACCACTTGAAATTTGTACTGCTGCAATTATGTTGGATAGGAATTTAAGTATGTTTGAAAAATGAAAGTTTGATTCTTCCTGTCTTCATAAGTGGAAAATGTAAGTAGTACTAAGTTCATGACAGACATTTAAGTTCAAACTGTTTAATTGCTCAGATTACAACACAGACTTGTTTTACAATGGTTGATTTTTAGTATGCTCTTTTGAGTTCACAAACAGTATGTGTTGTCCAACATCTCTTTCTTATCACTGCAGTATAAAAGAGAATTATTTTTTTTAAGTGTTTTATTGACATCTATTAAGGTATTCCCATTTTCAGTTTGAACATGTGCCATGTTTATTTAAGCATAATGTAACTTCCCTCTGCTCATCTCCCTGAGGCATGGATGCAGCTCCCATTTTCATTAAAATAATCTCCTCTAGTAAAAAGAGTGGCACATCTATGTCCTGAGTTCTGGGTAGGTGTATGAGCAGCCAAAACTGTTCCAAGTGCCCAGAGACAAATCCTGATCTAAAGGTGTTCTGCTTGATTTAACAGGAAAGCCATGCAGTGAGTTAATGCCACCTAGTGAAACCACATTGTTTGGAATGGAAATTGCTAGGTCTAATTGGCATCATGTGTAAGCAGAAAAAACCCCACTGCTTTCACTGCCAGGACAATACACACACACACACAGGTATATGTATATGTATATATGTGTATATGTATATATATATATATACATAAAAGCCAACATTAAAATTTGGTAGATTGTAGATTTGTAAATTTCTAAAAATTGTATGTTTTGGAACAGAAATCAGGTGTGCAATCATTATTCACACCAGTTCATATTCACACAAATGCAACAACCAAACTGTGAAGATTAAATATCATCTCATTTAGTTGCTACAAAATTGCACACAGTACCTTGCACTTGTTCATTTGGGATAGTGGCCAGGTTTCCTCCTAAATTCATGCAAGCTGTTCGTGCAGCATGCCAAGTGACACGTTCCTCTTCTGTAGAGCCAAATATTTTGTAACACTAAAATATGAACAAATTCTTGTATATTATCTTTATTCCAATATCCCTCACAATTGAAAACCACTGCTTTAAACAAATCAGGATGGAGAAAAAGCAGTAAAAAAATCCATTTATCTGGAAAAAACATATTCAGCTTAATGAGCTTTTTGTGCTGGTTCTGGTTCTTTATAAAATTAGGGGTCTCAATAAAGTCTTTTGCTCAACAAGACACACACTAGATTTGATTTGAAATCCCTAGAAAATAAATAAAACTTGACTTTTTTTATAAACAGTCAGCTAATAGTGCTGTTATGCATGACTGATATTAGTCTGCCTGACTATTAATTTGACTCTACAAAGCATAGCATGTAAGTAAAGGTAAGGAAGACAAAATGTAGTCAATAAAAAGCATTATCATTTGGTTAAAAAACATCAAGATCAAGGCATCAATACTTCCAGAATTCTAACTAAACTGTTTAGGAAATGCATATCAAAAGATTTGAAGAGCTGACTAGAGAACGTCTTTCATCAACTGCAATTGAATATCCTCCATTAGAAGCAGCGGAAAAGCACCTTTCCTGCAAGACAGTGGATGGGCAAAGAAAGAACAGCATGTGTCAACCAGCTCTCTGCAAATAATGTATTCTAATAAAAAACAATATCATTAAATCATTTCCTTCTTTTCTATTGAATGTTTTGCCAAACTTCCAGCATGAAGTGTATTTGTTACTGTACCTTATTATGAAAGGAAAGCCAAGTTGGGTGACATCCTCTTGGAGTTGAAAGTGTTGTTGGAGGAACAGTTGAATTAATGGAACTGTTGTGCCTTTCACATATGTAGGGATTTGGATAACCACAGTTTATATCATTCCAATATCCTGAGTGCAAGATAAATGGGGAACTGTATGACACCACACAGCTGGTTAAATGGAAATCAGTGTCACTGATTCTCACACAAAGTGCTTTTAGTTCAAAGATAAGATCTAACCTGAATCTCTCAGTTTATTAGCATTCAGTATTAGTGTCTAGGAAAAATATGTCACTTTATACCCACTGTAATTACAGAATGTTAAAAGCTTTATAGAAGCAGGTAATAGAAATATAAATTTTACAGTGGTCCTTTAGGCCAATTTTAATAAAACATATATTTTTTAATTAAAAAATTTATTACAAAAGCAATCACAACTGCAGACCTCTATCAGAGCTTCTCCATGCCAGGCTTAAGGTGAGCACAAGAGTGCGAGACTAACAAGTCTATGCTATGTTGTGAATGTTGCAGCAAAAAAAAAGGTGAGAAAGAAGGGGGACCTCTCAAATGAAAAAAAAATATTGTGACACAAACACACAAATAATGAAATTCATCAAAAAACATACAAAACTCACCTAAATTCTTATACATAACTACACAGTTTTCATCATTATTTGCGAAGTTAGGTTCATGTGGTGCCCATGCCAAATAACTCACTGGAGTACCATCCATCCAGCTTCAGAAAAACAATCCAACAAAACACTTCTTTAACATACAAACAGAATTGTTCCCATTTTACAAAAAGTAATTTTGCAATATGCTTAATATAGCTGCTCACAGTTTAAAGTGTACAAGGTTTTTTGACCTACTTGCCTCTTTGCTAATTGTACTAAACCCACGCTCTGCACAAAGATGTAGGTGTGTGTGTTTTGCTCACTCTGCATTTAAGCAATATGCTCACACTGTTACAACTGATAGGACAATACTCAAAATAACCATCTGAGCCGATACCATTTCGGCGTGAGAAAGCCCAGGTGCTCCCCACATCCCCCAAGGCATACATTCCCTGTGCCTATTGCAGAGATAAAAGTTATTATTTGCAACAGCGGTGAAGTGTTTGACCATCCCACCATGCCGGGCAAAAGAAAATCTTTGTTGCAGAAAAAGAAAATAAATTGCATTTGTTCCTTTACTGCAGACTGTTGCCAACAGTTAAGGATGGGTGAAAAGAACGTTTTCAGCTGCCAGAAGTCTTATATATTTACAGTTGGGGCATCTATTTATATTTATATTTTCAATATAAACCACAGAATAAAGGAAACTAGAATTCCTGAAGAAAAATTCAAAATATATTAACTGCTGTGTAATTTTTATGCTAGATTTGGGTGAATTCTATTTAGGAAACATGCAGCATTTCTCTTGAATAATCTAGAACTAAATTAACATGTAATTAAACCTCTTGAGAAAACAATCATGTTTAAATTAAGGCTCAAAATTTAGGTCATACCTACCGTGTACGTTGGTCAATACTCAGTTGTAAACCAATGAAATAGGCATCTTTTCTGCCATTTTTCAATATCTAGAATGCAAAGATTAAAACTGTATAAATGTCCTCTTTTGTCATAGAATTCTATAATGCTAATAATTAGTAATATACCTCTGACTTACAAAGGATATAAACTACTATGTTCTCTAGCTACAACATTTAAGTTAAAGCAGCTCACAGCTGACAGTCCACAGTCAAACTTCACCACTGGCCAAAATGTATGTTCATTGTATCAACATTTCTCACAATTCTACTTGAAAGGCACTGAAATCAGCATGTCTTGTACAATCTCTGCAGTGGAAATCATCTGACAAATTTCTTTTAAGGGGCAAACCTTCCTAAATTTGGATATAAATTGATATAGGCCCTTGTGTTGTCTCTCTATCTGTCTTCAGTGAGCTCAGGAAATGTTCTGTGTAGCTTGAATATGACTTTTAAGCACATTTCTGATTAAATGTGCTCATTTTGTTCTTCCTACACAATTATATTCTCCCAACTAGAAGAAGGCAGCAAAGGAGCAAACTTTAGGACCAAAAAGAGTCTGCTGTACAGACTATATCCCAGTTATAAAGACAGGATCTAAAGTCAATGTTCTGAGTGTTGAATGTAAGTCAACTGTTGGTTTGATCCACTACTTACAATATCTTGTGTTTATCTGTTGATAAACTTTGCCCTAGTCAACTCACCCGCCTTATAGAATCATAGCTTGCCAGGGCAATACTTTTTGCTAAAATGAAGGCACAGATCCCTTAAAAGTAAGCACTAGTATTTACCTCAGCACATTAAGAGCTGCAGTAGATATAACATGATGTAATCACCATGCTGAATAGGGAAAGCAGATAATGATTTTTTTAACGCTTACTGTGCTCTTTTCTATACCAAAAAAAACCCAAAACAAAAAACCCACAGTATAAAACTGTCCTCATCTCAGCTATGAAAAATTTGACTTGAATTTGTTCTTCATACTAATCTAGTTTAGTGTTTTCAATTTCACTATCAAAACACCATGGTGAAGTGGATTTCTTCCCATGCTCACTTGTTTTGGATGGTTTATTCCATAGTATTAATGATTTTTCTTACATATCGCCAGAGGAACTTTCTTTCGCTCTCAGTCTCAATGACAGCAAGGTCTCCGAAGCTCTTTTTGCAGAACTCCCGACCTTTTTCCATAGGAACAGTCTCATTGCTGAAGTAGTATTGCCTGTCTTCATGTAAAATCCATCCATCCTCAGTAGTCTGGTATTCTGTAAGATAATTGTCAAGCTAACTGTCTTGCTCCTGAGATACAAGACATGCTCCTCAGTAAAATTTTTTAATTTCTATTAAACACACACACACACAAATAGCAATACCAATAACACCTACTGGGGGAAGGAGATTCCGATGGTTCAGGCTTTACACTTGCCCCTGTAAGAAAAAAATATTTATTGTGATTGTACACTTTCTGCTGTAAGAGAAAATACTTACTATGACATAGGCATGTTCCAATACATTTAACTGATTTTTATGGTTAACTATGCATCCAACACCAAAAAGTAAAAAACCACTAATTAATTTTAAATACATAATCTTGTTCCCTGAGGTTATTCCTTATGTGCAAGGTATTATAAATATCTTGAATTTTACCTGAAAAAAATAATTTTTTTAATCATTTCATGCAGTAAACCTTATGTCCCAAAGCATTAACTCTGTTAAGATAGTTGTATCTCCTGACTCCTGTTTTCTTATAAACTTAGGTAGACACACTGCTAGGACAACTCAAGATTTCCCTGAATTATAAACTTTGTCTCAATGTCTTCAGTAGATAAAAAGCATCCAAGCCCACATCTCAAGAGAATGTAGCAATTAAATATATATTATATATAATCATATTTTAATTTAAATATTATTGAATTATTTTATATTTTATATTATTTAATTTTATATTATATTTTAATGCATTCTTGTGTTGGGAAGGGGGAGCAAAATAAAGATGCTGCATTAGATTATTTACAATATAATATAAAATACCAAGTATGTGAAGTGATTTGCAAACTATTTTTGAATAACTTGAAACTCAACTAGGGAAAAAAATTCCATGACAGGATTTGTTGGAGAAGGCATGAGCTTCTCTAAATGAAATATCAAATGTGAATGTGAATATTCAAAGTAACATTCTTTATTTTTGAAGTATCACGTTACCCTTTCTGAATTCATGAAGTTCACTGAGCAGTCCCAACAGGGCGCCAAAGACTTTCCATCTTTAAGCACCTCAAAGACATGAAAATCCTTATACCACTTTGTCATTTCATATTCCACAGAAGAGAATTCTTATAAAGAGAATTTGTAAGAAAATCTTATGAAAATTTCTTTGAAGCTTTTTATTTCTTAAAGTTAGGGGGAAAAAAAAAATCTACAGAGAATCTCTTTTTACTACACAGAATAAACAGTACCTTTTCTTATCTGGCAAATCCACCCGTACAGGTAATCGCAGTGCCTGTCATTCCAACGCATGCTGGAATCACCATTGATCTCTGTACAAAGTTCAATGCCTTGATAATTATTGGGTTCTCCAAAGCCCCAGTTTTCATACCTCACCTATGACGGAAAAAGTTCTGTGAAGATTATGCTATATGGACATAACATAATAGACAGAAGGAGGAGACAGCATCAAACCACAGACCTACAACTTTTCCTACCGTCAGTTTAAAGACTTAATAAGACAAGAAGAAACCAGAGTCTCCCTGTGCAAATGCTAACACTTCAAACTTCTTTTCAGGCTGCAACTGGACTGCAGCTTAGATAACAGTTGTTTCTGTTCACACTTGGAAGAATATTGACATTTTTGGAGGGACCTAAATTCTATAAAATTTATTTAATGCCAATGATTCGGCATGCCATATGTAAAAATTAAATTAACTACATATGCAGTAAGAATAAAATAGTAGGATAGTATTCAGACATGACAAAAATGTTTGCATTTTTCTCAGTAAAGTATTACTGCTCTTCTAATTTTCCTCTGTAAAATCCAATTCCGGTTTTCTGTACTGCAAATTTCCATCAATATATCTTGACCAGCCCTGCATGAAGTACACCCACATCTCCAAAATCACTTTTGTTTCAACAGTTTTGTATCTTAGTTTGAAGTGCAATAAGTCACACTGGCATTAAAAAACTGCCTTCAGCTTCATGGAATGTAGGATATTTCAGACAGTCAGCACAGAAAAGAAATACTAAAGATGGACTATTTTACTCAAAAAATCCTTGCATTTATAAGAACGCCATTTTAGTTTACATATATTTAGTTTTCTTGTCGATTCCACGCATATTTTCTTATCAAAAATCAGTATTTTAGCCAAAAAAATCAAGCCATGAAATTTCCATTCAGTAGCTTTCCTAAAGAGAACCCGATACAGTAGAGGGTTATGATTAAGCATAAAATTACACAGAAACACATATACCACACACACTGAGAAGCTTAGAGGATGCAGAATAACAGCTGTGGAAAATTAAATTACTCACTGGAGATCCATCACTCCAAGCAAAGCCATCATCAGGATTCAAGTAATATAAACCTATCCAGAAAGTCTGGTGGTAAAAAGTATTTTTCCTTAAAAAAAAACACATCATAGTAATAAATGTCCCATTTTTAGGAAGTTTAAACATAAACACAATGCTAATCAGAGTATTACAATATTTTTAATAATCCATAATTTACAAGAGGTAAGAGAGTTTCTCTAAAAATAGTCCTTAAGGCTCTTAGAAACAATAACAACCAGGGTGGAAATAAATTAAAATGCAACTACTTCTAGCTGTTATTTTTATACATTTACTCAGATAGATTGAAATATAGATCAAGAAAATGACCAGATCCAATCCAACTCCTGTAAATAAAGTGGCTAATACTTTTTCATAATTGTTTATTTCCTACTATTGCTCCATTGATCAACTGTCCATTTTCTCTGTAAAGGCACTTAACAGTTTTCAAACAAAAACTTACTTGCTGCAGCTGAATCACATTTTAAAAATAGTACCCAGAGCTAATTCTTCTCTGCAAGCAGACACACTTTACTGATTTATCTGAATATACTAAGTCAATCTGCGACAATGAAGCATTGGAAACTTCTTCCTTACTCTAAGTACACAGCTGGGATTCTGGCATGGTGACAGCGTTTTGCAGGGCCACAATGTTTCAGGCTTCCTTCCTTCAGTCAGGGATGTACAAGATCGTTGAGCCTGGTCTATTCAGGTCATACTGCAAGTGTTAGCTTTTTAGGAGTATTTCATCTCATTCAGAAATCTCACACCTGCTTTTTGTAGTTTAGGGTCTTATTAACCTTATTTACATTCCCTATGTAGGAAAAAAAATAATCTGAAGTTGCTTCTGCTTCCTGCTTAGTCCATAAAAATGACCAAAAAAATCTGCATATTGTCCAGATTGATATTATGACTACTACCATATTTGTACACTTATTTACATGAAAACGAACTGGCATCTCTGTTAATTTTATAACATCTCCAACTCTGCAGTAAATAATTTTATTTCAGATGATAAATGTTGCCTCAAATTGAGATATCTTCTCGATCTCATTTCGGCATTAGCTTTTGAGGTGATTGTCACTAGTCACACAACTCCTGATATTTCATCAGCTCTGCTTTTTTGCTATGTGTTTGATACAGACACAGATAATGAATCCAGACTGGCTTATACTGAAGTAAAAACATACAGCTAAAATCAAATATTTCAGAAAGGCTAATTAAAGTGAATGGATGATTACCCTACAGATACTCACGCAATAGAACGCCATATCACATACTGCTCTTCTTTACCATTAATGGAGGCCAAATCTCCTCCTAGAGCTCGACAAAACTCTTGCGATTCAAGCCATGTTTTTCTTTCCTCTGCTCTTAAAAAAGGCTAAAGAGAGCACTTTGCAGTCAGACAAAATAGACCATATAGATCAAAAGATCAAGAAATATCAGCTACACAAAATGAATTAATTTACAATTACCTTGTTCTGTGGGGATTACAGAAACTTTGAATATAAGGTTTAGGAGTGTTCACCTCTGTGAAACAAAGGCTTAGAATGACTGTCTTTAAGCCAAATTAGCAAACTGCATTGCTGACAGGAATATCTACTACAAGACAACAACTAAGCGAAAGGTACTTTTAATCTTAAAAGAATGGAAAAATAAGAACAGAAGGTCAAACCCGAAGTTCGGTCTTTAAAAGAATAACCAAAAACATGAGCACTTCAGCAGAAAGGAAGAAGGCTTCTACATGTAATCTGTAAATAAGATTATGAAACAATAGGACATATGTATACCAATTTTTATTGCGTGTATGTGCAGCAAATAGAAACTACCTTAATGAAGAAGCAATCAACATACTTACTTTGAAACAAAAGCTAATACGACTGTTTGTGTCCCAGCCTTCTGGACACCAGGGAACAGGAGTTGTTGTAGGAACAGGGGGTAGCGTCACTCCTTCCGCCCACACTTTACATAGGAACTTTGCCTTTTCTTCACATTTTATTACATCCCATAACCCACCTGCAATTCCAGTCCTCATGGCAATGCAGCCTGGTTTTCTTCCTGATTGGAAACAAGAATGCACAAAACCAACATTTAAGCATTCATAAGAATTTAGAAAACTTCATATTCTATTCTGAAAGAAAAAAAGTCTTTGTAAAGAGTCAAAAATGTTTTTGGTGTTAGAACAGGTCCACAGGAGGGTCACAAAAATCATCAAAGGGCTAGAACACCTCTCCTATTAAGAGAGGCTTAAGGAGTGGAGTTGTTCAGCCTGGAGAAGAGAAGGCTCCAGGGAGACATAAACATGGCTCCTCAGTATCTAATGGGGGTTTATAAGATGAAGACTTCTTACCAGAGCCTGTAGTGACAGAACAAGGGGCAACTATTTTAAAATGAAAAAGGGTAGGTTTAGACAGGGCATAATGAAGAAATTTTGTATTATGAATGTGGTGAGACACTGGAATAGGTTGCCCAGAGTCATGGATTCTCCAACCCTGGAAGTATCCAAGGCCAGGCTGAACAAGGCTTTGAGCAACCTAGTCTAGTGGAAAGTGTCCTTGACAGGGAGTGGGCACTAAGGGATCTTTCAATGTTCCTTCCAACACAAACCATTCTATGACTCTAATTAATGAAGGGAAAAAATAGACAGAAAAATATGTGATTCAGCCACATCTGAGATATGGAATTGTGCCTCACATCAAATTATGTCAGAGACTAAATGCTCTCCCATCCCTATATTTGGGTCCTCTTGTATTTCCCTACAGTTCCATTTTCTCTAGGACCAGAGGTGCTTCATGCATGCTGTTATCTCACACACCTCAGTGAGCAAATGTACTATGAGATACGGCTGAACAGGCAGGATTTGTAAGCAGGATGCAATATGCATCCAGAGATTGTTCTTCCTGAGTAGTACAGACACAGACTTTCCCAGACCAGTTGCAAATGAGAAACTTGATTTCAATTAAAAATTTCTTCCCAAGCTCATATTAAAAACTCATTTCAGCACTAAGCAGGAACTTGGCAACAACATTGGATTCTTGGAGAAAGCAGCCACAAGTATTTGAAAGCAATTAGTCATTATGCCAGCAAGAGGGCTAAGAATGAAGTAAAAAGTTCAGATAGTGAGCTATGTATTATGGGCATTGGACTCCTTAAACAGTACAGAGCCATACGTACCAGGCATTTCAGAATTCCAGTGTGTAAATAAGACAGATTGACCATTAGTCCACTTGAATGTTCCCTTTTCTTCTATATCTGAAAGTCCAATCCAAAAGTATCTTTCTGTTCTCAGCCCAACCAGGCTAGTCAGATAGGCTTGTTCATATCTGTTAAAAAGAAAACAATTGTTAAATTAACAAAATTCAATTTATTTTTAAAAGTTGTAAAAGGCTTGTTGTTTTTTTTCTCAGAATTACTTCTGTACCTTTTTGAAAGCATAGCTTGGATGGCTTTACTTGAATAAAGCATATAACAAAATCATTACATATGAGATATTTTGTCAGCTTCAATACCGATATTCTGCATTCTCTTTGGATGTCCAGTGAAGAAGGTGGTATAATCATGGACTGACATGAAATTGGTGGGAAAGAAGAAACCTGACATGATTTATGTGTTAGACCACTGTATTTTTTGAGTTTCTAGTACTCTTGAATTTAAACAACTTCTTGCTTCAGGCAAATCCAAAACTGGAAAAGGAATCTCAGCATTAATGAAAAAAGTAGAGTAGTATGATACTAAATTATCAAACTAAGGAACACTGTAAATTAGATCCAATAATGACACAAGAAAAGCTATGTTTGGGCAACAAACCTATGCAGAGGTAAAGCCTGTCATAGTTCATTATGCTGTTTAAACAAACAGCTCTTAAGAAATGAAAGCAAATTAAAGTCTCCCCTTAACAAGGTGTAGTCTGAAGACCACATTAATGCCAAACCATTTTTATGGAAGCTGCAATGCTACCTACATTTAGAGAGTTGTCATTCGTGACAGCTCGAGCTTTCACACTAGAACACACCCATTTAGACTATACAGAAACAAATAAGGGAATGCATAAAGCATCAAGTCATCTGCAAGGAAAATTAGCTCTTTCTTAACCCTTTCATTTTTCCAGTATTCCACATTCAATAATGTGTACCAATTGTTCAGGAATTCAGCACATACTGAGCCTTGGCTGAATTATGATGGATTTTCAGGTACCAGGCACTTATATCACCATTTGGTTTCTCATTTAATTGTTTAAAATTAGTTAAATTTTGAGAAGACCAGATAGCTAAAAACTATATCCTCTTGCTCATTTGAACTACCTTTTAAACAGAACTCAGAGCCATGTCTCTTCATTTAATAATCAAAATTGGATTCTGTGTCCCTCACTCAAGTAAGCCACTACAATCAAGGAAGTAGAAAATATAATTCTATTTTTTCCTTGACATAACCATCTGTATCAATGATGATTTCACAGCCATGACTGGATTTCTGGATTTGAATACACATGCAAAAACTGTGAGAAGTTCTGTATCTACAGATAGCTGTCCTCTTAAGCCAGATTTTTGGCCAGATCAGTCTTTATTTTGATATGCAAGTGATGCGAGATGTTGAATTCTCATGTGATCCTCTCACACAAATATTCTTTTACATACCTGTCTTCAATAGTTGCTAAAAAAGCCTGGTGCCTTCCACAGGTTTGATTTGCTTGAGAAAATGATACAAATGTATTTCCAATGAAGTAACAATAAAAACCATGCCTTTTCCAGCCCTGTCAAAATAAATGTGAAGTGATCATATATGCTGCAGTGAAAGCAAAGGAAAGGTGAAAGGAAACACAGAAATGAAACTAACAAAGGAAAAAACTGATTTATACCACTGTTAGCTACCCACTAGACAAAGGAAAAATGGAACTGAAAAAATCAGAGTAGAAACAGGCAGGATTAAACCTTTTTAAAATTTTGTTTCAAGCAAGTTTTTACATCTAATGAATCAGTACATTCCACTCAGAAAGGCATGAGAGGCTTTGCTGTGCAGTTCTTGTGCTCAGTATAGGATTATAATCAGCACACAGGCATTGTGCAATCATGAGCATAGTCTAAAGAAGCAAATTTAAGCTTGGCTTTTCAGAAAGGAAATGATACCTCAAACAAGTTTGTTTATTATTAACTAACATTAACACTCTCTCCAAATGTTTTGTCATTCAAATGTCATTTACTCAGGAACATCCTTTCGGAAGAGGAGTCTGCTGTGACCATCCACAGTTCACACAAATTTTCTTCTGATGGTTTTCAACTTCTCAGTCACTAGAGACTTTTTTCTAAGAGTATGCACATAGTTCTGTGGGCAAGGATAACATCCATAAGCATTAGGAACCCATTATCTTCTCCAACAGCTGAACATTTGTAAGGATTCCAGGTACTCTGGGAATAATTGTCAAATACTTCCTCTGCAACTGTGCAGCAGAATTGGAAGAAAAGACAATTTCTTCAAGGAAGACAAAAACTCAGTAATATTTCCTATTACATAACAAATCACAGTAGTTTTTTAGAATTACTGAGCGTTATGTCACCAAAAGGTGAGCATTGCCAAGTAAACAATAGAACTGCTGACAGTACATAAGGAGCACAAGAGATTCATTTTACTTGGGAACTGCTAACAAATTCTCCAAAGTAGAGAGCACTGTCAGAGGCCACAGCAAAGCCTTGAGAACAGTATCTAGACAAGAACTCTCTTCCTCCTGTGAATAATTTTATAGAAAATTGTAGGCAGAGCTGAAGACCAACTGCTGGCACGGGCAAACTCCTTAGGAAAGCTTGAATGCCAACCAAGGAAAAATGGTCTGCTGCAGGGACAACAGGTTGGAGATTTGGTTTAAGTTCTGGAAAAAAAAAAAAAGGAGTATCAAGAGCCAAATGAGAGTCATTGACTAGGTTTAGTCATATGTATCACCTATGCCATCTGCCACAGCAATGAGGAGGCAAACTCTTAGGATGATGATGATACAGAACCCATTTTTCCTGTTTTATCTGTCATCTAGGTGGCAGTTTCTCCTCTTTATCATTCCTAGCAGCCTATTCAAATCAGACAGATTTTTCTTCACTTACTCTCTGGCAGCCCATGTCAATGGTTTCCTCTTCTGAAAGACCATCTGACATAGGTTTCCTCTTACAGATGTAGCCAATTTTTTTTTCACAAGAATGGTCTGCCCAAAATCCATCCTGTACATAAGAACAGAACATCACAGTCAAGTGGGATTTAATCTTCAAAAAAGGTTTTTTATGCTTTTAAGTGTTTAGTTATTTTGATTGCTTTAAAAGAAGCAAAATCTGCATTTAGGTTCAGTTCTTAATTTCAACCTCATTTCAGTCTCACTTCTGGAGCTGATTCACTACTGACTTACACCTTTTTTTTACTGTTTACCCTTCTGAAAAGTGAACCCTTGAAGGTGACAGCAATACACCATCTTTACAAAGACTATTGATTCAATAAGCATGCAGAAGGAAAGGGAGATATCATCTTTCTCCGCAGAAATACAGCTGAAACAGGAAAAAAAAACTCAACAAGCCAGAAGACTACATTCTTTAGTTAATACTTATAAAAAACTGTGGGTACAAAAAGTTTCTGTAAAAGTTAGAATTAACGTTGTTACTCCTCATAGCAGAAACTCTCAGAAGAAAAAGTGACATTCAGTGGGAGCTGTACAAAAAGTAAGAAACCTCACATCATCCTCCTAATATATTTTATATATATTTTGGTTAACACGTGAACTAAGGTACTGGGAGAAGAAGTGAAACCTGTGTGCAAAACACTCTCTCCCCTGTGCCTTAAAGACTCCACTTTCGTAAAGGTAAAATCATAGCAGTAGGTGACAATTTCTTCCCCCCACCCCCAAAATGTAAAATAATCATCATGGTAATACAGAGACACTCATGCCACAATATGTTAAGTCCTCGAAAGCCTCAGCAAACCCCACTTGTGGTAAAGACTCTCCATGGAATTTCTTAAGCCAAAACCTACATCATGGTTTCTGCATTCTTTTGAGTGCTGATGCAAGTGAAAGGATGACAGCTCTTCTAAAGCAGCAGAATTGAAGAGCAGGTTGCTACTTTTATTTATAGCTACAGCCATAACCCTATCTATTGCTGGTGGAATTAAAAGGGCCTCTGAGGTTTTGATACAAGTCAACATACATTCAGTGCTGCAGGATCCCAAGATCCTTCTCTAGTGACTGGCACTGTGTTAGGTGAAGGAAGAGAAGGCTTGGTCTAACAAAAGATAGAGTCCTCCCTTCCCAAAGTCAAGGCCCAGCATCCTGAACCTATATTTTCATTTGGTTGTTGACCATAATATTAAGCATGGCAGCCTGCCATTGGAAACTCTACTTCTGAGCAGTGGTCCTGGCTGCACTGAATGCTGCACTTTCAGCATGGCACATAGAACACAACCAGTAAGTCCAGATCTTAACACTTTGAGACCCTGGTCATTGAATTAATTAATTAATTAATGCCTCTAATTTCCTCTCATACTTCCTGCACCAATACTTTCATGCGTAGCATCATAAACCCTAAAGTTCACATCAGCAGATGAAGGTAGATAAAGGGCACAGGATGGTGGATGAGACAAAACCTGAAGTATGTACTCCTGGCTACTCACTGCCCACATGCACCTTTGCCAGCTACCTTCCAGACCTCCCATGCCTGAGCAAGTTCTCCAGCCTTGGCGAGTATAAAAGTCCTTGGAGCAACTGCCAGTTACAACCTCACTGTTGTGACTGACCCTCACGTCTGAGCACTCAGCTTCTTTCCACAGTGTGACCTTACTCTGTTAGACAAAATAACTGCTACATCCTCAGCCACCACTGGCATAGCACAGACAACAGAGCACAAAAATCCTCACACCTTTAAAAGACTGTTGGTTCAATTACCGTGTGCACCATGGCCTGGTTGGCACGGAAGAAATATATATTTATACTCCTCTGGACAGAGCACCCCCACTAATACAATGGAGAAGAATTATTAATAGATTATAATTTTATTCATGCTTCTGACCAGTGCAAATTTTTTCACTAAAATATGTATTAAATTCTAGCATTCCAGACACATCAGAATGAAGTTACTTCTCCCTGCTAACTTCATATAGCAATAAAACTGTAGCTCTGAACTTTGGTCCAGTCAGAGAACACCACCACAAACACAGATAGCTCTGTTCAATTTTGGGAGATTAATATTCTGTACCCTACACAGCCTTGCTTCTTCCATGGATACTACTGCGGTTTTGCTCTCCCAAGGTTGCTGTTCTAGTTCTCTTCCTCATTCCTTCCTGGAACTGAAGCGGTGTGGTCACTTTTTCTTCTAGTCCTGTACCTGTTACCTCTTCTATGTCCCTTACAACTTCCTCTTGTCTTCAACTTATAAGTGCGCTCACCAAAAGTGTAGCAAGAGAACAGCTGTCAAGTTTTAATTTTTCAAAATAAGAAAATATATTTGGTATGAGTATATACTTTTTTCCCCTCCTGATAAAATAGGTAAACCTGAATGAGGTGTTAAGTTCAATATTTTTAATTATCACAAAAAGGAAAAGTGCCATTTTGTAACATCAGATAGACTGACTGACTTTTATACCTTGTATTATCTCAGTTTCTGTAATGGTCATTGATCATTCACAGATAAAGTCAATCAGGAAAGGCTAATGCCACTGCTAACTTTTCTCACAGTTTTTCACATGCACTGTAGATAAAAGCATAACTAAATCACCTAGACCCAAGATTTATAACTGCCTAGGAAAAAAATAAACAAAGGTTTCTGTTTTCTTCTAAAGTCAGTATTTCTAGCATCAGCAATTCCAATGCCATTTTTTAAGGTAAATCCTATATTCAGTCAAAGCAGAAAAAATTCAAACATATCCAAAATGCCTTTGTAGCTTCCTGAAGAAAATCATTTACATGTTCATGTACTTCACAGTGTAATTAAAAGTTTCTTTAAAAAGCCCAAATGCACAAACTAAAATCCAGAAATAGGGATCTTGTGGGGAATTTGCCACCACTTGCCTGCTTCTCACAGAAGGCAATGAAATTTTCTGTCAACCTTGAACAGGGATCCTTTTTTAAAAAGGAGGACCTTTAAGACTCTAAAATAGGCTGCTTCAAGCAGTAATATCCTGGTTTTGTATACTTGCATAGGGAAAGGCCCAAATGATAAATAAAATTATAAGCCAGTTAAGTAAATAGCTATATGACTTTACCTTTCCCTTCATAACAACACAGTCCTCTTGCCTCTTGTTTGCATGAGTGGGTTCTCCACGATGCCACTTGGTGTAGGTGACAGGTGTCCCATCACTCCATTCAAAGTACATCTGAACCTTGAGGTCATTCAACCCAATCCACAGCTCATCAGCTGGTTCTAAAACATACAATTAACAAGGCTAATAACAGTTCTTCTTTATGATATGAACTTTTACCTCCATGGAAGAGAAAACAATATATTCTCAGGAAGTTTAAAAGGCAGTCACAGGAAATTAAGGCTCTTAGTTTCATATAGATGTCAAACTGTTCCTCATATACCCACTCCAGTCATCAGGAAAGGCCACTCACCACAGTGGCAGTACAGTAAGAGTAAACATAAAACAGCCAAAATACTCTCTTTGTTGAATTATTCTGCAATACAGCTAAGTTAATTTTTTTTTCCAACACAAAATTCTTGTAACAAGATATGAATAAACACCCAAATAAAATTTTATCTCCCCTTTTCCTCCTACTTTTAGTGTAATGAAGAAACAAGTGTCCTATTTTCTAATGCTCAGACACCCAGCATTGCCTTTTAGAGCTGACAACCAGAGTACTTGCAAATTTTCCCATTATGTGTGTTCCTATATTTTATTTCATTTCAGAGCAAAATGAAATTCATGTAGTTGTTGCACTTTTTTCACTTTACAGTTAAAGGAGTTAGCTGCTGGTTTTTGGATGGAAGGAAAGTGCAGGAATCAAGAACGTTATTTCACAGCAGCTGTTTCTAGAGGTTTATTTGTCTGTCCAGACCGACCACAGTCAACCTGACAATGAAATCACCCATGGAAATTTAAAACAGAAGCCCATCCAAAAGTCATCAGTTGCTGGAGCAGGTCTCTCAATGGAACTGCAACCACTTCTTTTCTGTTGCTGCTGTCCCTAGCAACAGAAATGGCAGTAAAAAAGCTAAAAGTCATTGTTCCCCAAGGCATTGTTTCCTCAGTTGTTCAGATTGAGATTCCCCTAGATACCCCCATAACCTAAAATTCTCCTTTGATTTCTCCCATCTGCCAGTTCTGGAACATGGAGGCTTCCCATTTTGATGAACCAAGCTGCTGCAAGATCACCCTCCCAGCTTGTCACTCTAAGGACAGAGTCAACTTTCCTTTCTCTTTCTCTCCCTTGCCTCTCCTGTCTTTATTATATCTAAGTATGATCAGCACTCATAGCTCATCCATAATGTTCTTACCGCCTATCCTGCAGTAAGGAACACTCAGATTCACAGGACATCAGGCTGCATTTTCAAACAGGCCCCTTTGCCTCTTCTTCCAGACTACTCTTCATGTTCAGAAGTCCCCCAAAATTACATCTTACTATCCTCCTTTAAACTCTCCTCTACTAACACAGTTGAAGGTTGTTCCAATTCCACTGCCCATCATGCTCTCCGTCCCTCCTTGTCTACTGCCATCCAAGCTCTCTAATCTGTTTTTTAGTTTTTTTTGTTTAGTTATCTCTTAAAATCTTTCTGTCTGTATTTACTGAGCACTTAGCACAGCAGAGGCCTCATCAGTGCCCAGAGCTCCTACTGTGGTGGGCTCATACCAGGTAATACAAACAATAAACAGCATTCTTTAATGAAATAACTACATCAAAGTTATCTGAATAAGTCATGCAAATTTGTGGTGTCTTTTCCTACATAGCATTTTTTCCTCACTAGAAGAACTGCTGGTTTTTTGCAATCATGTCTACAGCTGGCTGACTAAACACCAAGATTTTTTTTTTCCAGCCATTTGTAAAGCTGCTTCCCATTCTCAGTCATGCACATAGCCACATTTGTGCTATATCACATGCTGGACTTCCGTGTAAACATCCAGAATGCACTTCTTTATTCTTCATGTTCCTCTCTAAAGTTCTCCTTTGTGGGTGATGACAACAAAAGCTCAGCTACCATGACAATACTCATCTCACTGTACCCCTTCTTCCTTTGTTTTATGATGGGACTGTGAACTGTTTGGCACAAAGATAGACTTCTTTCTGTGCAGCACTTATTGCAGCAGACAATGATTTTCCAGGCACTGCAATAAGTGGTGTTCTCTCAGTGTGAACAAGGCTAATCTAATACCATCACAAACTACCATAAAAGGCTTCTATTCCAGTTTTACTCCTCTGAAAAGAATGCTTTCAAAATAGTCTGTTGCAGCTGATGTGCCATATGTGAGAAGCCTGGTTTCCTTCAGAACTATTTGCCTTTCAGAAACACTTATTTCTACAAAAACAGTGCAGCGTAGTCAGTTCAGAAAAGGTCTTTTTGTAGAAGGCATTAAACTATGAAATAATCTACTTCCAAGATGTAATGTGAAAATACAACTCATTTCCTTTAGAACCTAACCTAAAATGTCCTAATGTCTCGAGAGTCCCCACCTTTCCTAATAATGTCGTTTGAAAGCAAGTTTCATGTTGTTCATGAAAGAACAACAGATCACTCTTTCAGGAATGTGAAGATAAGCACAAGTTGCCATGGAGTTGGTTGGGATACAAATGTAAAGCACATAGCTATTTTACGATTGCCACTCCAAGACTACTGGAGCCCAAAGCAGATTGCTGCACCTTCAGTGAAGGATAAACTAAGTCACTCTTAGCTGGCACTAAAAGCACACGTAGGATCAGTTACTGCAGAGACAATCAAAGGTGTGAACATGCTCCTCCCGTCAAAAGGCAGTAACTGACCCTATGTGCAAAAGCAGGTTCATGTGAAGCAATAGCAACCATAAAGGTGCCTCAGTGTCAGCAAGGTTGCATTTTCCCTGATGAACACATGGCATCTGTAGTCTAACTTGCCTTGCAACAGCTCATCTGTGTGCTCAGAAAGCAAGTGTGCAATAACTGTATTTAATGTGGAGCACATTTGAAAACGCGTACTGGGACACACAGATTCCTTTCTCAGAAGAAACACAAGCAGCATGACTTGAAAAGTAAGAACATGGCAGTGCTTCCCAAACTGTCGTTGACCAGGAGACTTTACTTCCTCTCATTTATTTTTGCAGATCAATAGTAAAAATCCTTTTAGCTTCTGAAAAAGTTTAAAGTTTTTTTAATCTGTACAAAGAGAGGCAGAACCAGACACTAAGAAATAGGCGTTTGGGGATTATGCGAGTCACATCACTGACCACAGCTTTTCTGTGATGGTAGTCTGTTTGGGTTTTGTGCTCTTTTTGTGTGTTTTTTCTTACAATGATTTTTTAAACTTAACTCCTTGGGCACCCTGTGATCAGGACAAATATTTTTTTTTCAACAGTCTCTTCAGTTTAATAACAGGTAAGACGTATTCAAAACACTTTCTTTACTTAGTATAAATATATTTATATATATATGTGGGAGGTGTGTGTGTATGTTATTATGAAAAAATACTCACGGTACCCAAGCTGAGAAATAACAAAGCTGTATTCTTCAACATTATGGATGCTCGCCAGATCTCCATCCTCTTTTCTGCAAGATGTTAAGGCATCTTTCCATATTTTGGGGTCTCTGTGAATTATGTAACAGTGACCAGCATATGACATCCATTGATCAGGACACTTAATAGGCACATTAGTCTCTGGAAAGGAAAATTGCCATGAAGAATTTTAGAATTCTATTCTTAACTCAAGACTAAACATCATGTAAGGAAATATTTAATAAAACAATTTAATCATATATTTTCTTCATGAACAACAGCAGAGACAATAAATATGTGCAGGGATAATAATCTACATGAATAATTAAAAATTGAAACTTCCAGATTGTTTTTAAAGAACACTGCAGTTGTGAACAAGTGCTTGTAACTTGTAAAAAGAGAGTTAAAGCAGTTTTGACTTTTATGTGCATGTATATATACATACTCAAATGTAAAGTCTGCAGAGCAGTGCTTCATAATTTTTCTACATTCACGCCACCATCTCTCTTCAACCTCTGTGCTGTATAGTTATCTGTTAAAAATCTGGGTTTACAATACATATTTATGAGGGTAATTTTTTCCCCCCAAACTTGGGCATTTTATTGATTATCCCCATTTGCTAGACTAGGAATCAAGAAATAACTGATTCTACAGAATCACCAGAGAACCCAAATAAGAACGCTACTTTTAGGAATTCTTTTCAGAAGATTCATTGAGAAAATTATACTACCAAAGTAAATTATTTATGCTTAAAACTTGCTTTTAGAAGTTCAGCAGAACAGCACCAGGGTATTGCCAACAAACACATGCTGTTCAGCAAACAATTCAGCCTTGGGAGGAGTGCCACCAGAACATATAATAAACAGAGTATTGCTGTTGTAGAAACAAATTCTGAATCTTGCATCTCTTTATTTATAATCAGCAGATGGGTTTAGCAAACACCAATACATAGAGTAGAACAAGGACAGCAGGTTTTCAAAATTCTGCTGCCAAAAAAACTTATGTCAGAAGGAGAAGCAATGTGTTTGCGTATAAAAGGGGGAGTATATTCTGTAGAAATATTTAAATAGGCATCCAAAGACATGACCAGTCAGGCCAGGTTACACGTATATATCCTGTTTCAACTGGAATATGCTGATGATTAATAAATACTTAGTGTCACAACACACATTTCTCTGGTGTTTCACACCTGCCTGTAAAAAGTGCTAATATGTTCTCACAAAGTTTAAGCAAAACCAAACTTTTTGTCCCCCAGGACAAAGGACTCAGTGCTCTAGTCAAAGCCTCAATTCTCTAGTCAAAGCAGAGAAAGAACTGGAACAGAGAGTGAGGGTACCTCAGAAAAATGAACTAGATGTACATGGTGATGTTGGGAGAAACAAGAGAGCACAGAGGTGGCAAATGCTGTTGTAGAGGTTAGTCAGCCTCAGACAGCTCCCTAATTTGTCCTATGCCTGGTCTCAGCTCTGACCATATGCGTTTTATAGTGTGCTTTGCTATAAGTCAGAGGATATGCACCTCCAACACACTCAGCACACCCCTCTGCAAACTGCAAATGCTGGATAGAAGGTCAGTGGTTCAGACATGGCTACAGAGAATCACAGAGGTATTTATTCCTCAGGGGTTCCTGAGCATCTCTTTTTCAAGCTACTGGAGACTCTGAGAATATTCCTGTAAACACTAAAGCAGCTATGGAAGGGCAGGAAAAAGCTTTTGGTTGTAGACCCAGTAACACCAGGGAATTGGTTGCAGGCCACAAAATAAGAAAAGCAGTTGATGGTCTCATTTCTTTGGTGTAAGTCTTATTGAATTACATTGCTGGGGATTTCTTAGTAAGAGAAATTCTTCAGTTCTTCATTTCCACTACTCAGCAAAAATTAACTCTGTTCTTCCCTATTCTACTTTTAAAGAAAATACATGACATCTCAAAGCCATACAGTCTGCTTTTTCATCCTAATGCAAACAAGTATTACTCTCTGAACCTCGTTTGGCTTAAGCAAAAGAAGTAATGCAAACTGCAACAAATAAGATGTAACAAATGAAATTACATTAATGTGTAAAAAATATTATTAAAAATGTCAAGCTGATGAATTTATTGGTCCACACGTGTAGAATGGTTATTCCTCAAATAGAGAGCAAATACTTCTGTAAAGTATAACCTTGACTTTCTGAGCTCTGAAAATCTCAGTGATAGACCAGGGTGTGTAAAAGGGTGAAAGCAGTAGCTGAAGTTGTCTCATGATTCAGGCATTCAAACTTCTTTCTCAGACCCATCATCTGTGGTCTGATAAGACAGAGCTCCCATAGCAGTCACAAGAGCAACAGTAAGAGAATTTATTTCCTCTAACTGAATGATTAATTAAACATTTAGAAACAATGTTTAAGATCACTACACCTGGTTGGCTTGGAATGAAATCTATTTTGGCGGTCATTTGGTAGAAGTAGACAGACAGAAAGCCTTTCCTTAGAAAATGAAGTTAAAAAATAAACACATTTTGCAGTTGAAATTACTGTTTAATACTATTAAATACTATTACTAGTTCTTACTAATCTAGTTCGCTGTGTTACAGGGTAAATGGTTTGTAGCCCTAAGATTCTACATCACTTTGATATATAAAATGATGTGGCCCCCTGCTGGAAAAAATACCTCTGCTGCAAAGAAAAAAAAATTAAAAATGAAGATGTTGGCTTTGTGAAAGTACTTCTGTAATGAAAAAAAAATGTTTTGCAAAAAATTCTCTGGATTTTTTTTTTTTAACACAAGCAAGACTAAAGTAAACTATTTCTCTGTTGTAAAGTATTTCTCTGTCCCACAGACCTCATATACTGCCCTGTCAGACTCAATTGTAACTTCTAGGGTTAAAATTTCAAAGGATTGCCTCTGTGTTTATTGTCAAGTGAACAACTAAGCATGTATGAATTTGCAATTAATTAATTTCCTGACCCAGGAGTCGTGGTCAGGAAAACATAATGTGACACGGGTTTTCCTTTACATTTTTGGAAGCTAAGGGCACTTAACATCTTGCATGATCCCATGCTTACGCCTTTTATGACTTCCACCCATGGGACATTCTGGAAAATATTTTATGAAGTGAACCACTGCCAATGTCTGCTTCATCTGTCACCATGTTTGCTCAGCAATTTCTGTTCAATTGAAAACTTCTGTCTCTTCCTCCAAATTACTGGTAAACTGCAGGGTGGAGACAGGGGGAGAATCAAAAGCCAAGGTAAAAGAAAGGCCATTAGATCCTCTCCAAAACTAAATTTAAATCTAAATAATATAGCAGCCAGTATTGAATTGATATTATATTTATAGGCATCAGTGTTTAAGAACTGATATATGAAACCTGAAAAGACAAGCAGTAGCCAGTTGAATGACCTAAGACAACCTATATAAATTAAACTATTTTGGTATCACTTGTATACAAATACTAGACTAAACTTTACACCTAACTCGATCATGTTGGTTTTTCTCTTAGCAATAAAGCAAAACAAACTAGGCAGAATCCTCTTTCCTAAGTGTTTTTGACTGGTCTGATCCTGTATTGGCAAAAGCAGGAAAAATATTGAAAAAACCCAAATGCTTATTAAGCCAAATGTCAAACACTGATTTTTCAAAACATCTGTTTTGCCAGTGATGATGCATATTAACAAATGAACTGGAAATTTAGTAATGGTTTAGCTTTCTGCTTCTAAAACCCATGCAAAATAATATCAGTGGATTTAAGAGCTACAGGTTTGCCCCAGAAAAAGAAAGAAACTTGAAAAGAGCAGAAAGAAGGAGTGATGAAACAAATTAATAAGTTACAAGGTGTTTATAGTACATGAAGAGATAATAGGGAAACAGGTACAAATAAATCTTATCCCTGTTCTGTCTTTCCTATGTACATTAGGCATGTGTCAGAATTACATTTCTTCTGAAAAAGTGTCTGTACATTTACCATATAAATAATTTCATAAAGAATTTAAAAAAAATTTTATGTATACAAGTAAATATTTCTATATAAATATTTCTATTTATAAGATACATAGATATATTAAAACAATGTAACTCTCAAAAAAATTTTAAAGAATTCCCCTAGTCCACTACTGGCTTGCAGTGACAAACTTACTTAATTTCATAAGTAATAAAAATTAGAGGAAGAAGAAATTACTTTGTTTTATCGTGTACATTCGGCTTCAGATAATTCCACTGCTTTTAAAAATTATTTTTTTTTAATTTATGCACAAAATCCAACAGTTGAGGTTCATTTTGGAAAAGAGAATTCCACTATCTTGCAATTTGAAACTCAAGACTTTTGAAGAAAGATTATTACTCAGGAAATAGGGAGGTCAGAGTAAAAAGAAAGTACACACTGTTCACTTTTACAGAAAATTTTGATCAAATCACAGTCCGCAGAGTCCTTTGCTTAGTTTACCACATGCAATAACAGCTATTCTGATTACAGATAAAAAACACTGGTCATTAATAATTTGTTGATGATTTATTACCAAACCTACCTGTAGGAATAATGAAAGACTCTAAAGTAGCATTTCCCCGTTTACAAATATAGCCAAGTTTCCGGTCACATTCCCAGTTCTCCCACTTAGCACCTTTCCCCGGATTTAATGCACCACAGATTTTTCCAGGTTCTGGAGAAGGATGGCCTTAAAAAAAAAACAAAAAAAAACCAACAACACAAACCTCGATAACAACAAAAAAGTAGAAGCAAAACACGGTTACCCTGACAGTTCTCACATTTATTCTGGTCCTTGCTTTAAATGTAAGATACATTAACATACAGGCAATTGTGATTCTCCACTGTCCTTTAGACTGAAGGGGCAAGTTCATTCCCTTAAGAGATTTTTTTCACAGCAACAAAAAACTGCAGAAGCATAATTTAACAGTCTCTTCACCTGTCCAAAGCCTTGATGGAAGGTATTACAGTGCATGGATTTATTTTCTTTGGGTTTTTTTCCACTTCTAAATGGACAATGCCTAAACTCCAAAGGACATTCTTTAGGTGAAAAAACTGTTCAATAAGCTAGTCAAATTCTGCACTCGGTATAAGAAAAATAATAAGTAATTATTTTGCTATTGTGAACTTCTTGTCCACTCGTCTAAACAATTCAACAATAGCAGGATATTTGGATATTTTCAGTTGAAGATTAGCATTAGCACCAACACAAACATCTCGAAGAAAAGTAGAACCTGTAGAACAGAACAAATTTCTGCAATAAATCAGATGAAATTTTCAAGATCTGACCTAAAGTTATTAAACGTAACATGTTTTTTCTTTCATTTCTGAACACTTGTTCCTATAATACATAAAAAAGGATCAGAACTACTCAGCAATAAACTCAGTAAAACAAATTGGAGAAGAACGTAAAGAAAAACAAACAAACAAACAAAACCCATCACTGATCAGTCTAGTCTCATGAATGAAGACATCCATAGCATCACATTTATTCTGTATTTGTATAGAAATACAGTAAATTAAGAAGATATACAAATGAAGTGTCAATAGGTGACTTTTAAAATTTTCCTCTAGATAATGAGGATGCCATTTCCATCATGAACAACAAATTAAGCCCAGTGCACATCCCTAGCATAAGGGCCATTATTTACAGTGTCTATAATCACAGCCAGGATCTTTCAACATTGAAACAAGCTCAATAATTACAGGGGAATAGAGCGCTAGAAAAGGAATATGGTACAAAATAACCAAATTTGTAAACTGAGTAACAACATATTTAACCTTACCTGGAACCCAATTTAAGTATCGAAAAGGAGCCCCACCAACCCATTGCCATCCACTGTTGAAATTCAAACTGTTGAGACCAAACCAGAGAGCTGAACTCAGTGTGCGAGTCAAACCTAAGTAACAGAGACAGAGAGAGATACTGGAAGTCCACAGCAGGAGTAAACTCCTTCTCAATATTTGAGAGCTGAATTTTAGTTGAATCATCTGCTTCTCCTCTTCTCCAGTACAAGTTTTAACAACTTTTAACATTTTAGTTAAATTGGCTTTGCTAAACCTGTGAAACATACCAGCTTACAAGGATGACTTTTGTTTTAGAATTTTCACGTTTTGAAGTTTGGAGAATTTTGTTACGACAGAAACCAAAATGACTCTTCTACATGTTCCTTTTAAAATAAGGATCACAAATATGAAAGAAGTTTTTCCTGAATTACAGAATATTAAATTGATAAAGTTTCACAAAAGGTCACAAAACCAAAAATGAGTTTTCTAAAATGAAATGTGAAGTTTCCCAGCGTGTATTTTCTCTTCCATAAAGTTAACAAGTGTGAGTTCCAAATATACAAAATACTGCAAAAAACCCGTTCACATTTTATCAAAAAACATTAAATTGCAATCATTGCAAACATCATCTTTTTAACAGCATATCTTGTGCACTTTTCAGACTGATCCAATTTCAGTTCTATAGCCAATAATAAGTCAGGCAGCAAAAACCAGTTCAAACTTTTTGCTCCAGTTTTGAAAAGCATATAGAAATGTCATGGTTATGTATGGCCCTGCTGAATTCTCTAACATTATTCATAGTCATTTATTATTCAATTGTCTATCTCTGCCTTTCATACAAGACTTGGAAGTGCAACTGGAGGACTGCTGATTTTTCTAAATTAGATGTGTTTCTTCATAGTTCACAGAAAATCATTATGCAATATGTATTATTTGTTTCTACTTCTACTGATGGCGGCATCAGGCCAAGATGTTGCAATTTTCAGTTGCCATTGACACCATGATTATGGGCAGCACTTGAGGACTGGCAAACTTAAAAGGAGAGGTAGTTAAGTACCAGAAAGTCCTGGAATGTCATACGAAAGCCTGGTTTGGTGCCAACACATTAACGTGTTCTAGTACTTCTGTACAAATAAGTTATGGTTAAGACAATCAAGAACTGAGCGTGACAGGAAATCCTGGTACTGCCAGAGTAGTTGCATAATGAAAAACTGATCTTCACATACATTTGGCAGCCATATCTATTAGTTTGCCATTAAAACACACCTACTATTCATGCACTCCTGTATTAGTGCCAGTTTGTTCCCTTGAGAGTTAAATTCAACAATAATTTCATCACACTCAAAAAAAAAGACCCATGTTTTGACCAAATCCTTAAATTAAAACCAAAAGTTTAGAAAGAACAGATTGTTCAGAGCATTAACAGCACATTGTCATTCCTCTAAATTGGATTGATGGACTATTACATGGATAAGGAATTGGCTGGATGTTTGCATCCAAAGAGTTATAGTCAATGGCCAGATGTCTAGATGGAAAATAGTAACAAGTGATCTGTATTGGTACAGGTATTATTGAACATCTTCATCAGTCACACAAACAGTGGGATTGGGTGCACCCTTGGCAGGCTTGCAGATGACACCAAGCTGAGTGGTGCATCTGATTCACTTGAGGGAAGGGGTGGCAACCAGAGTGTCTCCCACAGGCTTGAGCAGTCGCTACATGTGAAACTCAGTTTCAACAAGGCCGAGCACCTGGTCCTCTACCGGGGTCATGGAAATTCACATCATCAATATGAACTAACGAGAACACTTGCGGATGAAAAGCTGAACATGAGCCTTCAATGTGCACTCACAGCCCAGAAGGGCAGTTGTACCCTGGGCTTCATCAGAAGAAGCATGGGCAGCAGTTTGAGGGAGAGGATCCTGCCCCTCTGTTTTGCCCTGCTAAGACCCCACCTGCAGTGCTGCATCCAGCTCTGGGGTCCCCAGTACAAGAAACTCATGGAGCAAGTCCAGAGGAGGCACGAAAATTCATCAGAGGGCTGGAACATCCCTCCTGTAAAGAATGGCTCAGAGGACTGGGATTGTTCTGCCGAAAGAAGGGAAGGCTCTGGGGAGACCTTATCATGGCCTTTCAATATATAAAGATAGCTTATAAAAAACTGGAGGAACACTTTTTACCAGGGCTTGTAGTGACAGGACAAGGGGCATTGTTTTAGAAATGAGAGAGGGTAGGTTTAGATTGGACATAATGAAGAAACTTTTTATAATTAGGATGGTGAGGCACTGGGGAATTGTTGATCCCAATCATTGGAAGCGTTCAAGGTCCGGTTAGAAGGGATTTTGAGCAGCCTAGTGTAATACATGATGTCTCATCCCATGGCAGGGAGGTTGGAGATGATCTTTAACCGTTCCTTCAAACCCAAACTATTCTCTAATCCTCTGAAATTAATTTACAGAGAAGAACATGGCATAGAATAGTTTCTCTTTCAACTAATGTAACATTCTCAATATATTTTCTAATCTATTTAATAGATTAATTAGTGGGCTATTTCATGTGTCTACAGAGGCTAAGGAGGCAATAAAGAGGAAACTCATTGTGAAATGTAAATATATTCAAGTACAAATTCAGAATTTTCACATAAGACGAGTTTGGAAATTCCTTCAAAAAACACTGAAGGAGATTGAAACTAGAAGAGACTATTTGTAAGTCCTTGTGTTTATTAGTTCTTTTTCCTTTCTTTTCGTATTTTAGCACATACTGATGATGCAATGGCTTTAGTGAGACAGTCCAAAAATGCTGACTAGTAGACACAACAAAAAGAATGCAAAAAAGATACAATCTCGGTATGTGCATCTTTGGTTTGCAAACTATTCTGCATTTTTCTGCATTCCAACATTCGTTCTTTATTTCTTGTGTTACTTAATTACTGTATTTTTTATGTTACTTTAAGTTTATGGCAACATTTAATCAGGTTAAAATAAATATTATCTGTCCTGTATTCCCAGCTGTATCATTCAAGACAACAATTTATATCTACTAATTATAAGATTTGAACATACATACATTTTCAAGATAAAACATGCTATACAAGTGTCACTGTTGCAATAATACACTTTTTAAAAAAACTGCTGGATAATATTACCCTACCTGTCAAGTACGTTTGTTCGTGTAATTCTGTGATGCTTAATAACTCTGCCTTCTGTTGTTGACAGCTTTTTCTTGCCTGGTGCCATGTCAGAGCTGCCTCAGAGTTTATCTGGTACTGGACATTTGTTAAAGAATCTGTGTTCCACAAACTAATGCTATTAACTGCAGGGAGAAAAAGAAATAACTCACCATGAAGATGAAGCCAGATACAATATAGAAAAAAATAGATACAATATAGAAAACAACTGAAATTCCTGCAGCCTCTATCAGTTTCTCAGGTTGCAATCTGTGAATAATTTGAGAAAAAGAGATTTTTTCGTTTTCTGAATTCAGAGAGCTCAGAAAACTTAAGTGTTCAAGTAGAGGGAAACAGTACAATACACAAAATTCAAGACAAAGGATTGTGTATGTTAAATGTCAGAAGGTCAGCAACCAGTTCCACTTTTTCCCGTATTAAATCTGATCGTCTATAGGCAATATGAGGTGCTTCTTTTCAAATTATCTTTATTAAGAAAAAAATCAGATATAACCTACTGTAGTAATGATATTTCACTAAAAATAGAAACTTTTGTCCCATTGTCACTATCCACAAACCAACTTCAGTCCAAAATATTTTATGACTATCAAAATCAGAACTTCTTTGCCACGCTATGTTCTATAAGACTATAAATCCATGTGCACAAGCACAAGCCTAGGACAAAATTAATATTGAAAAACCGGTAAAAATTATAAATCAGTAAAGAAAACCATCTCTGACTTGAAAGGAAGGGGTTTATAAATCCTGTAAAATTATTACAGAGGAAGAGGTAAACAAGTCGTGGGCATTCATTCAACCTTCCAGCTCACTCCCACAGTCTCATAATTTACAGCTGATTTACATACAGTACTCTCCTGTGGAACTTTTATCTTTCATAAAAATAAGACTAATTTCTGAACTTCAGAAAATTCATTTTTAAGACATTTGAGTTTTGAGAGTTCAAATGCCTTTGCAGAGCAGGATTTTGGAAAATCTATATGCTATTTTTTAAAGTTTAATACCTCCAGAGAAACCAAAAGATGAATCACTTTTCTGGAATAATATATTTTAGCATCTAAGCTAAATTAATGTTAAACCACATCTGTCCTTAGTATATAAGTAGAAAATTAGTAAAAAAACCCAACTCTATCCCTACACAGATGAATTCAGCATGCATTTTTTTCTCTGCGCTTTTTGTTTCTGTTCTAGTCAGCTGCAAGTTTTATGCATCAGACTTTCTAAATCCTTCAATAGCTAGTAGCTATTTCATTTGTCAAGAAAGAGGCTTCAATGGATTTTGACCCTGGAATACAGGATAGGCACACTGTCCTGATGGTCTTACTCTGTGCAATCTGTTTTCTTCCCCAACACCTACTTTGAAGTGCAACACAGAGCTCAAAAAACCCATAGTGTAACCTATAAAGAAGCAGCATTTCCTAGGCTACTAAAAATTGTTTGCTGTAACAACACTTCTCAGTTCCTTTCTCTGGGATTTAAGTTTCTAGTGCCACTGTATAAGCATTTCTTTCTAAATCCCCAAATAGTGGGTCATGCTTACAATTATGTCACTTCCACTGATCAAAGTTCTACACTTCTACTGAGTATAATAAGCGTTGTAACTATGGTCTTCTGCCCTCTTCATTTTGGAGAACACTTGAGCTGCTTTTGCTCACAACGAACAGTGACTGGTCCAGTCACAGTAATATCTCTGTAAGTCCAGACCCCAGTATGAACAGCTGTAATAGTTTGCATCACATATTTTCATATTGGCTCTTTTTCTCCCCCAGACAATTTAATAAACAACAAAAATTTTAATCCTATTAAATAAACTTTAACATACACAGACTTAAACATTCTACTTCTAAAGTCATTATTGAAGCTTATTAACTTCCTACTCATTCCCCTTTCATAGGGATAACTCAAACTTCTGTTACTGTGGCCTGACTCTCATTAAAATATATGACTCAAACCTGAATATTTTATAGTCAGTACTGAAGAATCAGGAAGGAAACATGCAAGCAATCAGCATAAAACAGCTTTTGCCAAAAACAATCACAGCCTTCAGAATGGATTTCCTTGAATTATGACAAAGAATTAAAAAAATTTAATGATGCCTTCTATTTGCTGTACTCAAATAATGCTAGACAGGTAGCATTCTGAAGTCAATCCTGTTTTATTAATGGGGTTGATATTCCCAACATGTTTTTATTATCTTGAAGATAATATTGGCATAGGAAAAAAAGGTGTAATTTTTATTTATCTCATTTTCTGACTGCAACATTCATGGAAATCATGCAAGCACACTAACACTTCCTCATCAAACCACTTAAGAGTAACCCAAACTGTCTTCTTCACATGAAAGGAAAGGCATATTTTTCTCTTTAGCTCTGACTTGGTCAGATGGAGCTTTACAGCAAAACACAATAATAAAGAACGGAGGGAGAAGTGCTACCCTTCTAAGCATGACAGAAGAAGCAGCTTGCAGACAAAACAGAAACTTCATCTAAATTTAAAAGAATTGAAATACATGCAGGCATAAATTACTCCAATTTACCTAAAGTATTATCAACATTTCTGAATAAAGTTCTGTATATTCATAATACTGCACTTTAAACTCTAAATATACTCAAACCAGGGAATTTAGATTAATAAATACTTCTAATGGAGTTAAAACAGAGAACTTCAACACAGCAAACAGTTTTGGGAAACACTGGGATGTAGTAAAAAGGTCATGTAAGCTCCTTCATGTCTAAAAGAAATATATATATATATATATTTTAATTTTCAATTATGCTGTATTCTAGCTTCCAGTTCCACTGCACAAATTTCTACATGGCCATTGGCATATACTATGCATGCTAATTTAACATCTTTATATTTAATTAACCTTTTATTTATGTAAATTATGTACTTACAGATTCCAGCATATGATAAGCACACTTCCACCTGGATGTAGTTGGTCAATGTTTTTTATTCTGGGCCCTATATTTGCATATTTCAGTATTCCTAAAAGGATAGCAGGCTAAATGGAAATGGAAAAATGCACCATTTCAAACTGTATTCTGTACAGTAAAACACACACTATGGACATATTTCCAGGCAGATGAATAACAGCAGAGCAGAATCTTGAACATAAAAGCTTACATTTCATTGGGCAAAATCCATACTTCTTGTCAACATCATAGTCTGAAGTGGTTCCACACCAGAACCAGCCATCTGATCTCCCAGTATCTGTGCAATCAGCATACCATTTACCACCATACTTAAAAGGAAATACACAAGGTGCTCCATTGTCATTTCCTTTCACTGTGTAGGTATCTAAGAAGACACAACAATTTAAAAATGTATAAACTTTAATAATGCATGGGATATATACGAGTTTATGTTTATGATCCTATTATAGAATGTTACAGCAAGGATAGCTTGCTAGCTTAGTATACAAACTGTAGTAGAAATGGGACATTGATCATTTAACTCTCTAAGTCTCGGCTGATACTTACGTCCTCAATGAGACAAATTTTTGTTGCTTAAGGAGACCACAACTGACTGAGCCAAGACATGCTAAATTTTACATGCGTAACAATCAAAAGTATAAAATCCACACAGTTAAGCAATTTTCTTTTTAAGGGCAAACAACCTTAGACTCTTTCATCAGTAACCCACTCAACTGCTGATCATTTTAGACACATATGAACTTGAAACACGCATGCCAGGAAGTGACTTCACTATGCTATGTACAAATAAGGTTTCCATTTACATCTCAAGATAAATTCTGTTTCATGGGAAACCTCTCTCAATGAAACTTCTTGAAGCAACTAAAGCAGCTTCTGTGTGTGCACATATAATGTACATGCATTGATGGGAGGACGTACAGAGGAGCAGTACTTGAAGGGACTGCTAGAGAGGTGACATACCAAGGCCACTGTCTCACAGAGCTGCTAGAAAACAAAGGAGGAAGGAATAGCAGGACATCATTCCGTCTCCCCATGCCTCCTTTCACATAATTTGCTTTGCTAGTGTTGTATTCTGGCTTCAGGCCAAGGAGTAGTACTGCAATCAGCCCTGGTGTAAACTGCAGAAACTGCATCCATACCTCGCTTTTTGACCATTTCTATTTATCAAAGAATACTAAATGGGAAGTCAAACATATTCCCAGATACTTATCATGAATATATGCATATGTGTATTATACATAACTTTTTCAAATTTAACTATTTAAAATATCTTCTTTCTTTGTCTAACATTTCACCACCGACTCTGAGACTCCCTTCAAAGACTAGGAAGACATCTTCAATATATTAAAGCTGGAGATATCAAGAGTTCCTCACAGCATAATTAATAGTTGCTTCCCAAGGAAAAAAAAAATAACCAGCAGACTATACACTTACGCTACAGCTTCTTGTGCATGTGCAAATAGTAAATGCTATCATCAACTGCTGTGTAATAGATACACACTTTTTGAACAATCATAGGATTTTTTGGCCTCTCTAAACAAATCCCTACCAGAATCCCTACTTTAATCACCTATCAGAACTTTGACAAGTTTGACAAAAAAGCAAAATGAACTCCTCAAAAAACAAAAAGCACACACTCAAGTACTGCTCATTTCATCAGAAGTCACACTCACTGATCATTAATGAGAAAAAGGAAACTCTCCTACACTTACAAACATCTTAATTACCTACACATAAAAATGAGTTTGAAATACAGAAATTAATTTACAGAACTTTACCTTCATAGCCTCGAGAACACAGATCGTCTGTGGTTCCGTAGACTTTCCACCTACTCCATAAACCAGATCCCTTGTACAGCATAATATTCCTTTCCTGTCTGTTTCCATAGTTGAAAAATAAATCTTCCCCTTGGATTGCAAAGAGAGTCTCATTTCTGCATTCCCATCGCTGAAGTTCACTAGCCTTGTCACAAGGATACAGAGTGATCGGAACCCAGTCTTTCTTCGAAGGCACTCCCAAGCACAGTTTGAATGCTATGCTCATAAGCTGGTGATCTGAGACCCACCTGAATTTTTGTGACTCATTTTCTTGAACACAAGGAGCAACAGTCACTGAATTAGAACTTTGGGCCAGTACACAGCGCTTGTGTTCTTCATTATATATTAAGAAGTTGCTGGTATCTGTAAGGCAAATAACAATGGAATCATTTGGGTTGAAGTAATCTAAACTATCTAAGTGGAATACAAATCTGGACAGTGCTCTTGGTGTTAAAATCTGTTCAGCAAAAGAAGGTGCGGCATTCCTGTGGCCCACACCTGTTAAAGTGACAGTACAGTGCAACTAGTTCAGATGCGAGGACATTCCAACTGCTCTGTGTCAATGAAAGCATCTACATGCAAAAGTGCAAGGCAGCAGAGGTGCAAGATCTAGTGTCTCCTGAATGTTTAAAGCATGGGTTAAACTGAAGAGAGAAAACACACTCATAGTACTAGTCCAAGCTGCACCCATGGGAGTGCACACACAAGGGAGCACACACACTGTAGACTGCAGATCCTGACTCTAAACACTCCAGCAGCACTGGCTCCCTGATCCGGGTTCCAAGGCATGAGGAGGCAACAGTCACTAAGTTCTTCAGGCTCCATTTCCTCACAGTGAGGAGGTCTGTTCTCAAAAGCCCTGCTAAAATCCTTAAAGTATTAATTGAAGGGGAGGATATGTTTTTAAGCTTTATACAAAGGCTGCTTGTAGAGCAAATTCATTTTTCACTCCACTTCAGTCATCAGTGACTTCTTTCTTACATCTTTCCATTATGAATGGTATACCAGCAACAGTGGGATTTGCCATCACCAGGTACGCCTCTTCATGATTTATGAAAATATACAAAGCTCTTTGTAGGTCCCCAGGTTATTTTTCCCTCTTCATAAATAGTGCTTCACAGCATGCATTATCATTTATTCAAAGTTTATATCAAAATTGCAGCCGCTTGAAAAGTTCTTCTCATCTGTTACACTTGGTTGTGCTATGGAGTATAACATTTCTGAGCTGTTCTTGCCCAAAGACTGAGAATTTCTCCTCTCTGATCCCCCCAAAATCTGGTTCCAAATCTCATAAAGTAATTGATGCACAAGGTCTTAAAGCTGTATTTTAACTGGGCTATGAGCTAGGAAAGAGAAATATTAATTTGTGTGATTCTGGAGATTGAAACTAATTAAAACATTATTTCTTTATTGTATGATTACCAAAGTAAACAAATTCTATAACGGTGAAATATTTAAGGGGAAAACAGGTTAACTACTGAAAATTCTCCTCTCTCTTTGCTGAGGCTCCAGCGTGGAAATGATCAGACTTTTCTGCAGAAGAACAACCTGGGAACAAATAATATCTCCCTCCGAGAAAGAGCTGACCTAGAGTTATCTCATTCATAGTTCAGCTTCCTTCTCCTGTCCTTTGGCTTCCAGCTCACTGGGAAGTAATGTAAAACTGATGAGTACTGGAGACAAAAGTTGTTGTCCTTTGCCAATCTGTTTCACTCACAGACAATACATGGAAATGTACAATTATCACTGCTGGTGACAACTTTTTTTTATTCAGCTTTTCTATTAGCATTTAGCACAATGTTATTGTAAACTGATATATGCAATGTTTGCAACTCTCCTTTTCCTGACATGGTATTTAAAGTTTCTGGGTAACAGAGATATCAGACACTTTGTCAGGTGTGGAAAACTCTATCTGATTTTTTGAACTGCTAAAACTGTATTTCTGGCCTATAATAACATTCCTTACTTTATGCTACTTACAGTGTTGAAGAAAGAATGCTACGTACATGAAAAAGTTACCCCCAAATCAAAAGTCTGTATTGCTGCACACAAGCATGAAAGGGTGCAGAGTTTTGGTTTCAGAAACAGAGTTAGAAAGCTAACCAAAGAGATCTGGTCAGTGGGGGTGGAGAGGGGGCCAAAACTTTGGCCCTTCAGTATATTCTGACTGCACTTCTGTACCTTTACGAAGCATTAGCAGCACGTAAATGCAACATATGTTGTATAAACATCTGTTTATAAAAGAGCCCCAGTGCACATTCCCAGTGCATGGAATAGTATATATGTAAGCAGCTAAAAGGCCAACACAGTCAATCAGGCATTGAAAACAAGCTGACACCAAAACAGAAGAACAGAACGAGATAGGATACAGGAGCAACTGTGGCTAAGACTGTAGCTGCAAGATTTCCTTTCCCTTAGTGTTGCTCCTGTCTCATCCATGACAATGCAGCAGATTTCTGACATGGTCCTGTATTGTTCTAGTTTACAGCTTTATTTCTGTGTTTGTTTTGCCTGCTTGGTCACCGAAGAGGATTCCCATACAACATCTTCCATGTGAGTATTAGTATAGAAGAAAAAGGATAAGTGTTTGTGCAGCACTTTCTATGCCCTACCAACTCCTCTCTGTAAACAATGGATTCCATTCCTGTCAACATGATGAGTTGTATCTGTAAAATAGGCTGAGCAGAATTACACATACAACCATTAGCTGTGTTTCACTGCTCTATAGCAGCATTTATTCCAGAGCTTCATAACAGGTGCCATTCTTCACTATAAATGAGCTGTAGGTGGCACACTTAAAATCCCACCACAGCAGACCATGAGTACCACATGAACTGATTATACCTATTTCTAACAGTAATTGATACGTTTAAACTTACTCTTAGAAGGAAGTTGTTTAAAATGCTTAAGAACATGCCAGGCATAGGAAACAATTTACTTCACCATTATAAGCCATTCAGGGAGATCTAGCATCTTTTTCCTCAAATCTCTGGAGTATATCCTAATAAAGTTTTACTCAAAGGCTTTGATTTTTTTTCACCCACATCACTATTGACTATTTGCGTGTCTCTGAGCCCAGCTCATATCTTAAGAATTGTGCTGAGTGCAGTAAAATCCCACTAGCCAGTATTGTTTCCACAGCAGAAATTTCCAATATGCCAAACTAGCCTCACACACTGCAGCATTTGCAAACTATCACAGATTATGCAGGTATAAATCAAGAAGTAACTTGTGAAGCCACTGAAGTTCTACCAGTGCTAAACACTAACGCAGAGCACCAGAAGAGCACACCAAATGCCAGAAGCAAGAGAGGAGGGAGCAAGGAGTCAGCAAGTAGGTTGGACAACTGTCTTCTCTATGAAGACTGCTGCTTACCAGATGGTCTACAATGACTGCGGCTAATTACACAAGGCAAGAAAGGTTACAAAGCAAGTGTTATGAAGTTTCACTTCAGTAGATATCAATCTGGAGAGCAGAGGATGCTGAGAGGTTTTCAAGAAGGAGAGGTGAAAAAATTTCACTGAAAAATAGCTGTGCATTGGAAATAGTGATAAATCTCAGATCAAGTGGATGCAAATTCCAGGTATCAACAAGCAACACATCTCTGCCCCGTTTTCAGACCTCTATCCACACCAGCACCTCAGCTACCTTAGCATCGCTCCATGAAATCCGTCTGCCAAAAGCAGGTCCCCGAGTCCATCGAAGAGCAGAGGACTGGAGGACAGGCAGAGAGCCCCACCACAAGGCACTTCTGCAGACCTTGGCGGTGAGAGGGTTCTCTGAGGGAAAGCTAGGTGATGTTATTAATTCAATCAGGGATTGATCGGAGTAGTGGGGGAAACTGAGGCACCGCCGGTGACAGCCCTGTTTGGCGCCCACAATGTCGTGGGCATCCAAAAGGTCTCCCTGCCGGGCAGGTGCGCCCACCGGATACCTCGGGATGCGAGGGAGGAGGGGGAGGTCCCGGGGGGAGGCTACTGCCTCCATCAGCCGACCGCCCGCAGTACCGAGGGGGTTAAAATGGTCGTGGGCTTCACCTGCGCGGATGCTCCCTCCTTAAACCTCCCGTCAGCCCAGGTCAGGCTGGGCTTTGTGTCCGCAGTGACCCCTCGTTTTTCGGCTCGTCTCATCCCGCCCAGCCCCTGCGCGGACTTACCCAGTAGCGGAAAAACGCGGGGGAGAAGTCCGAGGAGAAGCAGGAGCAGCGCGGGTGCCATCGCGGCGGCTCCGCCCGCGGCGCCCCGAGGCTGGGAGGAGAGGGCTTCCCGCCGGGCAGGTCCGCCGCACTTGTGAAGGGATGGTGGACGGGGGAAAGCTCTGCGCTCCAAATGATAAGGAAATATCCTGTCACATGGGGCGTTTTGAAATAACAGGAATTCGCTGTTCAAACTTTGCTTTCCTAAGCTGATTTTTTTTTCTCTTAGCGGAGGGAAGAGCCTCCTTCCAGGCACATGCAGGTGATAAAGCGGTGATAACTGAGAGGAGGGCTGCTTTTTTTGTATTGTCGTTGTGTGTGGAGTTTGCTTTTTTTCTTTTATCCCCTCTGTGCCCCTGTCAGCTTTGCGTGTGGGCCAGTGGTTTGTTTTCCAAGAAAATTAGCCAACCCCGCGCTGAAGTAAAGAGGACATCCCTCGCCTTTCTTTCTGGGGTGAACCCAAGTCTCAAAGAAAATCCCCGCTCGAACGACCGGGTTTGCTCCCGGGAGCGAGAACTGCAGAAGTAGCAGAGACCTACTTTTGGGAGCCTGGGATCTGGGCTGCGCCCCCGTGCCCATCACTCCTCCTCCAGGCGCGAACAGGTCGCTCCGCCGGGAGCGGAGCGCGGGGGGCGGCCGGGGCGCAGCAGGGTCAGGGCTGCCAAGGAGGAGCAGAGGGGAACACGTGGGCTTAAAATCACTAAGAGGCATTCTCTGAGGTCCAGTAAATGAGCTTCAGCCAATTTGTTTGGTGGTTTGGGGGGGGGGGGGGGGTGTTTATTTATTTATTTATTTATTTATTTATTATACTTTCTGTATTTGCCGTTAACAGGACTTAATTCTTGCTTCTGAATCAATGTGAGAAAAACAGAACCTGGCCTGCTAGCATGGTTTTCACAAGCTGAAGCATCTGCATGGAATTAAATGATCTCTCCAAAAAGGTTCCTTTAGAGCACTGTCTTCCTTGATGTTTTTATGGCTTCTTACTGTGCTGGGTAGGAGACCTGCCCTGTGTGCATTTTTTTGTGGAGAGCACCATTATCAATATATGGTGTGAAGGGTCCCAAATGGGTTGAAAACATCAGTCTTACTGTTGTTTTACACAGAGAGGCTTTTGTAACAAATGGGACTTCCTGAGTATTGTGATAGGGCATACATGAGGCTCAGGGAGCACCTTATTGCTCCCTAAAACTGCCTGAAAGGAGGTTGCAGTGGAAGGGGGGGAGGGGGTGGTTGGTCTCTTCTCCCAGGTAACAAGTCACAGGACAAGAGGAAGTGACTTTAAGATGCACCGGGGAGGTTTAGATTGGATGTTGGGGAAAATTTCTTCACCAAAAGGTGGTCAAGCACTGTAACAGACTACCCAGTGAAGTGGTGGAATCACCATATCTGGAAGTGTTTAAAAATGTGTAGAAATGGTATTTATGTGTTTTAGTCGTGAGCTTGGCAGTGAGCTGTGTTAGTGGTTGGACTCTTAGAGGGTTTTTCCCCAACCTTAAAGGTTCTGTGAATTTGCAAAGCATCAAAGCTACCATGTGCATGAAGCATATTGTGCAATGGCTCTCCCTGTACTGTCGGGCACTCTGAAATCTCTGGTAAGTGTTGAAAATCTTCAAAAGCCTCCCTGCTGGAAGTTCTGGGTGGTAAAGTACAGCCCATTCAGGGAAATACCAATATGAGATTAGTACAGAAAGAGGCAGGGCAGAGTGAAAAGGTACTTTGACACTATTATAAGAGGAGAAGACACAACAGAGATGAAGACCAAATTCATTTAAGTCAATGAAACTACTGTTAGCATTGGAAAGGATTCCAGCCAGGCACTTCAGCTGTGCTGGGCCCTACAGGACTACGTGAGGGAGGGAAGAGGACGTGGTTCATAATTTTTCTGGACAGCTGTAGACCCATGTAAAGGTCAGGAACAGCCTGGCCCAAGGACAGGAGGTGGGAAGTATTTCAACCATAATCAGCAATGTTCTGTATTGTTATGCTGATGAATAATCATCTGGGAAACCTAATCTCTTGCTGTAGTGTATGGCAGATACGTATTTTTCCCTATTTTTCAATGGGTCTTTATGCTGAGCAACAAAAGATCCAAGAACTTGCATTGAGATTGTAGCTAACTCAATCACAGTACAATCCAGAACATAGAATTCCTCTATATTCTAGCAGTACCGTCTTCAAAAGACTCAGGCATTCAAAGCATGCATGAAAAGGGTTTTTAGAGGTGGAAGAAAAAATAATTTCCTAAGTCACTTTAATATTTGTTTATATATTTATTTTACTAGCAGTTAGCAAAACTTGGAGGCCTAGGAAAGCATCCAGTGCTAAAAGGACCAGGTCAGAAGTCTGAGAACAGTACAATGTTGCTGCCCTAATACAATACTGTTATTCGTAAAACCATCATTAAAAGTTTGGGAATTTGTGGGATTCTTCTGGCTCAAGACAAACACAGAAGGGAGACACTTTGAAAAGTTCATTCTCAGTGTAAGAAAGTAAAACTGCCACAAAAATATTTACATTAAACCCCTATGGCTATATGCAGCAAAGGGGGTTGCACATAACTGAAGTGCATATATGTATCACACAAACAGGCAGGAAAATGAAATTAAGTAGATGAATAGTTATATCTATTGGGTCATCAGTGGCTGTACTTTGAATGAACTACACTCTGAAGTGACAGAAGGAACTGCATTAGGCCATTCTTGATGATTCTCAAAACTGAATTGGACAAGGACCTAAGCGACCTGATCTAAATTTCCAGTTAGCTCTGCTTTGGAGAGGAGGTCATGCTAGGTGAATTCCTGAGATTCCTTCCAACCAAAATGAGACTTCAGAAGAGCAATTTCCAAGAGAAATATTCCAGACTCCCTTTATGATCTGAAAACTGCCTTTTTTCTCATTGTCCCTCACTCTCACTGGCAGTACTGGAGATACTGCCAGTTCAAAGACATTATGACATATACATATGTATCACATTTGTCTGTGTCTGTATGTGTATATACATATATCTACACATGCCCTCTACCTAGAACAGCACTGGTTTTGATGAGCTTATTCTCGTGGGCTCTGTGTCTCATCTGGAACATACTCCTCAATAATTATGTCTGGATCTGGCTTCCTCTTTGGGAAACATCATGCAAATACCTGAACCATGTATTCTTATCTGATATAGTCAAAGGGAAAGATTTTCTCTCCTTTGAGACAAAAGCATTCAGCAAAGTCTCAAGCCATAGTGATTTGTAGGAAAATAGTTACAATAGCCCAATCTGCTAAATAACTAATGACAGGGTACTTGTCCTAGATAGACATATGTTTTCATCTCTCCCTGTGGGTAGGAAGCCAGCTGCCATTTACCCTTGGAACAGGAAGGCCTAAATTCCTCTGCGGCAGGTGAGACCTTCTCTTCTTCTGGCACATCCAATACTTGCAACTGGTGACTCTTCCTCACCAAACACCTTGAACTCCTGAAATCACAGTAGCCCTTGACTTTGATAGTCAACAGGAAGACAGAAAGTTCAGTCTAAATGAAGTTATATCCAGAATTGAATCAAAATACACCTATTTTGTTTATGTTGAAGAAAAACAACTGGATTATTATCTATACTTTCACATTTGTGCCCAGGATTTTTTTTTTTGCTGTTTCATTTGGGAACCTGTATCTCTCAGATAGCCTCTCTTCAGTAGTTCTCCCTACATGTCATGCTCAGCCATGAAAGTTGGAGGAAGGGGAGACATTCAGAGTTACGGTGTCTATCTTCCCAAAGCCTTGATTTCCTTGGGAAGTAGCTGAACACTTGGAAAGTAGCTGAAAGTAGTAGTGTCTGCCACTGGGAAGTAAGGAGTGCATTCCTTGTTTTGCTCTGTGCATGCATCTTTTTGCTTTCCCTATTGAACTGTCTTTATCTCAATCTATGAGTTCTCTCACTTTTACCCTTCTCTTCTCTCCCCCATCCCACTGCAGGGGAATGAGCAGCTGTGTGGAGCTGAGCTGCCAGCTGAGGTTAAACCACAACAGACACAGATTAAAACATTGTTTATTAAAATAATTTCAAGAACTTTACTATTCTATACATTCTAATTAATATGTAGGAGTGAGAGAATTTAGCTTCACTTGCAGCAGAATCTTTCAGGATCAAAAGGAGTTAAAAGCTAAGAGCAAAATCACAGAAAATGGAGAGAAATCTTGAATTTTCTCTAAGAATTTTCAGTGACAAAGTAAATGTAACTATCAAATTGAGGAAAAATTATAGCACTGTTATGTATGAACTTAAAGAGCCAAGACACAAAACTGTGAATCCTGGATGCTGATCAACAGTCACCATAGCTGATTTCAAATGTAGCTAAAGCTGAATCAAACCCACTTCCTCCATACAGGAGCAAGTAGAAAGAAGGGTTATGAAAATGTTCAGTGCTTTTTCATCTCATCTCTTACTTTGCAAGGCTTAAACAAATGTTGTTGATTTCTGCAAGCATTAGAAATGAGACAACTAATAGGAACAGTGAACAATACAGCACGAAAGTAGGATCAAGTTCAGCACTAGTTTTACAGTACCATTATCTCAACAAGAAATTTTGACCACTGGGGAGAATATAGTAATGTATTAGTTCACAGCCAAGAATTTAGATTCATTGTTCTGTAACTACTTTAAATCCAGCAAAGGAAAATCTCCTCTAAATACACAAATATGTTCAGCCTGTACACATCTCCTAAGACAACAGTATAGTCATCCTAACCTCCCTTTGCTGTCAGTGGATGGAAATAGAGGAGCAATTTGGATCTCATACCCTTCCACAAACAGCTCGCATGTTTGATCTTACCTAACTTGTGCCTGGGCCTGAATTGCTGAACAGGATACATATATCACTGTGCTAAGTAGAGCAATAGGATAAATATTAAATCAAAATAACTTTTTTTTCCTCAAGGCAGCATCTCAAACCTTTATTGTGAAGCCCTACATGCCTTTCTTTTTTTAAAAAAAACCCTTCTTTTAATTGCATGAAATCCATGCTACAAACGCCCTGCAGTCAGGAGGCAGAAAGGGAAAGTCACTGTAGAAGCATTGGATGATCTTGACAGTCCATTCCATTTTCTCTCTCATTCTGTAAGAATAAAATCACTCTTAATTAATAACTGTTGGAGTTTTGCTTTAATAACAGTGCTCTATATGGAAAAGAGCTGTATACAACCAGAGCAGTGGGACCCACAGCTCTGTTATCTGCACAAGAGACAATTACACAGCTCTGGACTGCCATTTCTCAATCATCTACGTGCCATAAGTCTTTCGATAAGCTTACTTCTCTACTAACAAAATGAATAAACATCTTTAATCCCCCTCACAAGTTTAAGGGAACACCAGTGGTCTCTAAGCTTCTCCATGGCTAATAATCCCACAGAATCCTACAGAATCATCAAGATTGGAAGAGACCTTCAAGATCACTGAGTTCAACCATTAACCTAGGACCAGCATAATCACCCCTAAGCCATATCCCCAAGTGCCACATCCAGATGCTTCTTGAACACTTCCAGAGATGATGACTTGATCACCTCTTGGCCAATTTATCCCAATACCTAACTGTTCATTTAGGGAAAAAAAAATTCTAATATCTAGTCTGAACTTTCCCTAGCAAAATTTAAGGCCATTTTCTCTTGCTCTTTTACTTGAGACATGGCAGAAGAGATCAACTCCCACCTTTCTTCAATTTCCTTTCAGGTAGTTCTAAAGAACAATGAGATCCTCTCTGAGCCTCCTTTTCTCCAGACTAAACAACCTCACCTTCCTCAGCCTCTCTTCAAACAATGTGTTTTCTAGACCCTTCATCAGCTTCATTGCCTTTCTCTGGACATGCTCCAGCACCTCAATGTCCTTCCTGAAGTGAGGGGCCCAGAACTGGACACAGGATTTGGTGTGAGGCCTCACCAGTGCCAAGAACAGCAGGATAATCAATTAACTGTGTGGATATTATTGTAGAGTCAAAGGTCAGCAAAATTTGGAACTCAGTGGGATTCAAGCAGAGCACACTTGAAATTAATGTATTACCATGATGTGCTTATAACAGTTACTACCTTTGAGCTGTACAATCGTTCCCAGTTATTTATCATGGTTAAAAAGAGATGTAGGAGAAATATGGAAGTTCATAGAATAAACTGTTTAATAAAGGATAAAGAGATTTTCTTACAAGGAAATAGTTCTTTTTAGAAATGAAAGGCAAAAGTTAATACATGACAGGAAAAAGTATAAATGATACACAGCTGGTTCATATTTTTTATTTCCATATCACAATGCAAGCACAAAAGAAAACCAGTTTAATTCAAAAACAACTGTCTTCATATCCATTGTCTTTATCAGCTCAAAATATGGCCACAACATGAGCACAGAGGTCCTTCAAGAACTATCATACCTCATGAAGGATGATTTCTCCAGTAGGAGAAAGCACTTAAGAAGAAACTTCCAAGGAGGAGGTTAGGGGATCCATCAAGTAGAGAGTTTGGGTTGGCTTTGCAGAGAGGAGGGTTATTTAAGGGTTTGTTTGCTAGTTTGTTTTAACTTTACTTGAAATAATGAAATTTTGGATTAAATCATAAGCCACACTCCTTAATCACAGATTTGATCCTGTCTCACAAGAATTGAAACATTATGGCACTCCTGTATTAAAAGGATACCTGAGAAATAATTTAAATCATTCTTTTGGCAACTGTTCTGCTGAGCAGTAGTTGAGAAATGGTGCAATACTCTTCATTATAAATAAAAGTCTGCATCAATGATCAGTATGCCACTAAATCTATGCCATCATGTCTATTCATTCATGATGGCTACAGTAGCAAAATACCACACATATGTGACAAAAGAGTTTTATTTAAAGAAAGGAAACAGATCTCAGTGCAATCTCCCAAAGAACTATGAAATTAAACAATAATATGAGTTTAAAAAGCACGCATTTTTAAAATAAATTATACTGTCCCTAATATCAGTCAGATTACTGTTACAGATTACTACTAGCCTCAATTTTGTGAAGTGTAACCCAGAGTAAAGGGTTTATCCATCTGCAGAATATTAGATTTTTGAATGGAATCATACCTGATTTCACTGAAGGCACTGAGAATTGTAGTATATGATTTAATGTCCAAAGCTTCTGTCTTACTCAGAAATTCTTCAGGCCTGTGCTATCTGCATTTCCTTCCATCATTTTTGCAGAATATAAATTTTTCTCAAAAAAATTTAAAATATTTTTCTTGAGAAAACTCAGTAAAAACTAAAATATTATGAAGTATTATGTAAACTAAACATTCACTGAGTACAAATTATTGCAGTTTCAATATAGTAGGGAGGAAATTGAAATTTTTTTCACAGAACATGTTCATATTTCATTCTAATATTTCCTTCAGAACAGAACAAAATTTCCACACCTCAGTTCTGTCTGTGCCAGAACAGACTAAGCATCCTTCTCAGAGACTTCCCCTTAGGTCAGCACCAGTACCACGAGATGGCTCCCTGTCCACTACAGCTCACCCTCCAGTTTGCTCAGCGATGTGCTGGGTTTGTCTTTCTTGAGAATGACCAAGACTGACAATTATGTTTTTATTTGACATCGTTTAGTCAACAAATAACGTCATTTTGTTTAGTCCAAAACTGTTTATGCATTCTGATGCGGTTCACCAACTTTGTTTAGAAAGTGTGTGTTTCATGCTGGATTCACAAGATGGGGTGACTCATTAGACCACAGCAGGCTGCATTAGATCTGGGCACGTGTACAGTGACAGATGCCTCCCACAGTGGATTTCAGACCGGCAGCACATATTCCATCATCCAGGAATAGCGCCAGTCCTGGTGAACACCCGCAGTTGTCCAGAAAGCCAGTCCTAGGTAGCTGTCCTAGGAGGCTAACCCTTGTTTCACTTGCCCTTAAAATAACATAGTTACTACCTCCCTCAGCTTACTAGAGGAGCAAATAGAATGATATGTATATTGAATATAGTGAAATCTGTGAGTCAAAAAGTAGCTGAGATAGTCTCAAAACTATTCTACCCTCCAGTCTGTTTCCAATGAAATTAAAACCATGTAACAATTTTGTATATTGTAGCCTGAAGAGAGGTATGGATGAAGGAGGATGACCTGTGAGATGGAGGCAGAAGGAGCGAAGCTCCTGCTCTCCTGGTGTGTGGGAGAGAGCAGACCTGCTAGGAGGTGAGGAGGGGATGGGATGTTTCTGAGTACTGCTGTGGGAAGGCACGTGCTGAAACACGAACTTGGGACTAGTCTAAAGGATACCTTGGGGCTTAATCCTTCCCAGGATCCCAGGAGCTTGCTGCAGTTGCAGTAATGAGCCTTTTCACTTTTTCCTCCATCTGCTCATCTATAGCTGAACTTCAGGTCAGTGCAGCTCCAAGAGATAAACAGCTTACCACCTCCTCCCAATGCAGTGTCTCCCACACAAGGCCTTAGTGGGAGAAAGACAAAGACAAGAGAAAAGTTTAAATTACTCTCTTCCTCTTTTGAAGTTCTGATAGCTTAGCACGAGTGAGTATGAGTCTGTAGATCATGATTTCCGGGAAATTCAGCAGCCTTGCCTTGAATGTTAGGAAGTTTGGCAAGAGGTCCAAAAGTAATAACAAATGTAGCAACATGTTAAATACATGAAAAGCACCTACACCACTCCAAAGAACCTGCCACCTGAAAACCTGCTCGGTGAACAGTAGTGAAATAGCTCAGGCCAGAAGCACCCTCATGTGAGGGACTCAGATGCTGGTTTTCAGCATGTTCGTGGTATGTGGCACAGTCACCACAAGCCTCATCTCTCCAGTGTAAGGCCTGTTGACATAAAGTACTGAGTAGGTCGACCCATACGTGTAAGGTGATGACCACTCATAAGTGAGATAGTAATGTTACTCATGGTAGGACTTGTTTGCAGATAAAGCACAATCACAAAAGCTTTCCTCAGAACAGCAGGGACCCGTATTCCAACATCATTCTGAAAACCATGCAGAAGACCAAAATGGTAGCAGCAGCACTGGGGTCCTAGCTGAAAATGTTCTGTCCTGTAAAACCATTCAGGGTACAGTATTATGTTCTGTGATTATTCTTATATTCTTTTTTGCACCAGCAGTGGGGATCAGCCCTCACGCCTGTGGATATTGGCAGCACTGTAGGGCTGAGTAGCCTCATACAACTCACCCCTTCTCTCCTACAAAATAGTCCTGTACCTCCTCCCTGACCAAACAGCAGTACCAGGAGAGCTTGATCTCCTGTTTTCATACAGATATAAGTTGTTTATGGGTGACCTGGACTCACTTTTGTTGATATTTCCATAGATGGACATTTCTCATGTAAGTCACAGTAAAAAAATAAAAAATAAAAACAAACCAAAACTCAGACAAATAAAAATCTCAAAACACACAGAGGAAAGAATATCAAGTAAAATATAAAGGTACCTAGAGAAAAGGTATAATAATCCCAAACCAGACGGAGTTTGGGATTAGTTATTTGCCTTTCCTGGTGCCTTGGCTAACAGCAAGAGATCAACCATAGCTGTGGCTGAATTATTTTGATGCCTCATTTCAGTGGGAGTTAGGCGTCATAATAACTTCAAAAATATGAAACCCAGCCGTTCTTTTAATCCTAAATGTGAAGACTCAAAGCTGATTAAACAGCAGTTAAATCAAGAAAAAAGAATTGAATGGAAATAATTACTCAGGTTAAAAACAGTTTTGTGATAGGGTAGGTTTTTTGCCTTTTTTTGAGACTCCTTTCGTCAAGACCAATATCTTTTCTACAATTTGCTATCTCTGCTATTTCACAGAAGAAACTTCTAAATATTTCAAAGCACTTCTGTCATTTAAAGTAGTATGAGAGTCCTTAGATAAAATCAACCGATTTCTCATTTACTAGTAGCTGGCAGTGTTATCTGCATTTAAACCCAAATTAGGTTACCTCCACAGGCAATCCCAGAAATTAGATGTCTGCAGCATTCAGTACAAGAGGTCCTCATGGTCTGTTTCTGAAGGTACAGCAGCAACTGTGCCATTTGTTATTCCCACCAGTACAGTGTGTGGCTGCTCAGGCAGCCCCATTACGGCAGCCTGCCAAGCAGTCCAGACAGCAACGAGACGACAACACCATCCTCTCTTTATTTCATACTGATACTGTCATCTTATCTAAGTTTTTTGTAGAGTAATGGGTTTGAAACCATGAACAACTCAAAATATCTGTATTTTCTGAGAACAGCTTCCTCCTGCAGTATCAAAACATGACATTTGCTCTGTCTTCCTAAAATAAAAATACTCACTTCAGCTCTGTGCTGCATGGAAGATTTTAATGGTCTATTCTTCTTAGGAGTCCTGGCAGCTTTTCCTGCCTGTTATCTATGACCAGAAGTGAGCTGATCTATCAGTTTTCACAGGAAACCAAATCAGCAAATGTCACGCAGGCAGCGCAGCAGGATATAGTAAACCATGCTCCATATATACATCCCGTGCTTCCTTTACACTCTTAAAGCTGACACCCAACTGGCAAGCAGCAAATGTAGGTATAGAGGGTAAAGAAAGCTGAAGTGCTTCATAAATCTTAAAACCTGATTTTCCCTACAAACTAGTCAGTGCAAATGTAAGCAACTGAAAAGCAACACTAAAGTGCTCAGGATATCGCGTGCCATCAGAGTCAGAACACTGCCCGAAAAGGCTTGCCTTTATATGTCCTTAATTTTTTTGTTGTTTTAATAATTCTCCTGGGGGAGGTATTTAACTACTGCACCCAAAGCAGAAAACTTCTGTAAATCCCTCGACATCACAGAACATGCCATAACTCTGATTTCACTCAGAGCCCTGGCTTACTTCACATCTTTTATAACATGAAGAGGTTACTTTTAACACTTAAAATACTTCTTGGTTTTTTGAAAAATTAAGGGTTTCCATGGTTGAATCCTCTCTATACAAAGCATGCGTGTCCTTCCAGAAACAAAGCTTTATTGTTAAAGATTCATTTATTTGCACAGTCTTCTTTGTTCTTTGTCTTTCCTAGTTGCATCATTGACCTCAAGCTCTCATTTGCTTTTTTTCTTTCAATCTCATTTTCAGTTCCCCACATGTCATACCTATACAGTGTGAAGCAATATCTGACATATTTCTGGTCTAGCTGAGGAATTCAGACCAAGAATTTTGGAGTAGTTATGACAGACTGGATCTGCAGTTGAGATCCATTTAAAGGCACAATATCCCTTACAGTTTTGCATTGGAAGTCACAATCAACGAAAGATCAAAAATCAAAAAAGGAAAGATTAGTATTCACACGAAGCATATGACACCTGTATCAATGCCTGAATACAGCATCCTCCTATCAAAGAAGGCAGAGATCCTTCCTTACCAGCCTTCTCAAATGAAACACAAACCCTTTAGTCTGGCCCTACTGTTACTGATCTTATGCAGAACTTATTCTCAATAGAAATTAATGCAAGACTGTTGTACCTCAGGCGTAAAGTCCTTTATTTTTCACGAGATAATCTAAAACTTTGTGCCCCCACTGGAAATAGAAAAAAACCCAGACAATCCTGATATTCCAGTGAACTCAGTGCACAAGGCAGGCTTAAATACTCCATGAATATGTAGACATTGCTACAGCTGTCGTGTAGGATTCCAGGGCTTAAGAGGGAAACATGAAAGGGAGGTTTTTTGCAGACTTTGTTGATAAGAAAGATTCTTAAGCCTACAGGATTTACTGTTCTAGAACGTGCAGTAGGGCTGCTGATAAAAACCAGTCTGGCAATAATGGACCAGAAGCTCATATTCCTTAGTACAGGAGTAGAACACTAAAAAAAAATAAAATTGCACGTATAGGAGGTCAACACCGTTTTTATGTGACAGCCACATATATGAATTTCACATATGTGAAATTGTATTGCAACTTTAGTAGCAACAGTTCTTAATAACAACATTCTGCTATGAGTAAGGACACAGAAAATTAACTCTGCAGGCACTCACTAGCCAGCATATAAGACCTTCCAGTCCTTCGAATAGGATGAGCAGGTGTGCAGTGCTTCATTTAGTCCAGAGCACTCTGGTGTTACCCCTTCCCACACCAGTAGCCCCAGTATGTGGATGACCCAGTGAGCATAGGTATTTGGATTTGTTGGAACACATCTAGGGAATGTGTGGCATTTATCCTGCTTTTTATAAAAACAAACAAGCAATGAAACCCAGAAAACAAAAACATTAACTAGTTTTGATCAGAGATGCTATTTATTTGGTAAAAACTCTCACTCAAGTGTCTTCCAAAAAAAAAAAAGATTATAAGCTCAATATAGTCAGCACTGGCATTATATATGCAAGATAAGAGGGTATAAGGGGTTAAATTGACATTATTATACAAAATTCGAATACCTAACAGGGACATTATCACTGATTCCACATATGCTCAAAGTGTCTAAGCAGGACTTGGGACTTGGAACTTGGAGGAGCGGAAACTGCAAAATACCCATAAGAGTTCTGACGCATTTTAAAAACTAAACCCAGTAAAGAAAACAGCCAGAAACAAATGAAGTGATTATAAATACAATGAAAGCAAGAAGATTCGTAACAGATCACAGGGGGATTTTTCAGCAAATCTCTGATAGTGAGCTGTTATTTCCAAATACTGAGAACCAGTATTGAGTGAACCATTATTTCCAAATACTGACTGCAGCTTGAAAGACTTGCTGGGAATTGATGCCACTCAATTAAGGCTTGCTTGGATAAAAATAAAAGGCAACCACAGAAAGAATTAGGAGGTAGGAAGACAGAAAATAGAAGAAAAATACCAAGATCACCATGCTTTTGTGTGCAATAGTTATTGATTTCTTTGAAAAACAGACAATAAATATGGGAGAGGGAAAACATTCACTTTTTCCAACTAATACTAAAGAAAAAATATAGGATGGTGCAAGAGGCTTGATAAGTAATGTATTTTGAAGACCGGGATGGCCACTCCCAACATAATTAAAAATGTGCTGCACTTGTACCCATTGCTGACTTCGTATTTCATGAATATGATTCTTTTCTAGTTGCCCTAATATAAACTCTATTTAAAAAATTATCATTACAATTATGCAAAATATTTTTCTATTACTATGAGGAAGGAACAGATTAATAACACAAATACCATGATAAAAATACGGAAGCACTGGATTTTTCTTAAGTGGAAAATCTTAAAAGGTCTATTGCCAATTCTACCTCTTAATAGGGTCAGCTAATTAGGCAGACAGACATTTCCATCAGAATATTGCGTTCAGCACAGTATGACACTTTAAAACAACAACTTCTAAAGGAAAGTATTTATTTTTAAACATTTAAATCTATTCTATTTGCTCTACTTAAATGGTGCAATTACAATAACTAGAATAGCCTCCCTCCTCAGTAAAGTATGAGAAAGAAGTGAAAAACTGATTATGAGATTTTGATTGTTAATCTCCAGGTCAGTTCCATAACTGAATATTTTTTTCTAGCAGTTTATTTTTTAAGACAAGAACAAACCCAGCAGCATTGACTGACTGACTTATTGTTGGAAGACCTTAGAGTCTTCATTTACCTGTGTGGTAAAAATTGTAGCCATTCAGCAATGCTTAAAAATATATCATTTCTAACTACTTGGAATTTGGGTGCTCACATTAATTCACTGTAGAGTAAACGAAAGACTCTGTTTTCGAAGCGGTCTATAGTGTTCTGGAAGTACATCCCTATTTGTCACAGACTTCGAAAGTTTTTTCTCAGGAAGTTGCAGAAATTACTTATACTCTTGAAGGACACGCTTTCACTTTGAAAGATACAAATTAATATCTGAAAAACCTAGACATAGACTTTGATAAATTCAGGGTTGAAATAGACTGCTCTTATGCTATTAATAACCCACTTTCACCCACATTCTCCCCCACCCTGCCCCATCCATCCATCCATCCATCCATCCATCCATCCATCCATCCATCCATCCATCCTATGAAGTCCTCAGTGATAAACCAGAGTTCAAGAAGTGATTCTGACCCTCTCCTCCACCCTAGTGAGACCCCACCTGGAGCACTGCATCCAGCTCTGGGTTCCCAGCACAGGAAGGACATTGACCTGTTGGATCAAGTCCAGAGAGGACCCACCAAGTTGATTAGAGGAATGGAGCACCTTTCCTACAAGGGAAGGCTGAGAGAATTGGGATTGTTTAGCCTGAAAAAGAGCCTGGCTTTGGGGTGACCTAATTGTGGCCTTCCAGTCCCTGAAAGGAGTCTACAAGAAAGATGGAGAGAGATTATTTACAAAAGCATGTAGTGACAGAACGAGAGGGAAAGGCTTCAAACTGAAAGAGAGCAAGTTCAGATTGGATATTAGAAAGAAATTCTTTACTCTGAGGGTGGTGCAGCACTGGAACAAGTTTTCCAGGGAAGTTGTGGATGCCCCATCCCCGGAAGTGTTCAAGGCCAGGCTGAATGGCTCTCTGAGCAAACCTGTCTAGGGAAAGGTGTCCCTGCCCCTGGTAGGGTGTTTGGAAGCAGGTGATCTTTAAAATGTCTTCCAAGCAGGTCATTCTATGATCTATGATTTTTAAAAGCAAACCACACATAAAAGTTTAGGATGGACTTGCCACACATATTACAATAATTGTGTGTCTGAATCCTGCAATGAATAAAATTAGCACATGGGATGCAACTATCAGCATGTGTCATTGAACCATTTGGAACCAAAATCTGCTCCACAAGAACAGAGGTGCTCGCTTCCTGGGTTGATATCTGGCTAATTTCCTTGTGACATCCTACCACTGAAGAACAGAAAATATAGTGAATCAGAAAACAGTGATCCAAAGTTAATGTCAAGATGCCATATAAAGAATACCCCCTAGGCCAAAAGGACACTGCAGAAATATGAAAAGCCCACTTATAGCAGTTGTGTGACTGAACCAGAGACGAGGGAGACAGTACTTCAAAGGTTACCAATTGGCACTGTCTGCATTTCAGAAAAAAAGGTGAAAGGCTCCATAAGACACCTGCATTATTGTGGAAGGACAATCTGGACTGGAAATGTCCAAAGATAGATAGACAGATAAGGAAAATTAATTAGATTTACCATTAACTAATCATTACTACTTGTGGGCAAGCTTACTCTAAGGATCGAGTATGAGAAAGCATATAAAAGGAGATAACCATTCAGAAATACATATACTACATGGAACTGATTGAATATATGTCCAGGAGAGCTGGCATTTGTACTCTTTGCATTGCTGTTGCAGTACAGGATCCCACTGAATGCTGCTCAGGTCAGTCCTGTTCACAGATATACAATTAACTGATTGCTACCTATCATCTCTCCTGAATAAAGAAACCTGAGGAGCAAATCTGGTGTCAATTTGAGCCCCATGGATGGACAAATTCAAGGGATTCTAGTTCTCAGAAGAGGTAGTTAGGAACTCATTTAAGCAACTAGGACAAATAGCTGCCCCCGAAGTGATCAGAGGGACTCTGAAACCTTGGAAGGATCAGCTACCATTTACAGGAAATCTTGATTATCCAGAAGATAAGAAGTGCTCAAGAGTAGAAAGCACATCTGTTTTGAGAGAACAAGCTTACTAAAATAAACTACCTAATTAAAATTCCCTACTTTATAGATAAGTGAGCAGGAGGAGTTTTAAAAATTACGAATGTTATATCCTACTCGAGTGTCATTATCCACACAATCAGATAATGTAAATCCTGATTCCACAGAAGCTGCAAGAAATTTGTTACAAACCGAGAGTGTGAACTCCATTAAATCAAAAAATTCTTCACTATTTGTTTTTCCTCACCACACCAGGAGGAAGGAGAGCCCTCTAAACAATCACACCCCTAACAAGAATCTCACCACCCTTGATTTCTCTGAAAAAAAACCCAAGCAAACAATCTATTTGAAAGTTTCAGTAGCACATTTCAGTGTGGTGCTTGGTGCTGGCCCTGTGTTCATACACAGGTTCAGAGAACCAGGACTTCTCTGCCCTCGGCTAAGCCAAGACTTATTTTTATGAAAATCCTTACATTACCTATATTCCTCTTGCCACACGACTTTTGCTGCAGGCTTGGCCTAACTTCATCACAATTCTTCAGCATCAGCTACGAGAGCATGTCACCAGGGAAAGAAAAAGGCTAATTTCAGGGAAACCTTGCAAGTCTAAAAGCCTTTAAACCAAGCTATCTAAATGTTCACACTCCTTTGTGAAGACCAGTAAACAAGGACAGTCTGGCACATGGACTGTGAAATAAAACTTGTCTACATAATCCACAAATAACCTGAGGGTGCACGAGTCAACAGGGGCGAGCCATCACAACTGGCTAGAAATAAATTCCACCGTGATTTCAGTAGCAGGGAAGATCTCTTTCCTTATTAGTAAATCAAGCTTACAAAACTATTATAGCATAAAGTTGAGTGGTTATAGTATAACGTTGAAGGGTTTCCTCATTGATGTGTGCTTCCTGTAGCCAGGAAGTGGTAAACAGAGACACTGACCAGTAAATGATTTTGTGTACTGAGCATTGTCTCACTCATCACAGAATCTACCAACCACCCAACTTGTTCCTGCTGGATTCTGCACCTCTACGAGGGTCCAAAGTACAACTGCTAAGGTAGTAGATGTCACCAATCCTGGGAACATGGGGCATGAGCACCAACCTGCACTGTGTTTTGGAGATCAAAGGTGCACGCATAAGGACTCGAAACTGTGTTTAATGGGGCTAAGCAAAGTCAAAGAGAACTATGAGGTACTACAATCACTACATTCCTTATATTTTATATCAGAGATTGTACTCTAAAGATGCTCTAAACTTACAACTTGAAATATGTATTTGCAATTTTTAACTCCATATCTGCATTATTGCACGTTGTGCATGTATACTCCCAACGTTGATGTGAGTTTTAAAATGTACAAATCAACCTTAATCAGTGCAAGTTCCTCCACAGGTTCTCTCATAATGGCTTAATTCTCATTTCTCATTTAAAACATAGATCCCAAGCCAAAGTATCAACCAAAACAATCTTGAGTGAAAATAATCCAGATAATTGAAATTTACAAGTATTGTGAGAGATAAGACTGAAGTAAGGTTTCAGAAAACAGTCACAGTAGTAAGACAATTCATTAAGGTTCCCAGCTTCATAATGTGACATGGAGTGCTATGAAGAGAGATTAGATATGAAACAATTCTTCAAAAGTTTAAATGAAGGTAATTGGCTTCATCCCCTTAAATACAGACTGATGCTTACTTTACCTCTTACCCAGATTCAGGGCAGCAGATTTTACAACAAACTTTAAATACTACAGAACAAACTCTCAGACTGTATTTTCATCATAAGGATCTCAACAGAAATGCTTTCCATTTAAAAGGGGCAGTAAACTCAACATTAATTCCCCCTCCCTGTTCCAAAACAAAACATGCTTCATTTCTACACTATCTGTATGACTTTCAGTTCTATCATCTGAACAGATTGGATATTAGTAAGAAATTTTTTACAGAGAGAATAATCAGACATTGGAACGGGTGGTGGATTCACCATCCCTGGAGATTTTTAAGATGAGACTGGATGTGATACTTAGTGCCATGGTCTGGTAACCACAGCAGTGTTGGATCAAGGGTTGGACGTGATGATCTCAGAGGTATTTTCCAACCTGGTTGATTCTATGATTCAAAGAACAGATATTATCATATTGAATTAACCCACAGCCCACATAACCTCTTGTCCTAAGGTGTTTAGCTCACATTTTCAGGAAGAGACCCTAAGAACAGGCCAAACTGATACTGCTGCCCACTGCTCCCAAAGTCCCACAGTGATCTCAGATGTTACATTGGTTTAAGGAAGAAATCTACATTTAACATTGCTTTAAGAACACAGCTGTCAAGTCTATTAAGTTTCAACTCTGTCAGCATTTTAAGTATTTTAATATTAATAAATCAGATTTTAGCCTGATCTTCAACTCATTTCACATAGATAAACCACCAAGGTCTATGCTACTTTGTGTTACTGTCATGAGAAATGGAATTAACTGTCAAACTACTGTGTAAATTAAGTGTCAGGCTATCATCGTATCTGCTTATTGATCTGTAACCAAATATATCCATGAGACAATACAGATGCAGTTGTTTTCACTTCTTCATTACAATCCTTTTAAAATATTCATGCTGTATTTACCAAAAGTGGACATGCAGCATACTTGCAATAATATGTATAATGTGTTACTTGGGCTTAGCTGGAGGAAATTAATGACAGATTTTAAAGCAAAAATAATGTAATCTGTGTGTAAGCATCATACCGAAAAAATCCCACAACTCTTCACCCAGGATAACCAAAAACCCTTCCAGTAAAGGAAAATTTTCAGATTATTCTTCCATTAAATTCACAAACTGACTTTGCAACGCAATGAACTAAATACTCCAACTTTAATATTTTGCATTCATACCAAAAACAATTAACAGTTTTTACAAATAGTGTTATTTACTAAAACAATTCTTGTACAACAGTGCAGCATATCTAAATATATACATATGCCAACATCAAAGGGAGCATAAAAACAAACAAAGCCAAACAAAAATGCACTTTGCTACCGTGTACACTTTATTAAAACCAAAGCAGACTGCAGCAGGTTTCTTTTTCATGACAAAGACAAAAATTATTTGGATTCCAGAAGAACATGCAGGATAGAAGAAAAGCCCCTACCACCTTTTTGCCAAGGTAGCAGCGTAAAAAGGGATCTTCAGATCTGCAATTTTACATAGTAGCAAATGGAATGTTTTTAAACACAACCATCCTAATTCAAGAAACAAGGCTTTAAAAATGTAGATAGTGTTTTTTACATATTGAAGGAAAAAGTTCAAATGTCAAGGCCTTCTCCATGTTTTCCTATGGTGTTGGACAGTCTATGTATGAAGGTCACTATTCTTCATTGCAGCTAAAAATGAGAAAGGAGTAGCTGTCGTGTGGAGTTGGTCAGCTTTACTAAGATTGAGTAACAGAGAAAAAAATGATTCTGCCTGCTGTTAGTAACGGAGGTTTCTGTAATTTTTACTCTACCTTTTTCTTTAAAAATATCTCCTTCAAGTTTTTAACTGGAAAAATTATGCTCCCTTGTTCTTCAAAATAGATACATGCATCTTTCCAAAGGAAGCTGCAGTTGTGTAACTCAAAGTGCCAGTGTAGCTGCTGTAATTAGAGATATCCTTTTTCATTCTGTGAAACCCAGCAGAGAAGGAATAAGGTTAAGACCTCTGTATGTAAAGACTGCACAGGTATCTTTGAAATGTGAGTGAAAAATAAAGTGGTATTAGAGAAAACACTAAAAAATTGGAGAATGAGGTATTAAGCAGTTCTCCAGTGTAAATCTGATGTTCCTGCCATCTAGATGAAATCAGAGAACTATAATAGCAGCCTAGATTTAATCAGCAAAATATGTACATGGTATTAAGAGCAAATTTATCACCTTTGTTACATCTAATAATTTTCAATCTGGCCGAATTTTCTGAAGTTCAAATTCATTTCAGTTCCCTCGACTCAAAGTTCATGAACAGTAACTATACCATGAGGGCAGCATGCTGCCCCACACCTGTTGAGAAGCCTACAGTAATTCTTATATTTTGCTCTTTTTTACTCTTGTTTTACTGCTGTCTATATGTGTTTTGGCCAATGACATGAAACACACATCTACACCAGTACCATTTACTAAACAGAAGTGGACAAATATGTTGACTGTTCCTGCAGCTGAGTACCCTGGAACACACTGCCACGATATCAATACACCAAATTTCAACACACTGCCTCAGTGTTTTTCCTGGGATGTTTTACAGTAAATCTTAACACCTTTGTTATGCCCACATAAATTGAGATGACACGTAGGGGTAAAAAAGTTTTGCTTATAGAGGTGAAATTCACAGAAGGCACTGTCCAGAGTTTGCTCCACTTCAGGCTAACCAAGCCACTGAAACACCCCTTCTGAAGGTAATTCGCATTTTTGTATTCCTTAATGAAAGGGTTAAGTAACAAAGGGTTATACAAAATATTTTGAAAACATTTTAGCCTTACATCGACAATACACATGTAAAGAAACAAGGCATTCAAAGATTAGATCTTCTATTGGAACATGAGTAACTTTTCCAGGGATTCTTAACTTTCAAATAGTTTAACTTTCTGACGCTTTATTTAATCGCTAAAAAGGTTTTCCTCACAGTAGTTGTACATGTACTTTTCCCCATTCACCCACGTTTCCGTGTTCAATACCATAGCATTGAAGGTAGAACATACATGAACTTGGTCAAAACAAAGCATAAATGAGGAATCTGAGAATCAATCACGGCAGAGAAGGACCAGCAATGGCATCTCCAGGTTCATGATACCAAACCCACAGAGAAGAGCTGAACTGACATATAATTTCTAAGTTATCAGAGAAAATACAAGAGGATGACTGAATGAATTCATGCAATGACAGCATCTAGCAAGGTAGGAGAAAGCATCACTTTAGAGTATCAAGCATACAACACACAACCAAGCAAGAAGACAAAATTAACTTTTCTGATGAGAAAAATCAACATTAAGCAATACAGCTCCAAATTCAATTTAATCAGAAAATTGCATGTGAAATGGAAAATGTAGGTTGTACCAGAAACACTAAGATTCTGAGCCTAAAAACAGTAATCTACTGCACCAGGTGTAGACAATGAATTCTGATTCAGAAACAACTAAAATCCCCAGTCTGCTACAGGGGATACCCTTAGAGCAGTGGCTTTAGTAAAGGCAGGAAGGAAATTAGAAAGTGTCCATCTTTTATTCACAACTTTCATTATATTGAATTTAGAGGGTGATTGAATTTAGCAAGGGGCTTTTTTGGTCATGATGAATATAAATGAAAGGTGATTTTAGTTTTCATAAACATGGCTGAATGTCCAAAATAAGCAAGCTGGAAAGAAGAAAAACTTAAGATACACCTAAGGTTTCAGCATTCAAATGAGAAACCAGGAATAAGCACTGCTGTATGTCAAGAAAAGACTTCAAAAATTTTAAAAATAATGACGAATCAGTAACAAAAAGTATTTTTGCTGGGTCATTTCTGTACAGAAGTTCCATAGGCCCTTGTTAGGGAACATGTGGCACAACATGGGAAAACCTAAGAATACAATAGTCAATGTCAGCCAGACTATCTTGATGCTTCAAGCTCCTCTTTGAATCAGGGACTAGGAACTATAGAATCAAAAGTTATTTTCACTTTTGTGTATAAATTATACATTTCTATACACATTGTATATCTGATTTTGGAATAAGGTACTGAATGCATACAGAGATGACTAAATTATACTACATGTCCTTTCTAAAGAGATCACCTCTTCAATCCTTAAAAAATTATCTGTTACGCAATATCTTGGATTATTATCTTTTTCTTTAGTATTTCTTTTCAAATTCCAGAGGCTTTTGTGATGCCACCAAGTACTGAAGTAATTAATGACAGTTTGCGAGGGCACTTAAGAGTTCTAGAGAAAAAAAAAGTGAAAATACTAGTGTTAGAACAATCAGCTGGCTAGAACATCTCCAACTGGAACAGATCAGCTATGGCATATTTTGTAACTACCCCTGTCAAAAGTTATGCAGAGTAGTCATCTGAAAGCATCTGGCAACACACCAGTGTCATTTAAAATAGTGAAACAAAGGCATGTTAAGTAGCTGTGAACAGATGCAGGAGTGTATGGGATAACTGAGGTCATTTGATGGTATAATGTACAATTGCAACATTTAATTCCAGAAGCATCACGCTAATATATAGTATACAAAAGCAAACCATTTCTGACACACAATAGCAAGACTAAAAACACAGATCTGATGTTGAAGCCATCTAGTATTGCTTTAAGAGGAATTAGAGTAGCTGGAAAAGACAAAACCAGGATGTATTACTAGATTGAATACAAATGCAAAATAACAACAGTCTCTGTAAAAGAAACTCAGATCAAGCACACCTAAAATGCTGCCTTCAATTACCATGTTTCTTTTGTAGCACCTCAGCCACAGAAAGAAAATACAATGCCCTAAAGAGCCAGCTAAGTTACCAAGAAACACAAGGCTTTAAAACAGGCTAATACATGTTGCTGCATAAGAGAATTCAAAGTAACCTGAATGTGGATTAAAATGAGATGCTTCATAAACTATTGATACTATAGAAAGGCTAGTAAATTCAAATGGTACAACTGAAAATTGAAACAGACATTTAAGGCAGAAGTGTTTGTGTTAGAACAGTAAACAGAACAAATTGCTAAGCAAGGCCACAAGAGATAAAACAAAGCCCTGAAGGTTTGTTCAGCAAAGTGATTTAAATGTCCATAATTCTCCATGTTCTAATTAAGAAGACTTGAATAAAATAGTGTAATTCATGTTGTGTGTTCCAGTTTAAAACTCCATTGTTCCTCTTCCAATTCATTTCCTCTGTCTTTCTTTGGTGTAATCTCTACCAACACACACAGAACATAGTTCTGGTTCTCACTGTACAAAACAACTTGGAAAAAATAAATTACATGCTTCTCATGACAAAATGCAAGATCCTGATCTGTTGCATGGTCCCATACGTTTAGCAGCCTCTGAATAGTAGTTTTAAGTTATTAATTATGTCCAAAGCAGAATCATAATTTGCTGTTATCCCCCCAAATCACTTACTAGTTAACACGCTTACTTTGGTAGATAAGCTATCTAATAGTCATGATACACTTGTGTTCAATTCAAGAAGTAGTGAAACCTAGACTCAGATAAGTTTGTAAATTCATATATAGACCATAGCTTGTAATTGTAACCATGATATGCAGAATTACTGCTTTTCCTGCATTGGCAAAAGACATCACATCTGTCTTAAAACTACACAAAACTATGAAATATGGTTGTCAGTTCATGATTAAAATAAAATAGTAAAGTAAATTATTTTTAAACATTGTGTTAAATATATTCACGCAACCACCATAGCTATACGAAATAGGCACTACTGCAATCACACGCTATATGTACATAACATATATGCCACAACAGTTTGCAAATGTTGAGTTTTCACAGGCTAGCCAATTTTACCATACATAAATAATCTTGTACCAATTTTTAGGCATTTTAAAAGGAAGTAAATTTCCTAAATATATCAGTTCCTCTGCAAAATTAAAAAAAAAAAATCCTAAAAAGTCAGTGCAAATTGAACTTGTTCACCAAGAGGGATTCTTATTAAGCTGAGGATAAACAAAGTTTAAGAGATTAAAGGAAGAAACTCATAGAATCGCCAACTGCCTTTAGCAGAGGTTAAAGAAGATTAGGAATTAGAAGTCCTGGATCCTATAGCAGAGCCTTCTGCGAGTAGCTATGCTGTGGTTGTTGAGGTGGTGGCGGCTGTGGTTGTTGTGGAGGTGCTTGCTGACTGCCTGCTGTCTGTGGAAGAGCTGTAGATGCTAAGTTATAGTTTGGCACCTGGGGCATATTAGTTCCAGCATTCTGATAAGCAGCAACATCCACAGTAGCAGGTGGTGGACTATACACTGAAGCCTGGTTAGAGTAAGTACTTCCAGCAACAGAACCAACCATTGCACTGAAAAAAAAAAAAAAAAAGGAAAAAATTTAAAGTTATATTTACAAACAATTTACCAACAGAACAGCAAAACTTTACTGCTTCTTCAGTTCTGTATATACACACAAAAATCTCTTAACTCAGGACACTTTGCATATTTAAAACTATAGTCAATGAGTATTCCCATTAAAACTCAAACACGCTCCTCAGATTTAAACACACATAAGACACCTCCTATGGATTTAAAATTAGACCATGAATCTATATTTTTGTTTTACTTTAAGGTGCAACATGGAATCCAGGTGCAAGATGGTGCCATCTGTCTTCCATTTTGTCCATGGAAAAAACCAAAACACAACCAAACTGTTTCATAAACCGAACCAACTGTTTTAAATAGCAAAACAGGTCAGGTGAAGTATGCAGAAACTCACTTTATCAAAGTATGCCTTACTATACCAAGAAAGTAACTTTGGGGGACAGAAACTATCAAATATATATATATATAACTTTATAGAATAAAATTAATTTACACAGACAGTAAAAAAACCCAACAAACCAACAAATGAAAAACAACAAAAGAAAACCAAAATCCCCAAATCTTTTTCTAAAGCCAATTCAAAAGTTTTTCACAATATAGGTAGCTTAACCAAAGCTTAGCATCTTTGGCTATCTATTCAATGTAGAAAGCCTCTTGTAAATCCTTTACATGGGCAAGATGCATAAGCCTTAGTAAGCAATCATAGCCCATTCACTTCTTTTCCAAAATGAGCAGAATTCTCTCCACTCTTCTATGGTAAGATATTTGAAAAAAAAGAACTGTAAAATATACAGAAATTATGGTAAGCCAGCCAGAGTAGCAGATAATCTTCATCATTAAATGTATGTTAAAAGTCACAACTACGAAGTCATGCCTATATAACTTTCTCTATTTTTGATATAAAAGAAATATAGAGCTATATCAATTACATATTTCATATATAGAAAATTAAAAACTGGAGCAAATTATAAAAACAACAGAAAATTTAGAAGTTTGGCAGGAATTTTTAACACACACATGACACACTGGAAATAATTTCACTAAACTATCTTTCAGTTGTGTTTATAGTTATACTTCTGTAAGGAAAAAACTCTCCTTTAAATATTGTCTGCAGTCCTTTATGTTTCAATTGATTTAAACTTGAATAGAAAATATTTAAAATTACTTTGTGTAAGATGTCTGTGCAGGCTGACCAGGCAGTACTGAGCTGGCAGATGGGGTAACTGTGCCTTGGCTGAGAGAAGGGAGCTGTTCAGGAGGAAGATTGTAACCTTGAATATGGCCCATCTGTGCACTCCCTGCCACCAAGTACGCGTTACTTTGAGTTTGCCCTGGATAAACCTAAGAAGTTAAATAAAGGAATATTAGAAATAAAAACAAGAAAAATTGTTATTTAATATCTTGCATCAGAATTTAAAGATAGCCTCTCAAACCTTTTAGTTTTTGTCTGTTCAGTTCCTTTTGTTAAGGAAAAAGCCCATCCTGGGATTTGAGTTGCACAAAAAATTAAAATTCAAGCTGCCAGGGCTTTGCATAGTGAGTCAAAGAAAGTAAAGAACCAAAGGAGTTCTATTCCTGGTCAAGATTATGCCCTCCCCTATCTACAGAGATAGCCATCAACATGGAAATGCTGCCATAAAAGAATTACCATTTTTAACTTTAGTAATTTAAATTAGAGGAAACTAAAAGGTTAGAGCCTGCAAAAAGAGAATATCCAAAGCTTGCGGCTGAAATCAAAAATTTTTATTTGTTTACACGTTGTGTTGAGAGAAGATACTGCTCAGTAGGTATGCACTTGGTAAGGTCAGTGGCTATTAAGGGTTACAGACATACCTGAGAGCCAGAAACACCAGATGACTGCATGTAATACTGTTGGTTTTGTAGTTTTGCGTACATGGAATACATTGGGTCCTCATTCACCAATTTGTTATACAAAGAAAGAGCCTCCATTGCTTTAACATTGAGCTCTGAAAGTTCTGAATGTTTCCTAGAAAATATATTTTACAGTTTATTCTACAATTTAGATAACTTCAGTATAGAACACACAATACAGAGAAATCTCATTGAGGCGTGAGAAGCAACATATTCTTGCTGTGAAGTGATGCCTGACAAGTGCCAGAGCATCAAATGGTACAATACCATAAAATCTGTGACTAGGAGGAAAAAACCTACAGACCTCTTTCCAAAGGAGAAACTACTAATACATACACCTATTTTCTTTGCTAATATTCATAAAAATTATTAAGATATCATTAAGTAATAACACTGGTATTTCTAAGAATGAATTTTAATTTGAGTCAAAACACATGACTTTTTTTTTACCTGTCTATATCTTCCAGCTTTTCATCTATGAGAGGTCCCATCTGGTGGCACATTGCTAGAATAGAAAGACATCAAAACATAACAGAGTAATGAACATTTCCATATTGCAGTCAGAAAGCAATTTAAAAATTAAAATTCCAAGACAAATGTGTAGATGATAGTCCATTTTTTTTAGTTCATTACTATAATCTGCATGTCAAAAATTTATAGTAACAAAGGGAGTGTCATGAACAATTTAAGAATGAGATGCAGCTGAAGTTTTCACTAGTGGTACAATTTCAAAAGTACATTTTAGAATAAAGTGAAGCAAAACACATTTAACATCCAGAAAGCATAAAACTTGAACTATTTTGCATTAAAAGGTTCAAGGAAATCTGAGAGGTGATCTCTTCTTCAAGGAAGAAAATTTGCCACTGCAAACCATGTGCTCAACTAACATTACTACAAAAAGACTATATATGAAAACAATGAAGAAGAAAACTGATTGTAATGATTCAATCACCTCCACATTAAAGACACTAATAGCACATTTCTCTCTCACTAGAATCCTAATTGGGGGAGGGGGCTTTTTCAAACCACTAACGTGCAAAAACCAACACAAAAGCTTACCAGAAGCAGAATAGAAAAGCATTAAAATAAAAATGCACCCCCTGCCTCCTTTGAGCACAAGGACATGGGATTCGCACAACTGCCAAGCAAACCACAGTTAATTAACAGGAAGACAGAATTCTTCAAATGTAAAATAAATGGACAAGAAAGCTAAAAGGGAAGTTTTGGATATTAGGAATAAAGAAGGTCCTGAAAATGTCTGGGTAATGATGCATGCAAGGGCACTACTTTTGTGTTCCTCAAAGACAACTCCAGGTGAAAGAGGAGTTGTATGAGATACCCATCTGCTTCTTTGAATCTCAGATCAGTAATACATTGACAGAAATGCTGGGAAAAGATGCAAAACCTGGTCTAAGTTCTGTCTATTTTTATGTACAGCATAAAGTGTGGTAAAAGGCATGACAAGGGTTGCTCAGATGTCTGTATGCTAACATGATGACTGCACTGGTGCCAACCACAAACCCTGGGCTCCTGAAAGTGTTAGGATGAGCTCTCCAACTTAAAGAATTTGTGACTGAACATGTGGCTGGCAGAAGAAAATTAAATGGGTTTTCTGTCAAATGTTGATCAGCAGCTGCCACCACTGGTAGGAACCAAGGACTCAAAACACATCTGTAACAAAATTCCCAGAAGCTATGCCAAAAACAGTAGCTCACTAAAGCCTACTTAAGTGTAGAGCAAGTAATCTTGAATTGGCATTCTAGGTCTAATCCAAATGCTGTTGTAGGTAGCTGGGAAGCAATCATCTGTCCCCACTACTGCTTTCAGATTCTAGGACCAGTCCCACAGTTCAGTATAAAATTCAGCATTGTTTTAATGATCGCATTTGCAAGGAAATCCTAACGTAAGCCATATCTGGAGGTTGGTGGACAAGCATACCTTTAATTTCTTTGTCTTTGTCCTGGACCAGATACAGGCAATCTGCTTCTTAGACAACAGCCTCTATAGCTATATTTGGGACTTGAAAGAATAAAACCAGTCATATTTCTTTTTACCCCTCTTTAGCTTTAGTGGAACTAGAATATGTGCACACAGTTCACTGATGTGCAGTTCCGAAAACAGGATTCATTTACAGGCATAATGAACCAGATGGGTGTGGAAAGATGGGACATACCCAAAAGCTTATAAACCTATACACTTCCATGATTAACTTCTAGATAGATGTAGAACCTGCCATTTTCTTAGCAAAGTCTGGTCCTATCTGAATTGTCAGTTTAAGCCTATATTCTGTCTCATAATCAGTAAGTTTCTTTTCTTCCTTCTCCAAGTTCCCTCCCAAAAATTTTGGTGCGTATATCAACCCAGGTAAAACGGTCTATAATGCCTCTGTGAAGAGGTAGTTGAATAATCTGACTCTAAAAGACTAGTATAATTTGTAGCAGTCTATAAAGTATTTGTTAATATGCAACTCCTACAGAAATACACATGCAAGTGAAAAGCATGTGGGACACCCACAGGTCTATTCTAAGCCTTAGTAGTATTTCTGCTTCCTCTCATGGATTCTTCCTTAGACTCCTTTTGCTATGCTACTCTATGAAGGAAAAGAAAAAAGGATGAATGTGATTGAATTAAATATTTCTGGATCTTGAAAAGGAAAAGATATAGAAAATGGTTTTCTTGAGAGAGGAGTGGGCTTGTTATAAGTTAACATTTCACACTTTGGTCTCTTAGATGTGGAAAAAAGGAACTGAAGATAATTATGGCTCAGACACTTTTCTCAGGCATGCTTCTGGCATACACATGAAGCGGAAGTAGTTTCAGCTTAGTTTCAATTTGGTTTGATACAGGTAATTACCAGAAAAGAAAAAAACAACAACAAAACAATATTTTCTTACCCTCAAGATGAAGCAGTTCTGGGAGGTCTGGCTGGTCATCAGATGGATCTGCACTTTGTAACATCTGTAAGAGCTGGTCCATTTTATCCTAGAACACGAGTTGTATAATCAGGGCACATACGGCAGACAGGGAATTAGCATTTTCAGGACTGTAAACTAAAGCAGCTGTTTACAGCCATTTTGATCTCTTGGCACTTGACAATCATCTAGACTAAGAAAATACAAATCATACCTGCCACTTTATGGGAGTGAAGATGCTTTAACAAGGAAAAGCCAATTGAGAAAAAATTAATAGTAGTAACAAGTGGAATGTGCAGAATACTCCTTTATTCCTAAAAGTCCTTCTAAATAGTATTTTCTGAGAAACTTCTATTCTTCCATTCTAGTTATAACATATGCAATAACACCATCTAGTGGGATTAGTGGAAATGTTTCGACACAATACATGGAGAGAGTACTTCAGATTCACTGAAAATCTATCCTGCATTTTTGAGCGTATGGGGCCTATTCAGTACCCGAGCCAGGTCATTACCTGTATATATACAGACACATACATAGATATACACACACATAGCCCATTTTTTTAAGATGACGTTTGGAGGGGTTGTATGGTTGATTTCAGAACAAGTCATCCTTGATCAACCAGTGTAAGTGCAACCCTCTTATAATAAAAATACCACAGGTTAGAAAATGAACACGCATAAACTCTTTGAAAAATATGTCTTGGAGTGAATTATATTGCTTAATGAAACATTATATATAAAAGATTTTAAATCCCTTTTAAATTTGTGCTATCAAATAAATAGCCTTTATAAGGCCAGAGTTATAAAGGTTGTATCAAAGTAGAAAATAAAGCCATGTTTTGTCCTCCTTAAACCCTGTAAGGGAAGGGAGCAGCCAAATGAATTACTTTCTTAAATATTATACCACAGCAAATTTAAAACCAAAAGAAGACAGTAAAACAAAAAAACAACATGAACTCACAGAAGACAAAAGCTGGAAGGCACCTCAAGGAAGGCCTGAGATAAGTCATTTTGGTGGATTACAAACCGGTATCTCTTGGGAAGAAGAGTTTTTGAGGTGGGACTTTAATGGTCCTTTAGTAAGGCAGTAACTGATTTCTCATTTCAAAAATGACAGAAGGGATTTCCCCTTTTTCAAGGGGAAAAAAAAAAAAGGCTGGGGAAAAACATTCCTTTTTCAGAGATGGAAAGAGATCTTTTGATTCTTAGGGTAGACAGTGGTGGTTATACTGGAAATAAATTTAAGACAGCAGTCAAATGGGTATCTCCAAGGTATCCTAAGTACTTAAAGTAGAATTTGAAAGCAAATTTGTCACTTAACATCAAGCTTGTAGTTTGGAGGTAAACAGATGTACAATCAAGGAGTAGGGCCCTAAATGGAACGTAGTTTCCAAATTCAGTTTCAGAAATGTCTAAGAGCTTCAAGACTCTTGAAGAAATGAGAACACTGCAGATTTCTTTTTATTTTAATTAAATCAACTTTCCCTTCCCAATCTCTCTTGATTTTTGTTTTTGAACTACAGGATGAAAGGGTTAAGATATCACATATTTAAATGTACCAGCAGCTGAAAAACAGTACTTTTAGCATGCTTACTTCATCAATATAAACTGGTTCAGGCTCAGGTTCTATTGTCTCTACTTGAATTTCATCACTGAACTGCACTGTTTTCTTCTCAGCTTTCACTGCAAGATAAACAGGCAGACTTAATTTTATAAAATAAAAATAAAGAAACAATGACAAATACAATATAGCTAGTATATTGCCTAGGTTTTTTGCATTTGAAACATCTACTGTGAAAATTTTAAAGATCAGTGTTTTGTTGACATTTGAAATCCACAAACAAACAATTTTCTTAAATCCGTAAACTGCATTAAAAAAATAAACAGTTCACACAAGATCAACTGAAACACGTTTGATCAAATAAATGTTTTTATTATAGTCTCCCTGCACATAACATACTTACTAATAACTCATCAGGAAAAAGAACTAAGAAAGAGTGATTGGAAGAAATAGGGCTAATGAGTCAGGTTTAAGAGAAAACTGATAAAATCATCTATGACAAACTGAGCCTTCTTTTCTCCAAAGCAAAGTACAGAATCAAAAGTTCTCAAATTTCACTATTCCTTCTCCATCAAATCATACCTGCAAAGCATCTCATTCCTCTGTAGTGGAAGCTAGAACAAAAAAGCCAAATGCTACTCCTATCATATTACTCTTACTTGATAGTCTAAACATACCACAAATGACTGCTACAGCATGTAATTCTGCTGGCCTGCTTTTACCTTTAGCACCCTCAAATTGAGATCATAGCAGATTAATCTTGCAAACCCATGAGATTTACAGGAATCGGTTCTAGGATGTTAAAGCCACGTCTAATGTTAATATTTTTATTAAATACTTACAGTAGGTTAGACTGATATAAATAAATACAAGTAGGTAGCCAATATACAGAAAACCATTACGCAGACATACACACCTACAGTACATAGGTTTCTTGAACTATTTGAACACTGGTAATCTGACTCACATCTGCCCGGGGGCCTTCAGTTTTACCTCGATTAGATATGCACCACTGCAACCAGGCAAAAAGGCAGTTTGAAAAAAAGCTACGAATGCCTACAGTTATCCAGGTCTCAACGGAGTGATTTGATGAGTCTCAAGAAAGCCACTGACAAAGTCAGAACAGACAGCATCATATTTTTCAGCAGAAGCTAGCTTGGGCAACCTTGCTCTGACACAAAGGTATGTCTGATGTTTGTGAGATCATAGCAAGAGCTCCTCAGTTTTACTTCAATTATCACATTAACTTGCAACTGAACTACACCATAAGGGAAAGGAAATCACTGCAGAAATATACCTTAGGTATGGCAGGATTTAACATATGTACATAAATACAATGTTACTTACTCATTTCTGGCTCAGCAGAAAGATCAGCTGTTACAAAATTAGATGGAAACAATCCTATACCCTGGTGAGTTTCCCCTTTCCACCAATTCGGATCACTAAAGACAAACAATTAAAAAAACAACATACATTACAAAACCCGTACTCACATGGAATTTTCCTAGAAATTGAAAAGGTTTTTATATTTACTTGTACATAAATATAACTTGTGTATACACAGAGAATGTACTGTGTATACACAAAAAATTTTATGCAATTACATTTATTTGTAAAAAAATCTAGGAGATAACTGAAATATTTAATATTTTGATATGTTTCCACGCAATTGGATTCCAAGGTACGTTTCTACATAGAAGATACCATTATCCCCAAATCACTTTTACAGTCTAATATACTTCTAATAGACATTCTATATAAATTACCTGTCATCAAGAATAGTTATAAGTTCTCCAGCTTTAAATGTTAACTCGTTGTCTTCAGCAGCCTCAAAATCGTAGATTGCACGAACCTTTCGGCCCTCATGTTTGTGGTTTGTTAAAAGGCTTGAGGTGCTCGGATACAAACTGGAAAGTGTTGTTTGCTGTTGCCTTTGTTCTTTTAGTGACAGTTCAATAGCTGCAAAAGAAGAGTTACTCAGATGAAAATTCCCTATAAAAATTGGTTGAGTGATATGACGATCTAATTCTGTGAAAACTTTTAGTATAAATCTATTCCTGTTGCATTTTAGTCACCCTCTGCCTTTCTCTCAGAAATAACTGTAAAAAACAAAAAGATGTTTTACAACTGGAGAGCACAACTCTGCCTGTAGATTTACTGAGGCTTTCAACAGGCACAGAATGAATAAACAGCACTTAAGCACAAATGGAATAACCCAGTGAAGTCATCCATTTTTTATTATTATATTATTGTTATAACCTTGAACTGATGTAAAACATCTACATACTTAGTTTACATCTTACACTATGTTGAACTTTTACAGATTGCTTGAAACATTAAAAGGATACAGCTGTTCCAGTACACAGTGTTTCTCTGTTAGACAAGAGCCTTTAGCCTGGACTCACAGAATCAGAGGATTACCCAGAATGGCTGAGGTTGGAAGGCACCTCTGAGGGTCATTGTGTCCAATCCCCTGTTCAAGCAGGGTCACCTAGAGCTGATTGCCCAGGACTATGTCCAGACAACTTCTCCAGAGACAGAGACCATGACACCCCTGGGAAACCTGTGCCAGTGCTTGGTCATCCTCACAGTAAAGAAGTGCCTCCTTAATTCATAATTAACATAATTATTTTTGCTTAGACAAGCAAAATTTTATCCATTCCTTTTTTTTTTTATTCCTATCATTCCTTGAATAATTTCACATTTCTGGGTCGAGCTTGACTGAGCAGAAAGGTTTCACTCATATTAAACCCCTCTATGTTTGTGGAAAAAATATTGATCATTTTTAAGAAGGGACAGAGTGGAGACAAAATCAAAGAAAACGAAGATTAGGAAACATGCAGACTCTGAACTTTTGAGACACAGATTTAAACAGACTGGTGAATTGACCGTTGAAGAAACCATTAGTAATATACAGATTGGCTAATGGTGATTTAAACAAATCAATGTTATATTAGACAATAGCTAAACAAAAAAAAGTAAGATGAGAAAATGCAAACATCCACCAACTAGTAGTGGAAGAACTTCACTCATACAGTGAACAGCCACGCAAATTTAAGCCCAAAGCCATCATAGGTACAAAACATAACATTTGATGCCTTTATATTGCTGAAGTTTGACTTCAAAAAACATTTCTCAACCATAAATATCAAACTACTCTAAGAATAACTCTTCACACATATCTGGTATAGGATCATTAAATGACCTCTAAATATACTTTAGTACAACAGTAAATCAAAAGAAACCATCCCAGTTTTGTTTATGGGGACTGATGTGAGACATTTAACAGGTCATTTATGTTTACAGTAATCAAAGCTGAAGGTATACTACAGAAGCAGTATTCAAAAGAATAAAAGTAGTATACTTTGCATAAAACTTTTATCATAATATTTATTTTCTTCTTCCATCAAATGTCTAAATTGCAAACGAGCATGCTTTACTTGCCCCAGAAAGAGGGAAAATCGAAGCATAGCATTTGCATCAAACATTTCCACAGTAGAGGTATGTCCTTAACATGAGATTTTTGAAGATTTGTTTCACTTTGGTAAGGGGGAAAAAAAAAAAAGGTAAGAATCAGATTTTTTTCATATTTTTTTACATATAGAATACCTTTAATGTCTAACCCTCCAAGAAAAGCACAAAAAGAAAGGAACAGAAATCATACTGCCAATCCATAAATACACTATTCACATAGAGGAAGGAAGCAAAACATTTGTACTTGCTTTTTTGATATTTACCAATATATGCATCTTGTCGGCAAGTAAATGTACTCACCTTTAGCTAAATCCTCCTCTTCCTTTTTGTTGGCTACCGTACCAGGGTCTTTGGCAACTAGAGCTGGACTTGCTTTTGCCTGTTCAGCAGCCTAGCCAAAAGTGAAAGGTGTAAAAATGAATCCAACAAAAAACTGACAATGCATTAAGTTCACCACTTCGATTTGTATTCATCTGCAATATAAAAATCTAAAGTAAGTGAAAATAAAACATTCTTTGAGGAGTGAAATGTTAAGACAAGAGTTTTCATTTTGCTTGCCAAGCACATTCTAGAATTCAAGACTACAAGCTGTAAAATACAGAGCTGAGCATAAAAAGAATTTGTGATACCCTTTGAGAACAACCATAAAAATCTAATGTACCTGTGAACCAATAGCTGGGAAAGTAACTCCTTGCTCCTTAAGATTTTTTATCATAGCAGATATTAAACTAAGTTGTGGGTCATTCTTGAATTCATCAGTCCATTCCACCATAAGGGCTTTCAGCTTTTCACAAACTTTTGGATGACCCTGCATGGACAATAGAAACTAGTTAAATAATGTAGAAATTGGTTCTTAATTTCAAGTACTTTCATGTCAGTTCAATATAAACCATGTAGACACTTTCTTTCACAGTCAAGTTTAGCACTCAAAGATATCTTTATTAGAAAGGGAGAATAATACACCAGCATCATATTTATACTAGTACAATATGTGCTAGGCCCAAAATAAAGTAAAGTAAGGTTACGCTGAAGCCCTGTATTATCTCCATTTCATCACATTTGTATTTCGTGTTTCACTGCTGTCATTTAGTTTATTTATAAATTAACACACCACACCTCCCCCAAACAGAATACCTAGGTAACTAGTGTGAGGTGGCATTCAAGAAATTATTTCTGCTAGCCACAGTCTCCTCAGTAATCTATGCGTCCCCCCCCAGCCCCTTTCCAGTCTTCAAAAGTAGATCCCATTCCACTTTCAGATTAACTCAACTCTGATTTCGCTTAGAGATGAAATGTATAAATCAATGCAATGCATTACCTTATTCAGCACGTTGCTTACTTCACTGGCAAAGTCTCTTGAACAGACTTCTAAATGAAAGATTTTGCCGCAGTTTGATACACATGCTCCTAGAAGCTAACGAAAGAAAGATTAAAATTCAGATTTGTGCAATATAACTTCCCAAGAAGAGAAATCAGTACGTTAGAAAGAACCTACCGTTAACGCCTGCATAGCAACATGAGGATCTTTATGGTTCACTCTCTTCATAATAGAGCGGAGACAGTCTTTAGGTCTGGAAAACACAAGTCATTTAAAAAAATGGAATGAAATGAACATATTCTATTGCATACATGATAATGGTGATGACTTTAGCGGACAGCAAGATCTCCTGAACATCATCAGTAAATTATTTAGTAGCTTGTAAGTGTAACATTAAAAAAAATAAATTAACACCATTAACAACTGTAGCCATTTCTATCTGTAGGATTCGTAGCTTTCTTAGGTGATCAAAACCTCTCTGTAACTTATGTTGCCTTTTGTACTCAGAGAGAATTACTGCAAATACTCCAGAAATGCATAAAATCCCCAAATCCCTTACAATTAGATAACTGAAATTCTCTGCAGTCCATGCACCTACTCCTTTATATTTCACACACATATGTAAGAACATTTCCCTACATACTGATTTACCAACACCCTTTTGTTTCTTTCATTTTGAATTACCACCACTGTGTTCCTCAGTCTCTTTTAATCTACAGAATAACATTTATAGAGACAAGCAATGAACCAACAAGTTGTAAAAAAAACCTGTTAGAGATTCTACAAAGTTTCTAAACAATTAAATACAGAATTCAAGTCTTATCTATACTGTGGTAGATAGAAATAGCATAAAAAGCAACTTCAAGAAAGAATTTGAAAGGGAGTTTCAGACAGTTTAGCGTATTAAAATCTGTGTGACTTTCTGTTATTTTATTCTGTTTTTAAAGGTAGTGGAAAGCTGAACAAGGCTGGGTTAGGAATTTTCATGGGCATACATGCATTATTTGGTGAATAGTCCTGAAAAGATAAACCTAAGGAGGGTAAGTAGGGAAAGAGGAAAAGAGAAGGAAAAGCTAAACTAAGAGATTTTATACATCAAGGGTCTTTTTGGAAGCAGAAGTATTTTCCTCTTGAACTGGTATCCAAGAACTAACATTAAACTTAGGTATAAGTTACACCTCTGCTTGGCTATACTATATTTGGCAGTGTCTACATTTTACAGAAATGTCCACCTCATATTTAGTAGTACTAATTATAGAAAATGCTGTCAGGCAGGATGAGTACATATCATTCAGTGTATACCTTCATATACACAATTATTACAAATGAAGGCTCTAAGGCAAGCACTACCTTTTATCTACTAATTATGCAAGATTTCTCCTATGTTTTCTTTAACTGAGAAAGAATACATGCTCAAATTTCCAGAAATAACTGCTTTTTTAACCATTAATTTATGAGTAGGATTGATGTGATGAGTGTATACTCAAAAAAAGTGTATCTCCATTGTAAAGCCAATATTTACAAAGGTAGGGTGCAAGATCAAGAGCTTAGCAGTTCAGGAACAGGACCATCAGCCTAAGATTTTTTTACTAAGGAATCCAAAGTCTTATTAAAAGGAATAAAGTTACAAAGCCTCAAAGCCAAATGATCATCCACATGTGTTAAATATAATCTACTTGCTCATATATTTAACAGAAATGATCAATACTTGAGTGTTAAATGTTTTAACATGCTCGAATGTTTAAAATAAGAAAATTTTTGAATACACCTACATAAAAAAAATTAACCAAGCTTACCAATGTTTAGTCAGAGTAAGAAAACCTATTCTAGACAGAACTGTCATCTTTATTTTTACTAATTAATTCATCATACAATTTAGTGCGTAAATTGTGAGAAGCACTATGCAGAAAGCAGAGGGAAGCACATACCCCTATGAGTATAGAATTCTATTAGCACCTATCCAGACCATACTATACAAACACTGGGCCACAGTTCTGCTTCAACAATTCTATAATCAAAATTTCAGAGGCACCACAGTGAGTAGGAATAACAAATCAGTAGGGCAAAAATATGGTAAGAAACAATAGAAGCTATGAATCATATATGGTATCACGTATGATATCACATAGTAATATATCCAGAAAATAGTCACAATAAATTTCAGGTTTAGTTTTAGAAAGTTAAAAAAAAAAAATCAAGATGGTATTTTATTTAACAAAGACAAGATTAGCAGCAATTGCAATCTAAAATACTACTCTGCAAAAAACATTTCACGTGTTCTCAGGAATTTATTATTCATTTACAGCCTAAGTTAACTGTGGGGCTCAGCGCTACACAGGTGCCTCAGTTCTTCTCCTTGCTCCTTCAGAAACGAGCTAGTCAAAAAGCTTCCTGGTTAGCCTGTGAGACATACACTGCACTGACTATGTAAAATGCTACTGAGATTGTGTAATTTGAGGGGGGGGGGAAAAATAGAAGGTACTTCGGAAAACTATCAAGTAAGCAATTTTGCTGTTCTCTCTTGCATGAACAAGCACAAAAACAACGAAAGAAGAAACAGCTAACCAGAATATTGGCTCACTGGGGCAGTGATTAATCCTTAAGGAAGCAGGACGAAGTTAGGCAAGCAGCAATACAAACAGTTTCTCAGTGACAATTTTCCAATACCTACCCCCAAAAGAGAGTGCTGCCATGAACATTTCTATTTTCTTAACCACTGATGTATTCCCTCAGTCACTGATTTCATTTTTTTTCAGCCATCTTTTTTTTTTTTTTTATTAAGTAATGTTTCAGGAGAAAAACTCAAGTTGTGATAGCTTCAAACATGTAGACTGATATGTCTCATGAAATAAATATAAATGGTACAACAATCTCAAAGTCAAATGCAAACGCAATTAGAGTTAGGAATTGGCTAGGACTGAACTGACTGAGGAAGGTGGGACATCTTATGCTAAAATATACTATACATGGCCTTTAATTTTTCCTTTTATTCTGCTTAATGAATCATTCAAATTTTACAATGTTATTTTATTTTAAGCTGATAAACTATAGATTCAGTTGTGTATTTTCATTGCAGAAAAGTAACACTATGTGAAAATTTATACCTTTCCTGTAGTCAGATTTAAAATGTCATTCAAATATAGAATCATAGAATATCCTGAGCTGGAAGGGACCCACAAAGATCATCAAAGTCCAGCTCTTGTCACTGCACAGGACAGCCCCAAGAATCCCACCATGTGATTAAAGTTTTTAAAATAAGCATGTTTTCAGTAATGCTGTACAACAACAGGGGGAAAAAGGGTTGCCTCTAATGGTAAAAGCTTTGTTTTAATTGTGTGTCCATGTTGAAAGAGCAATTTGCTCTAATACGCTAATAATATTGCCAAAAAGCAAGCTGTAAACAATGTGATATGCAACTGCCGAGCTGTATGAGTTCCTAAAACAAATTCATGGATTAAAAAACAGTGTTGATTTTCTCATAGTTAGATAAATTTTAGGTCATCTTAACTGATACGTGAAACATGCAGAGAGTATCAAGTTAATTCTACACTACATATGGCAATATTCTATATACACTATTGTAAACAAATCATATTATTAAAAATATTACTGCATTTTCCGTCTTTCCTGTGTTTTCTAGGAAAATTCTGATATCAACTTCAACCGATTTTGAAATCCACCAAAAATAGAGAAAATAGTCAAAGAGAGGGATACAGTGGAATTCTAACTTGCCAAAAACCTTAGTTGGTTGGATTAAAGGAAGCAAGATAACATTTTCAGCTATTTGCAATTCTGCATAAGGAAAGTATTACAACGTAAAAATTAACAGTAGCATTTCTGTTACTGAACTGCATCTGGCACCTTTGCAGCGTGACAGGTTTCCAACATCCAATTCATCTGGACACAAACAAGTCTGCAGACCTAAATAAGACACTGTGCCATGCAGCACTGTGGGACAAATATGCTACTTAATGAACAACAGTCCTTCTAGTCTACGGTGGCTTCATGTGTAAGATGATCCACATCTAGAATGCTGCAGGCATGCAGTGGAGCTTACAGACTGCTAAAAGGAAAACCCATAAAGCAGAGATTTTGTAATCTAAACTTCTAAGAAAAACAGTAACAGACACCTTGTACTGGAGAATTGTTTAAAAGATTAAAGCCAATCCCAGGTAAGAAGACTAGCATCCTTGTCAGAGGAACTTAAACTGCAGAATAATTTCAAACAGCTAAGCATATGTCATTTAAAATTCTTAACAGGGAACATTGTCTTGCTTTACCTTGCTATGGCATGGCATAATCTATCAAAACAAAGAAAGCCAACTATCAGCAAGTTTTAACAGAGTCTGAATTCAAGCAACAAGTCTGCTGGTAGCCCATTCCAAGCAAGGTAAATATTACAAAGCTTAAGTCCCACTTTTATTTTAAGAATTATTTTATTTAAAAAAAAAAAATCAAAACAGAAAAACACAAAGGAAAAAACAAAATCAACACAAACAAACCCCACAAATTGTAACAGGGATTTAGCTGCATGGATTTACCAGATCTCTAGCTTTGCCTATACCACTGTCTCTTGCAGCTACACAGATCTGAGCACTGTTCAGGCTGTGCTGCTGTGAGACTAAATCTCACCTGGGAAATGCTTTCCATGAAGCCTTCAATAGCATAGTTACTGTTACGGGCTCAGCGTCAACATGCACAAGGAACAGAAATGCAGTTTTACCTATACAGACTAACATGAAACATTATTAACAAGTTGCCAGCTGTTATCTTAACTACAGCTATACACAACAGCACAGAAGTCTCAATCAATATGCCATGCTATTTATAAGACCATCTCTAATCCCAAGGAATAAGCTTATTTGCAAATCTGTCCTTTGGAACAAAAGTCTCAGGTGAGAATTTGCTGTCTGGCCTCTCATACTGCTTCTCACAGTCCTACACAGCAATCCAGGTTGTTCTCAGAGAAGCCTTTCACTAAACAGCAGCAATGGCAAAACATTTTTTTTCAGTCTGTTCCTTACCTGAATTGCTACAGGCAATGCTTTGAGAAGGTGTATTTAAAACTTTTCCAAAGCTTAATACTACAGTGACTAAAAACACTACAGATACACTGAAATCATATCTTTAAACTGTATTTTTTAGTTGCTAGCTCAAATAAAACTAATTTTCCTTGTCCAAAAAGCAAGTTCATGTATAAATTCTATGAAACAGCCCAGTAAAGAATGAATAATGGAAACATTAGTGGCCCATATTAAGATGTGTTTAATTTAATACCAGATTTTCAAAACGTAAATTTATCAAAGCCCTGATGTCAGAGAATAGCTGCTGAAAATAAGGGGAAGAAACACAAAAGATCATTTTTTCCTGTGACAAAAACACTGGTGGTCTGGTGGTGAGGACAATGGAAGGACAGAAGATGTTTTATACCCCAGTTTTAGCAAAGTTTTGACATACAGTGGAAGATCTTATAGTCTCCTTATCACACAACTAGTGAAATATGGGGTGTATAAAAGGATGACAAAGTGGGTGGAAAACTGGCCACCTAAGCTCAAGAAGTTGTCACCTGTGGTGCAAATTCCAGCGAGCAGGATCCTTCAGGGATTTCTGCTGGGACCAACACTGCTCTCAGCAACTTACTGGCCACAGCAAAAGGAAGGGGAATGTTCAATATACTGGAGGGCAGGGTAGAAGGACCTGGACAGGCTGGAGAAATGGACAAACTGGAACTTCATTAAGTTGAACAAGAACGAGGGTAAGATGTTGCATTTTGGATGGTCTGCTCCAGCAAAGGTAAGGAGCTGACCCCCTGAAAAGTAGGAAAGGATCTGCAGATCATATTGGGTGACAGGAGTCAGCGAGTGCAGCAAAGCAGCAGAAAAACCAACCACATCCTGGGTCAAACTAGTGGTCAGCACAGTCAAGAGGGCCAGGAAAGTGATCCTTCTCCTCCATTGTGTATCTGGAGCACTTTGTCTAGTTTGGGACTCCCCAGTGCAGGAAGGCTATTGATGCCCGACTGAGTCCAATGGATGGCTGCCAGGATGGTCAGAGAGGGTCACATACAAGAAGAGACGGGAGAGCTGTTTTTGAGAAGGCAGACAAAAAGTGGACCTTACTGCTTTCTACAACTAACTAATCAGACAATACACAGAAGGTGCAACCAGACTCTTAGAGCTGTACAGTCATAGGACAAGATGCAACAGACAAGTTGGAACAGGAAAAAGTGTAATCAGATTGCAGAATTATTCTTTTATTTACTTAGTAATAAGTAGTAGTTGTTAAATATTGAAAGAGAAGTTGTGAAACCTCTGACCTTGGAGGCATTCAAGAGACTCAACATGGTCCTGAGCAACTTGATCTAATCAGACCTGTTTGAAGCTGGGGGGTTGGACTAGGTGACCTCTAGAGATCACTTCCAACCTGGATTATGAAGTCTTCTGGGTTTATAGTGATACTGCTAAAACATATCAGTTTATTTATTCTGTTACACCAGTGAAAAGCTGCTGTACACGAGTCTAATTTTAACAGACCAGCTAGTATCTCCAAAGGAAGAACTACAAAATATTTCAGCAGAAACCCCATATATTATCCTTTTACTGGTAATAAATTTAAGTTAAATTGAGCTGTTGCAAAAGTCTACAAATTTAACAAAATTTTCATTCCTCACCTGAAGAATTTCTTCCCCAAACTTTCCTCATATTAAGTCACTTACCCTGTGCGTGACTGTCCAACTTTATCACAGATGTCTAAGATGAGGCCCCAGTCTTCTGCAGTGTTCATCTCACTGGTCGCTTTCTCTGATGAATAAAGTATAAGCAAATCAAAACACAAATTTAAACAAAAAAAAAACCTTAACAAAATTGTCAACAAATACACTGAAATATTACCTCTGTGTATACTGCTAAATATAGCGCAAATCCCTGTATTTAATAAAATTCACAGATTAACACTATTATATCTAATTATTTTAATTTTTGAATGTTCACTTGTGGACATGAGTTTCAACTAATGAGCAAACATATTTTGGGGTTGTTTTTGCACATAATAAAGATGCACACAGAGTATGACACAAGAAGTTTAGCTACCAACAGATTTTTTTTTTCTATTTGAAAGTATAAAGTTTAATAGGATATGAATATCCAAAGCATTAGTACACTGCAGAGTCAGATACAACTGAATTTATCACTTTCTCAGACACTAAACTGCTATGTCTTGCATTTCGTTTCTGTGTATTACAACTCAACAAGAAGGATTTAACAATGCATTAATAATCACAAAACTTTTATCTCCCCATTCTCATCTCTGCTTTGGATCATATATTTCACTGCTTCTTTTCAGCTATAAGCACTGCTGAACCAAAGCTAATCTCATAAAAGCTGCTGAAGAGTAAAGAAATAGAGAGAGTAGGTGGTGAAGAAATAGATTTCATGCCAGGAAAAAAAATAGAGACTTCCTATTTCTCTCCCATAAAAGCTTAGTTACACCAAGGATAATAATAAATAAAAAGGTTAAAGGAAATGGAGGCTTACACTGCAGCTGAATAGAAGATTATCTAAATACTGATAGATCAGATGAGGGCTGGAGAGCATAACAGAATGCACAAGGATTTCCATTAGTAACCAAACAGAAGGTAAATGGGCATAGAATAGTATACAAACTTTGTTTCCCATCCCTGCTTCATGTAATGTTCACATCTTAATCTACAAACCACAAAACATGCCTCAGCAATGAGTACCATCCTTCAGGGAACATCTCAGACTACTTAATTTTTTGAAAGGAAGGGAAGATTTCCTATAAAAACTTATCTGTCAGGAAAACCTCATTATCTATATTGGCACTTGCAAGATTGCAAAGAAGAGAGACAAAGCAAAATAACTAATCTCCAAAAATTACAAGGAATTATTCATCTCAAAGTTAATGGCTTTTCTTATGAACGAGTTCCTGTGTCCTAAAACTGAAGTAGGTTTCAGTTAATTAGTTTCTTAATTCTGAACAAAAATGGTTAAGCGCTCTCAAAGTATTTCTGAGCAAAAATTAAACACTGAAATATATGCAACTGAAATGATAACCTATCAGCTGTACTGCCTGATGCAAGGAAAAGAGCAGATAGAGTGAAATCCTAAATGGAAGCTAGTTACAATTCTGTACATTCTCTCAGATAAGGTAAAAGAGCACTGCCTCTTCTCTCTAAACTCAACCGGAACATTAATTTGATTTAAAAAAAGCATAGTCAAAAGAAATATGAAAAATTATAGGTAGCAACCATACTAACATCTAGCATGAAGACAAACTAGCTGGTCAACCAATCGCTATTTTTCTTTCAGTCTGCTGTTGTTCCAAATCATGCTTATGACTAGTAAAGCTAACAATCACAATCACAGAAACTCCTGATGTTCAGTTAAGACACCTGAACTGAATGCCTGGCAGAGCCACCACAGGCCAAGGCAGTCCTCTGAAATCCTAGTCCATGCGCACAGCAGTTGTACTGCTACCAAAGCCAGCACCAACTCTGGAGCATCAGAACTGCTTTTATGAGACACAGAGCCTGAGATGGCTAAAATGCACTCCCCACACTGAAAACAGCTGATAAGCACAGGCCAGAGACACGCAAAACAGACCACATAGATGCAGTTTACTTTCAGGACTCAACTGATTCAGTTCATTGCCAGTTCTACTGGAGCTGGACCAGCTCCAGTCAAAGTGTGTCCGCACAGTGCTCTCTCCACAGCCTTAAGTTCCCACCAGGCTCAGAGCTCACAGATGGAGCCTCACAAAACCAAACCTTGTGCCTAATGCTTCATTTCAGTTAGCACATCCTTCAGCAGAGAGCTGGGCAATCCAGTGGAACCGAAACCTTTTCAATTATGCCACATAACAGACAGTTGTCTGTATTTTTGACAACAATTGATCCTTCTTTCCTCACAGTGTCATCAGAAAGAAATGTCATGGCAATCGGTTATGTCTTCCACAAACAACGAAGTAAACTAATGCATGCCTAATGTTTTAAGATAACAACAAACTGTGCCTTTTATGCTAATTTAAATACTTTGGCTAAAACTACAAGTAAGATGGAGGCAGATGAAATCCCTGGCACATATCAACCACATTGATTACAGACTTTATTTTAATTCTCAATAAGAATATTTTGCAAATTTCTCCATGAATACAATTACAAGTTTTCTGCCATGGCTACATTCCTTCTTGGCAGTTGAAGGCAGTTCTATATAAAAACTGACATTTGCTTGCAACGCCTTCCCCATTGTTAGTCAGGATATTTCCTCCACCAACAAACACTGGATAGTTTCTTACTAAATTTCAGCCTGAAACCCAGTTTCTTTGTATACTTTCTGTCTTCTGTAATAACAATCATATGTTAATTCCCTTAGAAAATAAAATTTATGGTAAGATGTGACAAAAAAAAATTGTCTTGAATTTTAGTGAAAGTCTGTCTCAAACAAGGGCAATTAAAAGCTAACAGCACACTGAGAATGTTATCAGCACAGTGATGCTACAGTGATGCTGACTGTCCACAAAAAAGGGTACTACCTCTGACAGGGCATTAGCAAGTGACTATGGCCTTTCACCACTCTGGGAACAGGAGCAACAAAGACACTTTGATAAAATTCCTCTGATGCATCAGTGTTTTGTAGATAAAAGTATGAAAGCTACTGAAGTAAAATTACTTACACTATTAGCATTTGAAATCCATGAATACTCTCTCTTTTAATGTGAGGCACACATTCACAGCCGAAAAAAGGTTTATGTGCATTCGGTATTTGCCTACCCTGTCTAACAGCTGGCACACTCCCAGCCTTCAGGTACAGCTGACATGTCACTGGCAGGCTCTGTCTTAATACTGAAAGGGACTGTGATAGGGAAGGAAAACCAGACATTTGTGTTTAAGGTCTTAGAACAGGTTAGCACAACACACAGCAGATAACTTAAGGAAGAAATGTTGTTTATCTTCCATCTCTGATCAAAAATAACTCAACCATAACAATATTAATGTTTAGTTCAGGCCCTACCCCTCCACCTCATCCTTGCTTCAAAATCTTACTCAATTTAGTGAATGCCAAGACAGGATCAGATAAAGTTTCAAGCTTTACAAAAACAACTTTAAAAGATAGTGCTGATTCCTGAAATCAGCATTCTTCAAAACCTGTTAATGCTATGTCAAACACAAAGGACAACAGGACTACGTGACACAGCTCTCTTCCATGAAGCCTGTACCAATTCGAGGCATTGTTTTCTGAGCACAAGCGAGGCTTACAAATTAACATCATAATTTTAACCAGTGCAAGACTGAAAAATCTTATATTGTGTCATATTTATTAGCATTAATAATAACTATTAATTAGTGCAAACTACTACTAAGACTAGTTAGTAAAATAGTAGTTTTAAATTTTTCAACTGGCTTTTTTCCTTGGTTTTGTTTTTTTTTTCCATTACATGTCTTCATTTCTCACCTTTACTTTTCTAGAAGTTATTGAATATTATTTTCTTCCAAGCAATACTATAAAGACAGACAAAGTGGTAAACACTATCATTTCAGAGGAAAACAATACTTGGCTCTATGGGTTCTTTGGTCAAACACAACAACAACAATCCTGTACAACATAAGAGTACCTTTCTAAATAACTTCAACAATTTATTTAATCCCTAAAACAAAAGCAACACACACAAATCCAATTATATCACATTTTTCAGCCACTTTGCAAGGCACAGTGCATGGGATCAGGAGGCCTCTCCCTTTATATTTCTATATTCAGAACACTAACCACGCTGAGCCAGACCAGTTCCATCTTGCCCCATATTCAGTCTCTAATACATACATTATACCTCAAGCAGATGCCTAGGAAAACATAAAAAAAGAATAAGGTAAGCATTAGTTGTACTTCTCTACCAACACACCTTTCAGTGACCAACAATTTGCAGCTTCATAACTCCTGAGTCAGAACTGGTGCTCCAACCACACAAACACTGTCATAAATCACATATAGAACAAATAATTAAGGAAGTATTCTGAAATCAAATGTGCCTATGACAGAAATCTTGGCTGTGTTTGTTTCTTTGTAGTTTTTTAATAAGTTGTAGAACATCATGTCCTTCAAATAAAATCCCTAGATGCTGAAATCATTTTTCCAAACATATGGTTCTATCATCTTTCTTTTTTAAACTAAACCTCTAAATAAAGTTTATACAAACAGTATCATCTGCCTTCTAAAGAAAACACCCTTCCTCTTTACAAATGCTCACTGAAATACAGAGTTACACCTACTGATGAGAAGCCAGGGCAGAAAGATCTCAGTATATGAGTTGAATTACTTATACTTTGGATGTGGTAAAAAGTACACAGGCTCTTGCATAGGCTCTTTTGGGATACCTAAATAAACCTGTCTCTCCTTGTATTGTAAAGTTTATTGATTTTGTTGAGGCCCCATTTCCCTAAAACATACACAAACCTGAAGCTTGGGAGCATCAATAAAATCCTGCTTCCTCCTCTGGTTTTGTGCATTATTTAGAAATTTTAAACAAAGGAAAAATATTTGCACTGTGATTCTTCTTGAAGTATACAAAAACCTCAACTACAGATGATCATTTTAGGACAGAAGAAAAAAAATTTACTCAGAAGGAAAAATAATAATTTTCTAAAATTCGTAACTGCCCTAAAAGAAATTTTTCATCAGATGTATAAAGCACTATTAAACTAAAGAAATGTAGTACATTGCTGAAAAAATCCACTGTCAGGCTTAGTGGTTGCTTAGTTTAGGTGCTGGTATGAGGAATATAAATATTGCTGCAAATTTTCCATGCAGACACGTGCTAGTCACTTGATTGCCTTACTTCTGCATTGTAACAATAGGAATTTACTGCCTTATTCAAAATTTGCAAGAGTAAAGACCCTCATCAATGTTCAGATACTGCACTGAACCACATGATGCATTTCTTAAAGCAGAAAATTTAGCGACTACCCATTGCTAACATCATTTTCAGAGGGAGGTCTTGGCAGGTTGGAGCTCTCCAAGCTTTACATTTTACTGATGTTTATTTTGAAAAAAGTCCAATCTCAGAACTGAGCTATTTTTTGTTGCAAAGCCTAAAATATATTAAAACTAGCTAGAATTTCAAGAAACAACAATATCAGATCAAAAGACTCCCAAATCCAACACTTAAAATGTACACGATTTGAGATTTGAAGCATACAAATACAAACTGTCAGAAAATTCTACTAAGTTTTTTAACCATCCTACTTATTATCTGCTCTTACTTTATTCATGGATATAATCTTCTTTTCACAGTTGGACATCTCTAAAACGAAATACTGAAGTTCTCAGTAACCAAAGTTACAAAGAAAAGAATGGCTACAGAAAGTCTTCAAAAGTGTTCAGCTCACAGACTCATACTACAACCGGTTTCTGATACGACCAAAAAAATCCTCAAAAATCTGTTATAACATTGTAAACACCACAGAATTAATAAAAAATTCAACACTCCCCTCAGCCTTCTCTCCTCCATTTCCACTGAAAGTCTTGTATTCTTTCCCAGACTAAATAAATAATTTCTCCTTCTCTATAAAATTGCAAATAGTAAAATTCCAAAGCAATATAAATAGTCCTTAAAGACTGAAACTGACTGCAAATTTTTCTTTTTTTTTTTTTGCAGGCACTTGTTGAGAAATTTGGATTACATACCATTCCACATCACTGAAGTTAAATGCCATTAAATTCTGTTCTTTTTGTCTGTCAAATAAAATGAACAAATGCATTTGTTGGCCTATTCTACAAAAGCCACCAATAGAATATTAACCAATCTGCATTTCACTAACATGCTCAGAAGTGCACAAGAAGAATACATCCAACCAGACTCCATTTAGACAAGATTGAGAGAAACTAGAATTCCATGAATCATTAACTTGGCAAAGCTACTAACCAACTTCTGCTATTTAGCTGTATCCCCATTTAGAGTATTCCTAGGAAGTCCTTATGAGAACCATTGTAGAAGGTGTCCTATGAAGGCACTGCTTGCTGATCCAAGGCAAAGCAAGCAGTGGTGACTGAGCTGACACGAGGCCACCTCAACTCATTCCTTCAGAAGACCATGTAGGATCTCACCATGCATGAAGCAGCCTATCCAAAATAAACATCATTCAACTCAGTGAACTCAGCAGAATGAAGACAAAAGATGCAAGATCTGGGAAGACAATGCTGAAATAGTAAGACCAGCTGAGCAAAAATAATTTAGATGTTTAGACGTCTCATGCAAACTCTAACAAAACCACAGAACTCAAAGTACCTTTCACCTAGAAATATTACATAAGAGCAGGAAGGTGAGCACACTAGAGATACATGAGGAGGATGAGGATCAGCCTGAAAACAAGGTGTATCACAGGCATGTTATAGTAATAAATGGTGCCAAGATCTCTTTGCAAAGTCCCACAAATCAAGCCACAAGTAGAAGAAGCATTTCAGAAGATCAGCAAGAGAGTTAACATTACTTACCTGATGTGAAAAGTTATTTTAATCAGTTAGAGGAACATATTTTACATGCTGGAGATCTACTTTGATTGTTCTGAATTTTAATATTATAATGCACACTGTCACAGCTGAAATGAGGAGAAGCACTTAAAGTGACAACTCTTCCCTGGGAGGAAAGAAAGAGAATTACCAGTAAAGTACTGGTTTTGACTGTGAAACATACTGTGTTGGCGTCAAGTGCCCAGCTGAACTCAGTCTGGTGATTGATAGTGAATTTTTTGTTGGCTGATACACAGAAGGGGTATTTCACTCAGTTTTATTCTGTTGCATTGCCACTTTTCACTGCGAACATACACCAAAGGTATCTAAGAAGTTCTCGTTTTTCATAAACATTTATAAATAACTGAAAAGGGGGGTGGCTATAGCTCCTTTCCCACACATTTTCTACTCAGTCTCCCTGTTACTTCACAGTTAATGTCATTCTTAAAACAATGCTGAGAAAAGCAGAGGGCCAACTTAGGCAAAAATGTGCCTCATGATGAACTGAACCAGTCCTTGGAATTCATCTTCCCTTGCAGCCAGACATTAACCACAGTCTGCAGTCTCCATAATTATCTGGGGGTGAGAAACTCATCTGCAACAATTTTCCCTCCTTTTGGCAAACCTGGCCTGACAAAGAAAGTCCAGCTCAGAGAGACATGTAACTGGATTGTTCTGAAGATGTTGACTAACTAAGGCTAGAAATCTAAAGAATAATGAGTTTAAACAGCAAGAGGATTTTATTTAAAGAAATTACACAGTAGGAGTCATGGTCAAACCATTTCCTATATTCTAATAACATCAAACTATAGGCTGCTCATATGTACAATCATATGTAATTAATCCATATCATAAATATCTGAAGATTTGTAAGCATAAAATTATCAACAACTACTATAGTTAATAAAACATGGGAAAAATGACTGTAAGTCACATCAGGTTGACAGTTCTACTACATTACTAAACTACCCACTTAATTTCCTATTACTCTAAATAGCAAGCCTGAATTTCTTCCCACTCCTGTGGTGCCTCAAACCACTACACTGAGAACTAGACTAACATCCAAAGCAAATGTAAGTACCTTTATCCTTTAGTGTGTGTAAGGGAGAAAAAAAAAATCACACAAAACCCCATGTGTTTTTTAAACACCTCCTCTTAAGATCATGTGTGATTTTTATGACAAGTCACATCAGAATCTGCATTTATTGCAGCTTATAAAACTTCAGAAATAATAAGCTTACAGCAGGGAGTAAGTGATCTTCCACTTCTCTTCTTACAGTGTAAATTAGGTTTACAATGCTTGACGTCACGTTAAGTATGACCATTAAGTCCAGAGTTACGGATTTTATTCTTGAGATAAGATATAAATGATACTTCAGAACGACTTTAGCAGAAAGTTCTTCACCGAAACTATCCTAAGATATATTACTAATTAGCCTGTCATGACAGATTAGTAGACAGTTTTTTGGTTCTTAAAACACTTTTTCAGCATTATTTTGCCTGCATCAAACTTACAAATAAATCTGCATTTCTCAGGAACAACCCTCTGGGAGTAATTTTATAATTAAGGTTGTGAAATATGGCAAAAACAGATGACCCATGGACCTAATACGAACACCATTAATTCTCACCCCTTAAATGGAGGATTAGAGTTTCTTAATTATACTCTCAGCAGGCCCAGCATCTTGAAGATTTTTTCTTTTGTTAAATTCCAATATTATGTTCCTTACTTGGGCACACTGTCAAAGGTTCCCTGACCTGATTGTGAAAACCCACACCAACTTGTGTCATGACTGATTAGCATCCTTTCCTGTTGAAATATTCCTAAGTATGGTAAAAAAAAGGTTCAGAAAATGAAAACTATATGGGCTTAATCCAGAGATTTGCACTCTTTGAGGATGACAATGGCTTATCTCCTCAAATACATGGGCAGCTTAGAGCATTCTTTAATATTATTAATTTAATAGCAGTCTTAAACAACATTCTTTTGCCAACCACACCTAAGGAAAAAAAAAAAAGAGGTGCACCCCTCAAAATCTCTGTACAAAGTTGACTCTAAACAGTAAGCTGGATGACCAGCTTCCTTGGCAGCAGCATGCTAATAGGACTAGCCAAATGTTCCTAACTGGCCAGAGAAACTGAAAAAAATTCTCCTGAACTTAAGTGATACTTATGCTCCTCAAAACAACGGAAAACAATCTAGTTCCAGATATGTTCTCTGCAATCCATCATCCTAAATGGTTCCAAAATAATATCCAACTGTTCTACAATACTGAGCAGCTGTCCAGTAGACAAGAATGCACAATTATCATAGCAGTACTATCAACTACACCAATGTCCAAATTCATATGAAATTAAGTAATAGCTTCTGACTGCTTTTCTGCTTCAGGAATCTGATTTTCAAAAGAAAACTTCCTTGCTGGACAAGAACAAAAGCAGAGCACTAAATTTTCAATCTGAAAAAAGAACTGAAAAATAACACTATGGCTTGACAACTTTTGGAAGTTTCCTGACAACACGAGAGCTTACTCTACCAGATGATTGTATCGTTATGAAGCCTGCCAAGAAATTCATCCAGATAATAGCACATTCCCAAGGGGCCTCGGAGAAGAGCCCAGGGACACTTTCCGGGGGACTTCACCATTCCCATCTCCCTGGCACAAATCCAGTTAAGTGATGGATAAAGGCAGCAGGCTCCTGAAAGTAGGCTGTCACCAACTGAACAGCCTGCTGCTCCTCAGGTCTCCCTCAGGACACCGTGAAAGGAGTCAAAAGAAACAAACTCTGTTTACCAGTGAAAATTAGCCTATAGGCCACTATTTGCTTTTCCAAGAACAATTTGGGATTGAGTGGTTATTTCCCTCTCCTCATACAGTACATAGAATAACACTTCTGAAAAATATTAACTGGTGATCATATTAGGCAAGGACAGTAGGTAAGGTGTTGGCAACCTCTGCACACAGAAAACAGGAAATAAACCACTGAAGTAGCACTGAGTGCATTGTGAGACTCGCAGTGCTGAGCAGCGCATCCGCTGGACAGAGCTCTAGAGAAGCCCACTGAAGCAGCCTGATCTTCCCTGCCAGCCAGCAGCCTTAGGAAGTAAAAAAAAGTGAACATCTGCCAGAACCTGAGCTTATCACTTTTTAATCTTATTAGTTCAAGTCATTCTCACAGATAATATTACCAATGTTTCAATCCTCTAATGGTCCGTGGAAAACTGGGAAGCAGTACAATTTCTTCCTCACTTTCAACTGCCAAATTACATTAGAAGACAGCAAAACAATTAGGAAAAACTATTTACCACTTTCCAAAATAACTCAGTCAACTTTGCTACAGACAAAATCATTAACTGAAGTGCAGTCTTCAGGTTAAAAGTGTTCTTAACAGTTCAAAATGAGAAGAGCAAGCTATCCCTTACTGAGAACATACACAGAATTCATGTCACAGTACTTTATTTATGCACTAATCCTTTCCCCTCAAAAGATACCTACTTTTCAGACAGTGTTGAGTTTTTTACTTGTTTTTGTGTTTTTTTTTTTTTAAGAGCTGGAAGAACTAAATTGGAGCCAAGACTTCTAAAGTTGGCTAAGCCTTAAGAAACAATGTATCGATGTAGTTGAAAGTTACAAAGAAATTGTTTTTAAAAAACTTACAGAGTGTTAAACTGTAGTAAGAAAATAATGGCGAGGTAGATGGGGAAAATGGGATACTGAGCCACATACGAGAAAGAGTCCCTTTATATTATGTGATTCTCCAGAAAAAACTTTTATCACTCAAAGTAAAACAGATGTCAGCAGCAGGTTGAAGACAAACCATATTACACAATCACGAATCAGACATATAAAACTAATTTTTAACTGCCTATACATCATTTTACCTTCAGTTCGGACACATCAGCATTAAGCACATTTTTGTCAAGTGGAAGCCAGACATTTCTTCTCCATCTAGTCTAGCCTCGGGAAGAAGCAATTTGGGCATGTCAAGTTCCACTTGAAAAAGAAAACTCCCACAAGAATCCACTTTAAAGCACTAAATGCAAAACGCTTTGACGATTTTCTCATGCCTGTCCGTGAAGCAACTGTAGATGGTGCTTTCTACTGTTCATCCTTCCAGCAGCGCTCCAGCGCGGACCTTTCTCACTACTTGTTTTGCTGTGCTGGGCAGGCCGGCCCGTCCGCCACGGGCACCCCGCGCTCGCCGCCAGCCCC
>JAWMRA010000078.1:18865617-18927645 GCA_035584735.1 Pseudotriccus pelzelni
CCCCACGGCCGGCAGGGCCCGCGGGAGCCCCGCGCTGTCACCGCCCAGGCCGCAGCCCCCCCCCGCCCCACCGGGAGGCGGCCCCGGCCCGGCCGCGCCGTGACCAGCAGTTCCCGGCCGGGCCGCCGCCGATCCCGGCTCCCGGTTCCCGGCGAGGCGCCAGCGAGCCCAGCAGCGGCGGGCCGGGGGAGCGGGGCCGGGGGAGCGGGGCCGGCCGCCCGCGGGCTTCCCTCGGAGGGAGGCCGGGCCAGGGCGCCCCGGGAGCCACTTACCCACATCCTGGTCGAAGGGGTTGGTGGCGAAGAGCGGCATCGCGGGGCGGGGGGCGCGGGGCGGCCGCCCCTCCCGGCAGCGCGGCGGCGGCGGCGGACGCGGAGAGAGCAGGCGGCGGCGGCCGCAGCGGCTCCTCCTCCAGCCCCGGCACCTCCGCCGCCACCTCCCCCAGCGCCGGGGCACCGCCCCCCGCACGGCACGCCGGGAGCCGCGGCTGAAGCGGGGCCGGAGCGGCACACGGCGTTCCGCGGGGGCTCCGGCAGGTGAGCCCCGCACCGGCCCCGCCACCGCAGGCCGCGTCTTAGGGCCGGCACGGCGACTCCAGGCGGCGTTTATACTATTGAGATCTGGGGAGCTCTTTCGGTCCTCCCTAGTTAGGAGGCCAGTCGGGTGCCAGACACGTCTGCTCCCTAGAGAAAATTTTTTGAGCTTCCCTATATGATGAGCTGACTTGAATCTTTTCGTTGTTACTGCTATCGTGCTTGCGACGTGGGTGTCGTGACGGCAAAGGTTCAGGCTGGCAGCTTTGACAGCATTTTTCACAGCATGGCATGGGAGCCTCACCACTTCTCCACGGTTACATCCCTTGGAGATCAGTCAGCTGGTCACAGGGCTTGGAGTATCCCGTGGCCTTTGGTTGCACAGTCCCGTCTTGCTGCTCCACTTCGTAAGAGTATGTTGCTGGCCTCAATAGGGTGTGTCCCACATTAACAACGTGACTCATAGTAATGTCTTTTAGGCAACAGTAGGATAAAACACATTCTGACTCCTGTCACAGAAAACTCAGTCATTATCCTTAATGCCTTTTAGCACTGTTTGATCACTATGATCTAGCTGCATTGTAAATCAAGTAAAACTGTGGTCATGTATACACTTGCGGGAAGAGTCAGAGCAAGGAGGGCACATCACAAGAGTGCAAACAAGATATGAAAAAGGTACTACTACTGCTGTTTGAAGTGCCGAAACACTAGATGCAATCAATAGCACTAACCATGCTCAATAACAAATGTGATTGCTTGCATTAGGCAGACTTCTGACAAATCAAATGAAAACTGCACACCAAGCCTTTTCCCAAAGGGATTTACAATCACTAGGCACTTTGTTATTTTATTGAATATTTTTTCTGGGATCTCTAGTTCTGCTTCTTTACCTGTCCACATCAACTGTTCTCAGTAGGTGATGCAAGTCAGCATTGATCTACTGCTTAGAACTGACTACTTGTAAGGAATAGCATGTTTTCTTTGGATTCCACCTCAATTCGACGACATCTGCTAGATATTCTCAGAGGATGCTTTGCCTCCTCACCATTCATCATCCCCCATTATGTTTGCAAAAGACATATGGTAGATGTTCTCTGAGCCTTTTTTATCCCCTCCTTTTCATCCCTCCATTCTGATGGCTTTCGAAAGAAATTGTAAGAGTCCTTTCAAAACAAGCAGAACTTTTATGCAGTAGTCCTGCAGGAAGAGCAAACACAAGTCATGGAGAACTGGGGTTTTAGACTATCTTCAGCCTGAAAGGATTCCAACCCAACTTTACTTTCCAACAACCTACTCAACATTTTAAAAAAGGTAATCTATACTCAGGGACCATTTAAGGCTCTGTAGTTTTTGCTCATATTTTAATTCTGTAATGATTTTTTTTTACTGTTGAGCACAGTGTGAAGGACAAGAGCCCTTTGAAAACTCCATATTATTGCATTTCCATCTTTTCCCTGTCTCATGGCTCTAGTATTTTTCCATGGCACAGCAATGGGTGGTGGTTAGAGCACTTTTCCACAAAGTGTGGGCTTTGCCCTCTTAGGCACAAATGGCTACAGAAACTAGCTTTTCTGCCTTACGTGTGAGTAGCATAATGACTGTGCTATTAAAAACAGGTGTGTTAATCTTCCTTTATTGCATGTAGTTCAAAATGTTTGCATTATTTCCTACTGCTGCCTAAGTTAGCTATATAAAAGTAAGGAGTCTAGTTCAAAGGTACAGTCTCAAATTGCATCTAATTTCAGGGTTCTACAGCTGATAGAGAATGTAGCAACACTGTGCCCACAACTATGTGCTGCCACCACATATCTCGTATTAGATTTGGAATTGGATCCATTTCATTTGTGGCTGCACAATCAGCTGATCCGGATGAAAACTACCTCACTGCAGAAAATTCCCTGTTGGATCATGTCATGCCTGTGACTCACCTTGGAATTAGATCAGGCAAGTGAAGAGGTGGGAAGGCAAGGCTAGGGACAGTACTTCAGCAGACTGGGTGAGGAAAAACAGGCATGTCCAGGGGATAATTCATCTGCTCTATTTCAGACCTCATTCCAAAAGATGGCCTCGGCAACAGTGACTATTGATTTCAGAGGAGCTTATCTACCCAACAGTTCTCTGACAAAAGGCTTTAGAAAGCCTTATAGCAAGTTTTAAGTAGGTAGTTTTCTAAAAATATGTGCTACTGTTGTCCAAAGTAAACTGTCTCAGATGACTGGTATGGACATTTCTTCTTTCTTTGCACACTCCTTTTTTTTTTTTTTTTTATGTAGTATTGTTGTTCGGGTACAGTTAATTGATCATAGAATCATAGAATAATTTGGGTTGGGAGGGACCTTAGAGACCATCTTGTTCCAACCCCCGTGCTATGGGCAGGGACACCTTCCACCAAACCACGTTGCTCAGAGCCCCATCCAACCTTGTCTTGAACACATTCAGGGATGGGGCATTTCCACAGGTTGTTTCTGGACAACCTGTTCCAGTGCCTCACTGCCCTCACAGTAAATAATTTCTTCCTAATATCTCATCTAAATCTACCTTCTTTCAGTTTTAAAACCGTTACCTTTGTCTTACCTTTGCAATATTAGCCTTTGCAATATCCTTGTAAGTCCCTCTCCAGTTTTCTTGTAGGCCCCCTTCAGATACCAGAAAGCTGCAATGAGGTCCCCCCAGTGCCTTCTCTTCTCCAGGCTGAACAACCCCAACTCTCTCAGCCTGTCTTCTTATCAGAGTTGTTCCAGCCCTCTGATCATCTTTGTGGCCTTCTCTGGATTCACTCCAACAGGTCCACATCCTTCTTATGTTGGGGGCCCTGGAGCTGAATGCAGTACTCCAGGTAGAGTCTCATAAAGCCATGTATTGAGTTAATTTCCAATGTAATTTACTTCCTGGATTTTAAAGATGTGACATACTTCTAAATTAGCTTAAGCAAGTGTTTTATTTATGTTGTTTTTTTCATATAATTATGACTTATTTTTTAACTTATGACAAGAGTTTATCCATAGAAAGGTTAGTTCTGGATTCTGATGATATACAATGATTCATTTCCCTATATTCTTCTGGTGGGAAAGGATACTTAGGAACACCAACTTGTAAATTACAATCTGCTAGGGAAGTTCTAATATATTTTACAATCACTCAACTGACCTACATCTGCATTAGATAAGCATTGTCTTAGAGGAAGGCAAAAACATTGTGGCCATGGAGGTCCACTAAAGTTCCAGTTTACTGGGGGAGTATTTTACTTGTCATGCCCGTTTATTTTAGCACATACTAGTTTTATGGTTACTGCATTGTAAAGATAAGGTGTATAATGCCAGGAAAAAGTCAGGCCAGTACACTTCTAGCATGAAGACAGATATGAAGAACAATAGTTATCTCATGACAACCACTGACCTTTATTTTAACTGCATTTTCATTATAGTCCACTGTGTACATTGCTTTTGGAACTGCAAGCTGTGGAGAAGTGATAAGCAAAGGAAAAGTGAAAGGTTCAGAATGGAGAAAGTGCCAGCAGTCCATTTAATCACAGCTTTTGTCTTTGACTGGGCAAGTACAAGACGTTTTGGATGGCACATGAGATGCTGTAATGCATAAAAATACAATGATATGACTAAGACAAAATTTATCCCAGTCACAGGGCATATGTAGGTGTTCAAAGTACTGGACTACAGCGATTTAATTCCTACTTATAATCTTACTGTACATGTCCTAATATTTTGTTTATATATTCCTCAATCTCTCTGAATTCAAAGCAGTACTTGCAAACCAACTCATATGAAGTAATAGTTCACATACTTACACTGCAGTTTTGTCAAATGATTTTGGATAACAAGTTCACTGAAGTCAAGCACAAAATATGTTTATACCATTTGCTTTGGTAAGCTTATAGTGATGTATTGTGGTATATCTGTAAGAGGCAGATCATCTGGAAGCTTTTGACTGCTGGGATCTCTGTGTGCCTGGGCTTCCCTGGTTGGAGCATCACTCTGTGCCAGCCTCCTGACCCTGCCGTAGGGAACCACTTGTCCTAGTGCTTTTTTTGGCACAAACACCTGTTCTCAGTGTGGCCGAACTGACTACACCCAATATGGTCACTTTTTCTTGCTGATAACTCAGACCAGTTTTCAACCAATGATGAGGTTAAAATTAATCTTTTTGTTCTCCACCACTCCTTGAAGAAGGAAATAGAAGTACTTCCACTGACCATAATGGTCATTAGATTGGAACACTACTCACTTGATAAAGAGCCCTTTTTAACTCAAGTTCTTGAAATAAAACTAAATAACAAGCTTAGATTGTGTGTGCTCTGAAACTAATAAGGGAAGCAGTCTCCTCTGTAGTGTTTGTAGTGCTCACACAAGCAAGCTACCACTGAAATATACGGAAAACCAGAAGGTGTTTGTAGAATTATTGAAGTGTGTTTTGTGAAACCCTGTGAAAAATTTGCCTGGTATCTGTTGTCAAGGTAGCAAACCTTCTTTATTTAAGAAAAATATTACTTTTATTGTGTAATACGGGGAAGGGAATTTAAGAATATGCTTATGCTAGCAGTTAATTTTCAACATACATTTTATTTAACTCCTATGAACAGTACCACTGAAGTTAGTGGTACCATATTAAGTTTTGAGCATTTTATATACATATGCACACCATTAGAACATTAGAGTGGAGTTAGCTTCTTGATACAGCCAGTCTGCAGTGTGCAAAGGTGCAAACTGCACAGATCACACTCTGTGGGATGGGTCTATACATAAATCTATCCAAGCCTAGCAATGCAACGAAACATCAGGATAGTTCAATAGTGCTGCAGTCTAAAATATCCCATAAAGAAAATAATAGTTGTACAGAATTCAATTTGTCTATTATAGCAAAAGGACATTGAGTTTGGATAAACTGCATACTCAGATAAACCAAAGTCAAATGAGCAGGATACTCATCTCTCTTTAACATATTTCTTCAACGCTGCAGTTTGTGTTACAGTCTTGTTCCTGAAGAGGATTAAATAGAACAATACACAAAGGCATCTCAGACTGGTGCTTTTCAAAACAGTAAACATATCAGTGATTTTCAGATATATAGAATCAATATGTTCCATACAAAGCCTTCTAAATTATTCACACCAGAATTTTTGTATTTTTATAACAGAAAGAGAAACTTCCACTTCAGCCTGTGTTCATGACACTTGTTTTCCTTTGCTGACTACTTTGCTGCGCAGTCAAAGGCTTAATATCATTTATTTTGCAGTAGCAGTGCACAACTCCAACAGCTTCAGTTGTGCCAAACGCAAGCACAGCTTCTAGTTCTTCCAACAAGATTTATGCAATCCATTCTACACCACATCTTTTGAAAGCGTCTCCTGTCAAATTCCTAGAGTAGTAAATAAAATAATAGATACACATCTGGACATGTCTGGATGAAATAGAGCACATCTGGAGGAATGCACAAAAACACAAGAAGACATTGTGTTGTTCAATTTAGACACAGCTAAATCCTGTTGATTTGATTTATTCTTGAATACCTCACTGATTACTACATACCATAAACCTAAAATAGTGTGCAAGTACTATATGTAAGTCTGTTGTCTAAACATGTTCTTGTAGTGAGTTGAGAAGATAATGTGAATACAGGGCAGAAGGACAAGCAGAATTTAAGTTGGGTGGTTTTTTTTAACAAATTCTCCTTCCTCAGGATTTTAAATCACTGTCTGGCATTTAACTACTCTGAATTATAAATCTTATGATTCTGCATGGCTCATACCAAATAATTCTTGCAGTGTTTCATAGTAGATGACCTTCCTCTGTGATAGTGGAGCGGAAAAGTCATTATATTATTTTCAGAGCACTAAAATTTTTCATTTCATAGAATTGTTCCCATATTGAATAGATAAATTTTGTAACAAAAAAAAAATTGTAAAGCACTTAATGAGAAAATAATCTCATAAAAGCTTCACTTTGTATTTCTGGAAATAGATGGGAAATAAAACCCATCCAGCTTTATAAGGTATTGAATATCTACATGTGCAATATGAATCTAGAATATAAATATATATTGACAATATCAATCATGAAGAAGACCAGAAAAAACACTCATTTTGGTAACAACAGTGTAGCTGTGTTGAGTGAACAGCTGGGAAAAACTGCCTGGGAAGGTGGAGAATGAATATGAAACACAACGATGCCCTCACCTACAGCACAAAAGACCTTGATCTGAGCATCTTAAAATTTATTGGGAAGGTCGATTTCACACTGTACTTGAATAACAGCAAAGCTGAACTCACTTGATAAGCCGGTCTAAATTGATTTTAGAAGCTGATTTAGATAATGCAATTAACACACAAGCCTATTCAGTTCCATTGATTACATTTCTGTATGTAAACAAAATCTGGTTTGTGAATAATTTTGAGATTTTTTATGGGGTCAAAAGGTGCCAGCCAATGTTGAAATACTAGATGAAATAATTTTGCCACTATGTTGCTTTGAACATAGCTGGCACTTTATCAAATTTAAATAAAGGATTCAGAAAATACAGACTAGTAAACCACAAATATATACAATATAATTGACAGAAATCATAATTAAAAGGACAACAATAGGAAACTTATGAAAAGGAAATTACGTTTCAATTAATCTATTGTTATTCTTGGAATGTGTAATTACAAAAACAGATTTGAAAAAAATAGTATTAACACAACAAACACATTTTGAAAATGCTGCTGAAAAATTGTCATGCAGGAACTACCAAGGATATGAAGTAGTTACAGAGTAAGGAAGAAAATATCTCCATGGATCAAAACATCGAAAACAGAAGAAAAAGAGCAAGTTTATTATAGCAAAATGAAAGCAGTGGGGTGTTTATGAAAGTTCTGTAATAAGTTTTGTGCTTAATACATTAATAAGTGGTTGGGAAACATAAATAGATGTGGGATGGCAAAACTTTCAAGTGGCACAAAATATTTAGTTAATCAAATCCAAAAGGATTATGGAGATATTCAGGAAGTTCTCATCAGATGGGTGAATGGGTAGTGTGATAGCAAGAGAAATTGTAAGCTCATAAATAGCAAGCACAATACTAGAGAAAAAACATTGAGATACTTATCCTAACCAGTAAGTTCTTAATTGACTAAATCAACTCTAGGCAAACCTGGCCCTCCTTACAGATAGTGTGTGCATCCAAAAATCAATAAATTTGAGCAAATAAATAGGGGAAGGAAAGTAATACAGAATTCTGATGAGAGAGTATCAAACATTGCTTATCAAATTTCAAAAGATTCTGTGCAAAAGCATGGAAAACATCCAAGGAGGCTTTTAAAAATGGAAAATGTTTACTTCAGAAAGCAAAGCGGATTTGTTCTCTCAAATCTGCTGTAGAAAAATCTCAAGACGAAAACGGCAAAGGATAGTTAAAAGTAGTAAAAAATAAAAACTAATAATGTTTCCATGTATCACAATTAAAAATTAGAAAGTCTTCATCAGTTAATGAAGTCATAAATTGACAGAATCAAATGAGACAAAAACCACTTCGCTCATAGTACGTGGTTAATTTGTGATGCCCATTTTAACACTGCATTGTCAAAGCCAAGAATTAGAAAGGTTTGAAGAGAGAAGTGAAATTTGAGCAGAGAAAAGGTGCAAATAAGATAGCAGGAATATCCAGAATAAAAATAGTAAATATAGAAAATATTTTGGAAAGCTACAGTAAAAACCAATTTATAACTGTTACACTGAGATGAAATGGAGGCTCGGATTATCCCATATTGGCAAAAATTTCCGAGTTAGGTCATTCAGTCCTGTTTGTAAATTATTTTGTCTCATTTTTTTAACTACAGGATTCTCAAACTGGGTTATATTTATGACTTGAACACAAAAAGCATCTGTGTATTTATAATATTGGTACCTACTGTAATCCTACTCTCACAGATAATGTGCTGTTTTGCCAGCTATTCATTTTGCATACACATATATTTGCTGTTGCCAGTGGGTATGAATTTTAAGGCTGAAAGATGAATATCTGCTTGTGTGCTTTTGTGAGGAGGGGAAGACTTAGTTTTTGCATGGCACATATTTTATGTGAAGGCCCTCAAACTGAGACCATCTAGATGTTGTCAACACTGAGATAATCTACTCCGTCCTAAAGCAGAGAGACTTGGACTCCTGAAATTCTTTAGGACTGATCAAGTAGCATTTCAAAAATTTCCTGACCCAGTTTTGGAATTCTTCTGTCAGTATATGCCTGTGTTTGTGGTGTTTGGGCTAAGTTGGGCATGATCACCAAGCTTAGCTGCGGAAATGAGGAGCCTGTGGCTATGTGTACACTGCCCAAGTAGCGAATGGCATCCCCAGGCTAACACAGAATGAGACAGGTGTCATGATAGCAGGTGCAACCCACACCTTTGAAGGGTCACGTCACATCGGCTTAGCTCAGAGTGAGGCTGTCTCCCTTCCAGAGATAGTCCCTGAAACTCTCCCTGTGCTTGCTTAGCTTCTCTGTTGCGTGTGCACAGAGAGCAGAGTTAAAGGCAACATGCACATTCAAATGTCAGCCTTCAGTCTGACAGCTGGGTGCTCTTCAGGCTCTTGGAAGAAATCTCCCCCTTCTCAGGTGTGGGCCTTAGTGTTCCTCATGTTCTGAGGATGGTATTTATGGAAATCTACCAGCCTGTGATATGTTCTCTCCCCGAGGTCACCCTGGCAGGTGACCTGTTTGGCCTCTGAGATGGGGACCTTGGGCATATTCTCACCACTCGGTCTCTGAGCAGACTCCCAGATGTTCAACCTCAGACGCACATTTCTGTGTTTGCATGAACTGCACTGTTTTCTGTCACTTTGGCTGAGGGGGGCTACGCCCGGTGCTGCTGCCTGAGGCCGGGTACCATCCCACAAGGATCTCCCTCCCGATGGAAGCTCTCCCGCCCCCGCCGGGTCTGGCTGACCCGGGGAGCCCCACGGGGCGGAGGGAGGAGCGCGCAGGGCCATGTGAGCAGCTGGCGGCGGCAGCGGCCTCGGGGAAGACAGATGGGGTGAGAGACAGCGCGGGTCCGGCTGTCAGCGGCCGAGCCCCGCCGCGGAGGGAGCCCCTCCTCCCGCCGTGCGCTCCCAGCCGGGGCAACCATGGCGTCCAGCGAGGAGGACGGAGGCGGTAACGGCGCGGTCGGGGAGAAGGAGAAGGGCAAGAAGCGGAAGCTGGGCGCCCTGGCCACGGCCTGGCTCATCTTCTACAACGTCGCCATGACCGCGGGGTGAGCGGGCGCGGGCGGCAGCGCGGCGGCTCCGCGGGGCGCGGAGCGGCGGGGCCGGGGCGGCGCGGCGGGCCCGGGGGGCTGGGGGCGGGAGAGCCGGGATGCAGGAGAGCCGCCGGGACCGGGGCTACCCTGGCCCGCCGGGCATTGCCTAATACGGTGCAGCGCTGCCGGCCGCCGCCGAGGTTAAGTATAGCCGGCACCGGAATGCCGGGCGGGATGACGCGTCCCTCGGCACAGCCGCCCCGCCGCCGCCCGCCTCCGGATGGGGAGGCGAAAGCGCCCCTCGGTGCCGCCGGGAGCTTCACGCCCCGGGGTCCCGTGTGGGGCAGAGCATTCGGGTCCGTGAGCCCCGGCTCTGAGCGAGCGGAGCCCGTTCGGGTCGGTGAGCCCCGGCTGTGGCAAGCAAAGCCCGCCCGGGCTCCCGGAGGGGAGAGCGCGGCCCGCAGAACCGGCGGTCGTTAGTGATGAGCGGGGACGCGTGGAGAGGAAAGCCTTGCAGTAGCCCAGGGGGTTCGCTTGAGCTTGTGCTCCGTGCTGCGAGGCTTTGCTCTGAGGAAAGTGAAACAGATCATAAGAACACTCAGGTTTATGTTATTAGCGTTTGAAGCACATATTTCCACTTAATGTAAATTTGCCTTGTTCACTAATTATTGGGAGAAAATACCTCCAACCTATTAATTTCCACATGCTTAAAAGAAAACTAGGAATTAACCATTTTATAACTTCTAGTATGATATTCATTAGGAGAACCAGTGGGTGAACTCTTTGTCCTTTCAATTCCATAAAGCAAAACTGACATGCTGTAGTTGAAGTAGGAGTTCAAGTACTGATGGAGAAAGCCAGGAATATGATCCTAATGGCTTTCTTCTCTCTATCATTTGGGAATCTTGAGCATGTATTTAAGTCTGTTCAAATATTGTAGCAGGACCTTTTGAAAAGTGCTTTTAATGAACGTAATTTTTTTCTAGCTGGCAGGTTACTCTTACCTCACTGAACTCCCAGACTTGTGCTCCAAGCGTGAATTTGCTAATGAACACTGACTCTTGCCACAGATTTTTATTTGTCTCTAAAAGACTATCGAACCATTTCAGTTTTGACCTTAGGTACTGCTTCAGTATCTCCCACTTCCTTCTCTCCCATCTGCCATTCTTATCAAAAAGGATTAAAACATGCAAAATTGGATATTTTATGTGGAAATGGAGAAAAAAAAAAGAGATAGGAACAAATTCTTATAATCTTTTATGGGGACAATTTAAGATAAAAAAATAAACTTATGAAATAGAGCAATATTTAACAGAGATGCTACCCAGAATAAATAAGCTAGAACAGCATATTTGTCCACTTGTCCAGACAGTGCAATATAGCAAAGTGCTTCCAGAGTTTTAACAAACTAATGCATAACTGCATGTTAACTACCCATTACAATAAAGAGAACTTGCAGCTTATCTTTCTTTCTAAGACAGGTTTAAGGGACTAAGGTGAATATCCAGTCTTACTGAAGCCCCAACTGGAAATGCTACCTTTATTTTAGGAAATGTGTTCTGTTTCCTCATGATTTGCAATGCTGAGTACAAGGGCTTTCCTGAGATCCAAAGTCAAAGCCACTGACACCTAAATAAATCCACCTACAGAAATTCATGTCCACATAAAAATTTATTTAAGAGAAACGTATTTTCAGTCTTTGCTTCTGAGTGTAGTCCAAGATTACTTCTCTCTGCACTGCTTTGGTTATGGAACAAGATACAGAAAATGTCTTGTTAGATAAGATGTATTATGACTTTGCAGTCTAGGGCTAGGACAGAGCTGTTGCTGTCACCATTCATGCTGCCAGCTGAATGTAAACTCACTGTCACCCTCTTCTTGTTAAACACTTCCCTATAAAACAGAGCAGCTTTACTATGGAGACCTACAAGTGATATTTCAGTAATTCCTCATTTCCACAATGGTCAGAGACTATCTGAAATAAATCTACTCATATATAAAATCCATTATAGTGACACTTGCAGGAGAAAATTTTGGAGCTCTGGCAGATCGGATTCATGGGCTTAAAGTAGAAGGGATCAAGGAGGGGAATCATTCCTACCATGTGGGTGAGCCTGACTAACTATGTGAGTTTGAAATGCTGTCATGAAATGCTGGAATGGGCCACGCCAAGTGACTGCATAGCAGTAGCCACCTTGCGTAAGAGTTGTTAAGGGGCTGATACTGAAGTACGTGCCATCCGAGGTGAACAGGGGCCTGTCACGATCCCTGCGACTCTCACACTCTTACAACACAACGGATCTGACCAAAAGATTAGTATTTCCTGATACCCTGTTTCCAGTATTAGCCGATACCTTAGGCTTAGGGAGGAGTATAGGAACGGCAGATGAGTTAAATATTTATCCAAATGTTTATGTAAGTATTTCTCTGAGTGTTTATATGCTCTCCGAATCTGCCTCTTGAGTATTTCTCAGACACCTCTGCTTTTGTCACTTGTGCCCTACCTTAGCCAGAGCTCATGTTGCCATACAGTGTGCTTGCTATGGCCTATAGAGAATGAAAGAACTCAGTAATTTGTCCCAGTATCATCAGACGAGAAGTTAAACTAAAATTGTTATAATTTTGGGGTTTTATTTTTACCTCTCAAAATAGCCTTCTACAGCTCTGGTTATGTCTGTGTCCATATTAAAGAATTTTGGTACTTTCTTTAGTCTTTGTGGATTGAAACCTGGAGTTTTGAGTCATCTTGCTAGTATGATGTCTTGTGAATGTGGTTTAGTTCTGAAAGGTTGAGAGAGTTGAGGTTGCCCAGTCTGGAGAGGAGAAGGCTCCGAGGAAACATTACTGAGACCTGCCTTTTGGTACCTGAAGGGAGCCTACAGGAAAGCTGGAGAGGGAGTTTTCACAAGGACCTGTAGTGACAGGACAAGGGGGAATGGCTTTAAACTGAAAGAAGGCAGGTTTATATTATATATTAGGAAGAAATTCTTTACTGTGAGGGTGGTGAGGCACTTGCATGCATTGCCCAAAGAACCCGTGTTTGCCCCATCCTTGGAAGTGTTCAAGGCCAGGTTGGATGGGGCTCTGAGCAACCTGGTCTAGAGGAAGGTATCCCTGCCCATGACAGGAGGGTTGGAAGTAGATGAACTCTGAAGTTCTTTCCAACCCAAATCATTCTATGATTAAGGAATGTATAGTACACTCTTTTGAAAATCTTAGTTATATAAATACAGATTTATTATGTGGAAGGAACTGCACATGCCTTGGGTCATTATATTATACAGAGTCTGGGCTGATGGTGGGAGTCAATCAACCACAGTTTAGAAGTTTACTTTTCTTTAATCTCAATTTCCATTCAATTTAAGTTTTGTATCAAATTGTAGTATGATTAAAAGATACTGTTACTCTCTTTCTCTTACATTGGAAGAGTTATTAGTTGGCATAATTGTTCAGCTTCCCACCTCCCTCCCCCCCAAAAAAAAGCATCCTCAAATGTGCTAGTTAAATACACCTGCCTCTGGAAGCCAGGAGCATAGAACACCCATCTTTCAGCACTTTACCACGTGATTTTTAAAGATCACTTCTCAACACTATTGAAAACATAATAGTAATGGTAAGTTCAATTGGACAATCACAAACAGAAGCATTCAGATCACTAGTCAGTCCTGAAACTGATGAGTTGAGAGGCTGTGAAAAATGTAAAACTGATGTGCATAGGTTGTGGTCCTTTACTCATTCAAACCTGCAACCCAAACAGTGGCTTCAGTGCCAAGTTCATTGTGTGTTTTCAAATAACAGTAATTCACGGTAGAGATGCATGAGGATTCAATAGTAAAAATATGTAGTCCCTGCTAGTGAAAAGTCTGATGGACTGGTGGTTTTGGGGGGTTCCCTCAATTCAAGTCAATCCTCTGAAGGTAGCAAGTTTTCTCCATCCTTTTCCAAGTAAAGAGATAAGAGTGTAATGTTTACATAACATTATAATATTTATGTCTAGAGATATTTTTTATGATCTCAGAACACTGACAAGTGAAGAAGCAAAGATACTCTGTAAAGAAAAATACTCTACTAAATTATTTACGGTGGATGGATATTTTTAGAATTCTAATTTGAAATGTATCCATTCTCTTTCTTTTGTAGGTGGCTGGTATTAGGTATTGCCATGGTGCGGTTTTATATACAGAAAGGAACACATAGAGGCTTATTCAGAAGCGTTCAAAAGACGCTTAAATTTTTCCAGACATTTGCTTTGCTTGAGGTAAATTTTAAACATTAGTTTGCTTTACTGGATACTGCATATCATAGGCAAAACACACTATTATCCTGAATTTAAAATCAAAGTATTATATTAGCACTAAAAGTCCTTTTAACTTCATTATTTCATAAAGGGTTTTTATTATTTAATGAAGGGGGGGCAAGGTGATTACTTGAAACAAGTGGGCACATTTTTTTCAAACTTGATTCTAGTATTTCTTTAAATCAGACGGTGCGTGGGAACTGCTTTGATTTGAGAGTCTTGAATGAAAAAGGCAAAATTTCAAAGGCATTCCAGTCAGCAGATCAACCCTCTAGAGTAGTAGGTATTTCACCACCATCTCCAGAGATTATAGTTTAGTTATTGCTCCTTATACTGAATTTACTATCCTTTGTGCCTTTCCTGCTTCTGCTTATTTCTGGACCGGTTTAATGTACATCTATGGAAGGAAGCTGTTGGATTTATTGAGCACTTGCAGTTCTTTCCCAGGCACAACGAAGACTGCCTGCCTACATTTTAACTTTTTCCTCAATCTACCTACAATGTTCAAACTATTAAAATCATATCGCCAGTTGTATATAGTAAAATTCTGTCCTGTAAAATTATTCTTTGAATAAGGTAATGGAAAGGAAGCTTACTAGTTGAAAATAAAATGCTTTGTTGTCTAATATATACAATTAGTTTTGAAAATAAGTGTCTTTCATGTGTTTGCACAGCTGAAATCCTGAGCCCATTGGTTGCCGTGAATTTCTTTTAAAGACTGTTGGTTGGAGGCAAAAGAACCTTCCCTTCAGAATTAAGCCTAGGTTTATATTAATGTCAAAAAGCTATGCTGATAGTGGAGCTAGTAACATGCTGCACATCAGTAACCTCTAACTTATTTTTATTTACAGGTAGTCCACTGTGCAGTTGGTGAGTTCTTTGTTTTAGTTTCTCCTGTAAGTAGTGACAGCATGAATTGTGGAACAGAGATAACATGTTTCTCTTTTTAAGGAATAGTTCGCACATCTGTGCTTGTGACTGGGGTCCAAGTGAGTTCAAGAATCTTCATGGTGTGGTTCATTGCACATAGTATAAAACAGGTATGTGCATAAGCAAGTTATGTTTTGGCTGTTTTTAAGGAGAAGCTATTAATACAGTTCTCATTTCACAAGGAAGACCAATTTAAAAATTAATGATATTCCATAATGAGTATGCTTACATACTCGAGTGCAGTCTTGGAAGTTGGGGTTAAAAAATGGAATTTATGTGCTTCTTCCCAGGAGGCTGAGTCTGGGTCTCACCTGTGAATCAGCAATGTCTTCGGCATTGTGCCAGCTGTGGCGAGATCAATGACTGCTGCTGTTATTTAGCAGCAAATCTACCACAGTGTTACCTGTTCCCTTTCAAAAACTTTAATTAGCACTTGCTGAATTAATCTAAATAAAATGTAAATTTATGTCTTCAAATTGATGTCTCGTATTGAATTTACCTGGATAAACACGGTTGTGATTTTGCAGTTTATTTTAGGAACTATCCCAGAATTTAAACGTTATGGTAGCATTAACATTTGATGACATGCATAAATGCATGTCCAGCATGCCACAGTGGCACCTAAGGTCCTGTATAAATGACTATAGTTTGTTTGCCTGGCTGTAGGTGGCTACTGTAAGGCTAGTGATTCGTTAGCAGAATGAAATAAGCAGACTGCTTGCAGCTAGTAGGTAGGACATTCGGCTCAGTTTCTGAGGTCTGCTTGCTGTGAAAGGCGTGTAAGAATTAAGTGAAGGATTTTGTGCTCCTGAGTTTCTTCAAAACTTGAAAAGCTGAGCCATTAAACTGTCTCACCAGCAGATGGCATAGGCCTTTCTGCGAATGGGTTATCCTAGCACCTGCCTCAGTTACCAAATCTCTTTGTTTCAGTTCACAGAGGACTCATTTTCTACACTGCATCTTTTTCTTTACTGTTGCTGTTCTTAACATGACATAGGCTTTTCATAGCTTTTTTTTTTTTTTTTGTAAGCTAATTAACAAGGTTTTTATATTGAATGTTTACACAGAAGCCGGACTATAGCACTGCATTTTGTCATTTTTTATTATCTGCAGTGGATTAAATCTTTAGCATATCCAGTAATTTCTTTTATTTCCTTTATCTACAGTACAGTAAGTCAAGCTGTGTCCAAGAAAAAATACATGTGAATGTATGTCTGATTGTATTTCATGCTGTTATTGCTTAGCAGGCAGGAATGTTCAGGGTCACTTTAGGTGGTGAGAGGCATGTCAGTGATAATAGCCAGACCTAGATCTCTCCACTTGACTTGAGATTTGCAAGGCAGCAGATAGAAATTCTTTGCATACTTATTTAAAAGCTCTTCAGCTTGGATTTAGCTCTGTGACATGCATCCAAGTTTGGGTTATCAATGTTTGTCTCTAATTTCATGAGGCAAAGAACAGTCTAATTCTGTCTTTACTTTTGCTTCTTAGTTTGAATGTCTTTGCATTTCAGTTGTTCCTATCTTGTTTGTGATTTTGGTGCTATTTTTATATCCCCATTTTTTCTATGATGTTGGTGAAATCCACTAAAAACGCACCTTCTTTAACTGACACATTTTAGAGGGTGATTTTATGAGCACTTTCCATTCTTCTTGACTTTTGACAGAGTTGTGGATTTTCAGCATCTTTGAGATAATAGTAAGCTTTGTCACTGTGTTGCATTTTATTTTAAAAATTCATTTCCCTTTTTTGTAATTTTTGACAAAACTTGTGTTACTTTATTTTATTTCATGGACATCCCTGGAGCCTTTCAGCCTTCAGGCATGGAAGTGTATTATAAAATTCCTCCCTCTTAAAGAAAAGAAAATTACTTGCGTGTAATTCTTCTCCTCAGAAGGTAGTGTTTATAATAGATCCCCAGGTGCCTTCTCTGTATTTGGGGACTTTTGTTTATTTGTTCACTGGGAGTGAAAAAGAGCCGGATGTTTTGAAACAGCAGAGTTGTGCTACCTACTGATGAGGCAGTTTAATGACTCAGAACTGAAATCTTAAACAGGATTGTTGTGTGGGTTTACCCAAAGCTCCTGATATACCAACTACTCTTCCTTTAATGAGCCATCTGTGCTCCACCTACTTAACTATCTTAGAGCTCTCTGAAGTCCGCCAAACATGATCTTCTGTGATCAAGTTCCAGTTAGCAGATTATACAAAGCAATTCCTTTTGTCTACAGTTTCACGGGATGTGCATTATACAGTGAGTGAAGCAAGATAAAAAGTAAGAGAAAGTCTAGGAGGCAGAGTAGTGAAATGCAGTGAAAAGAAAGTATCTGCTGTAGCATTGTTTTGTTCTTGCTGTTTTGAGGAGTAAGAAAATAAACAAGTCAACCATAAATAAAAGAGAGGGGTGGTTAGTGCAGTGAAAATGCAGGTAGAAAACAAAGAGGAGGAATAAGCATAATTATATGGTTTTATATTTGATATTTGCATAATGGATAAAGATTGCTCAGTTTGTAAAATGTCTGTTAGTAAATACATTTGATAATGACCTGTACATGGTAATGGTTTCAGCATATCACTTTTATGACAAAATCTTCTTTCTCTACAAGATATTAGTTCTGTTCTATGAATCTTAAAGAGAAGTCTGTTGCATTTGCACAGAAAAGAGGCTTAAGGATAAAGAAAATGTTGGTTCTTTATACTTCTGCAGATCCAGAATGAGGAGAGCGTTATTCTTTTTCTGGTGGTATGGACTGTGACAGAGATTACTCGATATTCCTTCTACACATTCAACCTGCTCAACCATTTGCCATACTTCATTAAATGGGCCAGGTGGAGATGTCTTGCACTTCAGTTTCTCATGGTTCTGTGCATGTTAGTTTCATGCATGCTGAGCTAACACACAGGAGAGCAGAATTTTGAGCTTTCATTATGTGTCAGCAAAGTGCAAGTTGGTTGCTTTCTGTACTTGGGATCATTGTTGCTTGGTTTTAATTGTTAAAAGTATTTTAGCTGAGATTTTTGGGGTGTGATTTGTTCTTTGCTTTCTGTGTCTCACAGTTTGAGCTCTGCTTTCACTTACTCTTAATTTTTTTTTCTTTATCTTTGGAGTCATCTTTTAACTTAAGTGTGACTCTTTAAGGTGCTTTTTAATACTGTGCCCAAAATTAGGCACCTGTGCTAGTCTTCGTGGATGTCAGTCCTTTGAAAATGCGGGCATTGTTGTCACTCAGTCTGTGTGCATATTATTACTTTAGGTGAAGTTCTGCTTTATCAGAGGTTTTGTGAGATTATATCCATGTAGGGAAGTTAAATACTGACTTAGTTTAGCCCACATAAAAAGTGTATTCCATATCAAAACTATTAGGATTTTGAAGCATACTTAGAGTTGGCCACTAGATCACGTATATTATGGAGATTGTTTATCAGGAGACTGGAAGAGTATTCTCTGTATTCATTATTTTTAAAATACATGTAAGACAGATTTAGGATGTTAGAAGGAAAATATCTAACCTACATTCAGTGCAGGTGACTCTTTTTTAAAAGAGTTTGTAGTTTTCCTTCATTTTTGTTTTATAGATAATTTAGTCTTGATGCTTCTAATGTACTTCTTTGATATGTCTGATATTTATGTCCATTCCTATAATATGTTGGATTTTTGCTAGTACCTAGGGTGATAGACTTGGTTATATTTAAGCACTAAATTACAAACTTAGAAATAATCTGGTTGGCTGTCATTATAGTTCTTATATAGGCTTCAGGAAGAAATATACATCCATTGACAGATATACTTTTTGCAATCAGGTCAGTGTGTCTTGAATGACAAAATTTTGTTTCCTTAATATAGACAATTGGGAAAATCGATATTCTAACAGCAGAGATATATGGTAAAATATATTATAAACAAAACACTTGAAAATGTGTTATCTTTTCATAGAGTCCCAAATATCCCATCAAGATTTATGGATAAACAAACAGTGCAACTGGACATAAATTCAATACTCCAAGAGAGCTGGAATTTCTGATCTTTAGCTTATAATTGTAAAAGATTTTCCTGTCTGTTGTTTAATTGAATTGATATGCTTCAAATTTTGGTTCAGAATTTCTGGGGTTTTTTAACTGCATAGAGACACACTGTGTGTAAGTCATTGCATCAGTTCCTTCTAATACCTCCCCTAATCTACAATATTCCCAGTGGTGCCAAGGAATAGGGCAAGAGGCAATGGACAGAAACTGATGCACAGGAAGTTCTATCTGAATATTAGGAAGAACTTCTTTACTGTGAAGGTGATTGAGCACTGCACCAGGTTGCCCAGAGAGGTTGTGGAGTCTCCCTTACTGGAGATGTGCAAGAACTGTCTGGACACAATCCTGTGCTACGTGATCTAGGGTGACCCTGCTTGAGCAGGAAAGTTGGACAAGATGACCCACTATGGTCCCCTCTGTGATTTCCCTAATCTGTACTCTGATCTGCAAGTCCTCTAAGCCCATTTACTTCTAGGAGGGTTTCGTGTTTAGTTGCTGCTGTTTTGGATCTCATCTCTTTTGGTCAAGGAGTGCACACTGTGCCTTTCTCTCTGTGCAACAGCTGTCATTGCTGTTCCCTGCATGAAATGGAGAATTTTTCCTTAGGAGAACCTGCATATCCATGGTGCACTGTGTGTAAGGACAGCACAAAGCCTTTTGATTACAGTTTTTCATTTCGTCAATGCCTATGTGGCCTATGGCATTCAAACCACATTTTCTTTAAACTTCGCCTTTGATTTGAACATCTTCTCCCTTTAAAATGGATCAGATAAGTTTCTGGCACTGCTGTTTCCTTTTGGTTTTTTAATTCCAATTTCCATTAGTAGTAAATGTAGTAGTATTTGAATTTCCCATGTGGTAGCAAGTTAAACAGGCTGATGTTTCTCAATGTTTTTATTATCTTCAAATAAATTAAAATACATACAGTTGACCGAGTGTGCATGCATTGTGCTAAAAATATGTAGGATCATCTGAATTTGGGATTCAGTCGTGGTCTGAATCCTGTCAACGACAGCAGGAGCAAGATCAGTACATGTACAAAGAATCATTATCAGAAACTACAAGTTTGAGCATTGTTTTATTATAAAGACATACAAACACTCTGATGCTTCACTGTTTTAAATAAAAGTGCTGAGGAATGCATGTTCTGTAAATCTAAGCAACTCTCTCCAAAGTAAATCAAACTGGTGTTCTGTGCCAAGTTAGGATGTGGTCTTTGATTTTGGTGCAGGAACTACACTGACACAATACATTGCTATGCCACTAATATAAGAGTAAAGTTGAAATTCATGGGGTGTTTCTTACAAAGTTTTTTTTACTTTCTAATGCAGATACAACTTTTTTATCATTTTGTATCCTGCTGGAGTTGCAGGTGAACTGCTAACCATATATGCTGCTTTACCCTATGTGAAGAAAACAGGAATGTTTTCACTGAGACTTCCCAACAAATATAATGTCTCCTTTGACTACTATTACTTCCTTATTATTGTCATGTTCTCCTATGTGCCGTGTAAGTATTATTTAACTGTAGAAATGTTTTAACAGCATAATAATCAGTCATCAGCAATGGTGGAAGCACTGCCTGTAGTAAAACTAGCTGAACATTTTCTCCCGTGAAAGCCTGCTTTCTCTTGTTCCAAGCTTTGCTGTGCTTTAATTGGTTAGACTGAAATTTTCTGTCCTGTTATCTGTCTCAGAACATAAGCTGTCAAAAATTTCAGTGAAAATGCTAAAAACATTTCTAAGACTTGTACAAAGTAAAAAAACCTTTTGCTTACATGCAGAAGTGTTTGTAACTGTGTCACTGAGACTTCCTAGTGCCTCGGCCACTTTGAAGCAATGGCTTAAAAATGGTCCTGCAAGTTGTGCCAGAGATTTGCTGTGTTGTTATTGCTACTGATGCTCATTTATCTCTGAAAAATCACAATTCGTGGGAAAAACTTGAGATTATATTCTCCAAGATTTCATTTTCACAGAAATCAACCCTTCCCTCCCTGTCCCCCAAACCTCTCAGACCATCTTCAGTCCTTGTTTTAATCGGTTTGTCCTTGTGCTTAACAGATACCAGAAGCCACAGATCAATTGGCTGAACTAAGCTAAGAGTAGAGACTCTCTGTCTTTCACTTCCACTGGTACCTAAGCAGTGAAGACAAGGAGAAAGCAAACTGATTCAGATACACTGCCACGAATGGGGCTAGATCAAACTGGGGATATGTAACATTTTAGATAACATTACTAACAGAATATATAATAGAATATTTTGGATAATCTGTACATTGAGGTTAGAAACAAGGTAGCAGGTTAGAGAGAGAAATTGAGAAGGAGGAAAACTGAAGTTAAAAGGTCTGTGATCTGCATTCATAAAGGGAGAAAGAGACCTTAAGCATGGACTTTCATAATACGTGCATACACTGTGAAATTTTTTGTCACAAGAAATCATGAAGGCCAACAAGTAAGACTGATGTGAGTAAAAAATGATCTAAGCTGTCATAACTTATTAATGGTTTTACAGCTGTTTATATAACTTAATATAACTAAACTTATATAACTTTATATAACTAAATTTTATAAACTTAACTTTATATAGCTAAACTTAAACTTTCAGGAGTAAATCCGGTTTTCTAGCCATTAAGTAAGAATCAAATCTGTCAGCAGGACAGTAATATAATAGATGACAGAGGGATCTCCTCACTTGAGACTTGAACAAGTAGGTTAAATTTGTATCCTCAAAGTCTTAATTCAAACATGCTTACCTTAGTACACATTTGAAGGCTTCAGGCACTGCCCAAATGTGATTAAGTCCTGTTTCTAGAAAGAAAGTGTTGAAGCAAAGTTCCTTGAACACAGGGTATATATTCAGGGGGACCTTGTCTGATTTTTGAGTAATTATTGTTTTGTAATTCACTGCAGTGTTAATGACTTGTTGTTATTTACCTTAACCAACTGCAGTACTTGTGTGCCATAATTTTTACTCATTCTGCAAAATTGTGTTTTATGTGATCTGTTGAATTTTTTCATCTAATTTGCTTTCTTTTATGCTTTTATCAAGTATTTCCACAACTCTACTTCCACATGCTGCGGCAGAGAAGAAGGGTGCTTCACGGAGAAGTGATTGTGGAAAAGGACGATTGAATCAAGATGTGCAACTATGGTGCTTTTAATGGAAAACAAAAAAGGGGGTAAAACCTCACTTCCTGTGATTTTTCTGAGTCCAAGTTTTAAAACATGGAACAAGAATAAACAACTGTGCTTAAAATAGCATGGACTCTATTATTCTTACAATTGATATATTTTCAGACCTACCTTTTCATCCTCGGTTTCACTTGGTTTTTAATTGTCTAATCTTCAAGCAAATTATTTTCTTATTTTCAATAGCTTCACTAATAGCTTTAAGTATTGGAATAGTTGGCTACTGTGCCTTCTGTTCAGAAAGTTGTATTATGACCTGTAGTCATCATCAAGAACAGAAGGAGAGTTGATAAGTTGTACTGAAAGTGAGTCTTCTGGAAAACAGCCAAGTGTAAATTGGGTAATTACGGTTTTTATAGTCTAGGTGGCTTGAATGTTATTTAAGCTTCATACTAAATAATACCTTTCCTGTTATAAGTACTGTAGCACATTGTTCAACAATCCTTGAATTACAGTAGGACTTTGGATAGCAGCTGAATCCTTGATTGTCAGTGCAAATTTGCATCTCCCTGTTATTTTCATTTGTAATTTTACAAATACATAGAAAAACAGACATCAAATTAAATGTTTAAAAGTTTGTGCTGAGGAGCAGACTTGATGTGCCTACCTTTCTCTGATCAGTGGCTGGAATGGGAGACTCGTTTGCAGAGGAAGTCTGATTATCATCATGTTTGCTATTCTACACTTAAATTACGTGTGCAGAAAAATCTCAGTTTTGCATCTAGAAACTGTAGCTATAGTGAGATATTTGACTTCTTATAAATAGCTCTGTGGGATAAAATATATTTGAAGTAATGTCTTAAAATAGAAATTGTGCTTTGAATCATCCCGTTGTGCAATTTTAATCGCTCCCTTTCCATTAACTGTTTACACTGTGTTGACCTAATTCTATTCAATGTCTTCAATAATCTGCAAGAAGGATCTACAGTATATTAATGAAAGTTACAGATGATATTGCATTATATGATACCTGAGTGGGAGAGGTGCAACAACTTAGACAGAACCTAAGAGATTCAGAGAGAAGGTAATGCATTTGAGGAAACTTGGATACTTAGTGAGACAGAGAGAGAGAGAAGATTGAAATGTAGTAATGTGGTAAGCAGCTTTGATAATGTAGGCAACAAAATTGCTTCTGGCATCATTAATGTCAAAAGAAGAATATATATGCAGATGCGCTGCATTAGGCAGCTGGAAATCAGAATACTTGTGATGGCTGAGGTGATATCTGGAGTACAGTCTTATATTTTTGGGTACTTCAAGAATTGAGACAGTCTTCTGAAAAGTTACAGAACAAAACCATAATTAGTTTTAGTGAGAAAGAAGTCGGAAAGATTGAGTGGTTAATATGTATAATTTTTTATTATATGACAAATACATGTAAAGGAAGAGGCTTTCTAAGTATGAAGGTGCAACTAGAACTGATTACATGAATTTGAAACAAGGTAAATAGCCAATGAATGTCAGGAGAAAGATCCTGCTAATGAGATCAATTCAATTATGGAATGACACAGTAGTGCTTATCAATGCATACAATTTCTTGGAAAGTTTTCATTTAGATTTTGCAAGAGTTTGAACTACGTACTGGAATAGGCAGTTTCCATTTTTAGCTTCAATGATTCTATGGTAATACAGCTCTTTTGAAGTTTGTAACTGCACCTTTTTCTGGTGTATCAGGTAATTTGATAAAAAAAGCAAGGATTTGCTATATCCTTAACTTTTAAATTCCATTTTGTGCCTTAAATTTGTGATATTTATGCATGTCTTCATTACACGTGAACGAGTTTCCTTGTAAACAGCAGGTGCATAGTGGACTTGAGACAGAATAGTTGTATTTTTTGCAATTTTAAAAGGTGGAATCTTTGTATTCTTTAAAACAAATGTCACACAAGGTGCTATAATTTACTACTTCTCTGTTTTGTATGGAGCTAAAATTTTTAAAGGTTTAAAATATAAACTATATTTACAACACTAAATCACAGAAGCATTGTGTTACACGTTTGGACTAGCAGCTGTATTTGTCCAAAGTTCTTAGAGTACTGTTTTGTAAACTCCACTTGCTTTTTGATCCATGAGGAACATAGTGGCATCTTTCAGAAATATATCTCAGTTAGCAAGCAGAACAGTGTGATTAAATATAATTAAGATAAGATTCAGTTCTGTATCTTTTTTACTGTCAGGGTAGCTCACTGAAGACCACAGCTATCAATTAATTGAAAATACATTGGATACTTTACAGGTGTGATTTTGAAATCCTTGGTCAGATGAGTGTATCCCACAGATACTATTCCTGCAATAAAAGGAATACTTGCACTATAATACTGTATTATATTTGTTTTCATTGTGGCCTAAGGATATTATATGTTCAATCAAGGAACTATTTTTATATCCTTTTGTACATGTGACATGAAAAAAATACATCACTGTTTGCTAAAATCTTGGGTTTCACTTGCATAAAGGAACAGTGTACAAGGTAATGATACAATTTAAAAACTGATTTACAGCTACAGTGTAGTCATGATAAATGAGTACAAATAAAGCTAAAAATTACTTACAGTATCACATTCAATGTTTCATAGACCAGAGAGATTAAATCTCCCCTGGCGCAGCTTGAGGCCTTTTGCTCTTTTCCAGTTGCTAGTTGCTATATTGTTAGAATATCTTCTGAAAAATAGTGAGAATTGCAAATAAAATCCTCTTGCTACTGACTTCAGACTTCTAGGTAGCTTACTTAAATTTCAGTGTAACATCGTGAAGCTCGTTAAATAGACATTAAAATTAAGTATGATTTTCGTATGGTGCTCTCTTTCCAACTTCTTTTTTACACCTTTTTTTGTCTTCTCTGCAATATTCCTAGTTTTCTAAAGCATTTAAATCCTCCTGCTTATGTAAGATTAGAAATGTATTCAAACATAAACAGCTCTAATGTTTTCATGCAGTCTTTAACAAATTGTTTTCTTACTTGTGCTGTACATGATTTCTGAAATGAAGTCATATAGAGCATAGCCTTATGAGGCTTTTGTAATGACAGTACACAGGAATATGCATCTGGAAGGAGGTTCCTATTCATCAGGTGACCTTGCCTACTATTGGTAGTAACAGAAACACACCATCCTTCATATAAAATCCAGCTAAAAGCAGTTGGATTTCTTGAGGTTCTCCCCGGCTCTCTTCACAGTGTTCCCATTGTGAAAGGCTGTTTTGAGACAGATTGAGGTGGCTTGTGTCATCACAACTCTGCCCAGAATGTCTGGAAGCCAGATCCTGGCCTCAGGGCCTAGACAGCAGAAAGGAATATGATGCTGAGATATTGCATCTCCTGCATTAGCTGCCAAGGGGTCACTGGGGCCATTGTGAACAGTAGCTGATAGATGTAATTTCTCTCACCACGCAGGATGCGGGAAGAGAGGAAGCTCAGTGTGCTCTCATAGCTTTTGCCTAGGGAGCTCAGGAAATCAGCTGGGAGGATCTCTGTGATAAAGGGTGAGTTGCAGAAGGGGCTTTCCTGCTCCACTCAGCTATCTTATTACTTACTGTCTGTTAGCCTATATGTCTTGAGATATACTGGTGTGCCAAGATGGTTATGCCACACTGCTCTCAATCATCTAGTTCAAAATTAACTGCGTTGGATAAATGGTGCAGCATGCTGCTTCTAATTCCCATTGAGCATAACATTTAGCTAGATTTATATTAATGGCTAGATTGCAATGGCTAGTTAATAGGAAGGTGTTTTCCGTGACCATATGGAACCTACCTTTTCTTATCCAGATAGAATATTTTAAGTCTGGTTCTAGCTACTGCTCTAATTGTGGTACTTGCAGTCTTCACAGTAGCTTACTTCAGTGGATATTTGGATATTTATGTGATTACTAAATAAACTATAATGAAAACAAATTACAAGCATTATAATAATTTATAACTTAAGGTAGTTGCTACATGAACAGTTTTTGTGAATTCAGTTCTTACTTAACTTTCCTTCCTTTTTTTCTTTCTAAGGTAGATTAATACAAATAAGTGTATTAACTAGGGCTTCATAAATCAAAATTTTCATGCAGGCAAACTGGCTGCAGTTCATAAAGGGTTGGTTAAATGTGTTTTTGAACAAAAAGGTTGAAAGCTTTTCTGAAAATTAAAATTTATTTCATAACGTATACTTTAAAATGTACTGAGAGAAACTGTATTATTTATTACCAATTTACAATTTAAATTCATGCCAAACTACAGTTTTTATAGATGATTAACTGTAGCCTATTAAAATGTTTCATTCTGTGTTTGTTACAATGGCTGTTTATAAAACGAACACCTCATTTTTGTTTCTGCAAAGCTCTGTGTTCTCTTGCTCAAGTGAGTTGCAGTATTGTTATTGTCTACAGTGCTTTGCAGGGCTGCTAAAGTGGCAGGTTTCTATTTGCCAGGGATAGTTCCTTAAACTTGCTTTTGTGATGGCGCACCTTCACAGTGGGTTCAGTGAGTAAAACTGTATGCCACTGGTGCCATTCTAGGCGTCCTTTACAGATGTGCCTAAGTGAGTCATCCTTATGACTTCCTCAATGGAGAAGACCTGTCTCAGGAACTCTTAGGTCACAAAAGTAAGCCTGCCAAGTGAACTTAAGGCTATACCAGGACTAACTGCGGAGAACCTGGATGTTGGGTAACTCCAGCCCTCTTATAGGAAGTCGCTGACAGGTTCAGGCCTGTAACAGGTAGTGGCTGGTAATGTTCAATACTTTCTGTGTCATGTTGTATCACCTGAAACGTGTTGTCTTCTTATTCATACCTCTCTTGCTTCTGTGATCAGTCTTGAAATGTATTTGAATGTCCTTTCAGTTTATGGTTTTGTAAAAGTGTAAGTACAAACAAATTTATCAAGTGTACCATGTATAGAATTGTACTTAAAGATTCTTAATAATGTAATTGCACTGCAGCTGCTTATTACTGTTATTTCTTCTGAAATGTGTTATCATTAGCAGTTTACAGAGACAGGAAAACAACACAATATGGTACTTTAATAACTTATTTATTTGCAAAGATTATAAGATTTTTTGGGATATAGATTCAGATATTTGTTTTAGAGGTTGTTAATACTGTAGCACTGTAGAAAGTATTCATCAATTAAAAGACATGTTCTAAAATATATTCTATTTGATTTTTTTATTTTTTTTAGCATCTAGTTGTAAGTTAAAACAGCATTCAGCATAATACACCAGCCTGGTATCTGTTTGCAAATACTATACCTTTTTATCTAGAATTATTTCACAAATTAACCTCGAGGTCCCCTGTAACATATTTTCTATTAGACAGCCTTCCTTTTCATATTTCTTAAAATATATATTGTAAAAAAGAGGTAGGTTTGAGTAGTAATGTTGGTTTATCATAGAAGAGGGGAAAACACAGAGCATTAAAGAGGATGTCAATATGTATGAAGAGAATTGCAGTACAGTGGTCCTGAAATAGATGTTCTAGTAGTAGATGTTTCAGTGTTTTGGAACAGGAGTTTTTTGTGGTATTAACCTTTGAGGGGAGTGGAGGCAGTGAACATCCTCTGGCTGTCCTTTGCTGTGTGACTAACAATGACATTGCAGCTATGAGGATTTTGTTGCCATGACAGTATGATAAAGCATTCACACCTTCTTCTTTTGAATTAGAAATCAACCCCAAGGAGCTTAACTGCGTACAAAGCCTAAATCCTGTTAGTCAGATGTATTATAATGGAGACACAGATCTCCTAATCTGAAAGTCACAGGAATGGTCTTCTGATCTAAATTTTGCTGGACAGGATTTACTTATCCTGGCCCTCTACCAAGGTTAAACCATTCAGATTTCCATAGAAGCTAGTGGAAGAGTATCCACTGATCTCAACAGGAGTATGATGGGACATAGACATTTGTGTGTTCTGGTCTGTATAAATCTGGATTTACAAGGAAAAGGGTAAACTCTATCCTCCCTGTTAGTACAGTCTGGGAGAAAGCACGTGCTTGTGCATTCACTGATGCATGATGGCACACTTCTTCCCAGCTTTACAATGTGTCCAGCACTGCTCCCTGCAGAACACACCAAAAGACCTGGAAATCTCCAGCATTACATCACTATTGCATTATACTGATCTGAGTTCAGCAGTCCTAGAAAATCCCTTCACATATCTGCAAAAGTATCTTTTATTTCTGAGATTAATCTAGGCCCAGTGACACATCCCATTAAAAATAGGCAGGGCAGATCACCCTCACAGCTGCTTGAACATTCCTAGCTTGGAATAGTGCCATGACTGAAGAACTTTGATTTCCATAGGTAGTCTCTTGGGGGTTTGTCCTCATACCACTCTCATAAGATGGCACTTTGCCCACTCTTAAATGGTTGTTTCAGATTCAGTAGAACAAATTGCAAATTACGAGGAAGAAGAGATTCAGATGTGTACTGCTTCACACACCAGGCACCCTCCTGCACTCAGAAGAGAATCCTGGGTGTGCAGTCAAATTTGCATGCCTCTCAATTCCATGTACAAAGCTGCATAGTAGAACAGGATAGACCTTCAACTCTTGAAGAGAAGAAACGAATTTCAGTACTGAAGACAGCAAACTAAGTTCTACTGTGTAAATTAAATCTGGGAAGATCACTGAGAGCAACAAAACAGAGACAGAATTGTGGATCTTGCAGCCGACACTTGCAGCCAACTGAAAGCAAGTATTTAACGTTACTCCTGTTTTCATTCAAGGTGAGGTGGTCTTACTGAGAATAAAAGAATGTAATTCTTGCCAGAAGGAGTCCTTTACAGTGATCATCTCTGGGGCTCAATTGATTTAACCTTGCAATTATATCCAGCCAACTCTTAAAAGAGAATTCTGTCTCTAGAAAAAAGACCCTGGAAACAATTCCTCTAGAGGTTCATAAATAGAAAATTTATTTTAGAGTTCATGAGATATAAACACTTTTGAACATTTTCATACACTTCAGAAATTATAATTTAAATCATATAAAGATTTATTTATTTATTTTCTTCTCTGTGCTTACTACAATAATACAGTGCTTGAAAAGGTGTTGAAAATTTAGAGAAAGATGTCCAGATACTAAATGTGCTGGTATTGAATCTTTAAAAAGATGACCATATTTTAGGGTTACCAGGAAGAAAGCAGAGGCACAAACTAACTTTTCTTAAATGGAAAGAGTATCTGAAATTTCATAGCTTCCTGTTCAGCTCTGTTTGATCCATAGGCAGTGTCTGCTGTTGTCTATTATGTTCATACTTAATACAGAAGTTTGGGGTTTTTTTATATCAACAGACATAAGTAGTTCCTGGTAGAAATGTGTCACTGCCATGTGCAACTTAGGGTGGAAAAAAAAAAGAGGGCATGATGCCTCCATTTCTTACCCCTTTTAAATTGAAAGATTGTCTTAAGAGCCATATTAGGCAACATTGCCATGATATTTTTCTTTTGCCATGAAACCAGAATTAAGCTACTTTTTACGTTATTATTTTCCCACAACCTTTTTTTGCTGTGTGGAAATAAACCTATGGGTCTAGATGATTTTCTCAGTTCTTTCAGGGCCCTGCTATTTTACAAGTCAGCAGTAGTCCACAGTCCACAGCTGGAAATACAGTTGATCATGATATTCCTAAATTGGTGCAATGGCTGCATTCTTTAGGAATAACTTTATTCTCCCACAAATTGCAGGATGAAGATAAAATATTCAAGGCTAATCTTTTTTGTGAATGTGCTTGCCTCCTGAAAAATGTCTGTTATGTGTGAATGGGGCTATGTGGTTTTCTTGTTTGTTTCTTTCCACCTGTGTAGTTACTTAAAAACTAATTACACCATTGCCTACTGAATATGAAGTCAGTGGAATTTTGTGGTTGTCAGATATGTGAGTTCCTTGAGTTTATGGCAAGTTTGTAGTCCATTTTTTTGATCATTAGCTTCAAGTCTTAGCTGCAGATATTTGTGTGATTTCACCTTTTGTCTGTAGTGAGCATTATACTTCGGGATACCTTTCTGAAGGCACTGAGTGTTTAAACACGATTCCCTTTTTGTCCTGCTTCCTTCTGATCTGTGCAGGATGCTGACCGAGAGGGAACAATCACGAGATCTCTTGTAAATAATGTCAGGTGGTTGTTAGTTCTCATTTCACTCCCCTAACTCATTTGAACACTTGCTACAGTCCTTGAGCTGTTAAACATGGCTAAGTTGGAGATAATTCAGTCACCTTCCTGTGTTCTGTAAAGTATTCAGGGTTAGACTGTGCAGAGGGCAGAAAGCCAGTAGAGAACAACAGAACCAAGGTTGTGTGTTAGATGAAGAGTGAGTAGCTTTAGCCATGTGCTGAGAGTAGCGTGTAGGATATATGTTCAAGGAACTCAATCAGTGTGTTTGAAACACAGACTGTTTCTGAGTCAGTCATGCCTGAATGGTTGCTGTGCTTGTGACTGGAACAAGCTTGCTATTTAGCCCTTGGTATGGAGAAGACACATGAGACGTGCTTCACTGATGAGAGGTACCATTTATATATCTGCTCTTGGTTTTCATCTCTGGGCACACTATGTGCCTGCAATTTGCACGGTTCTACATGTTAAAAGAATTAACACCTTCTGCCGGTGTTTTAATGTAGTTTAGTTCTGAAGAATTGTCAAGAACTTCTTGGAAGAAATAGCACCTTAGACTGATCTGATTCCATCTTAAGAGCATGAATGTTTCAAGCAGCAGAACTGAATCTATTTAGGGTTTTGGGTGCCCTCTGTAAATAGTTCTGGCAGCTAATTTAGTCCAGTCTCCCATCTTTCTGATGTTGTCTTTTCCAGTATAGTCTTCTAATTCATTCTGCGTTATGAGATCTCATAAAACAAAATAAAATATGTATGAAAGAGAAATATGAGCCTACATACTTTAAAGCTGGGACCTCTTCTTCCTTACTGCAATCTTTTGTGGCAATTGTGGGAGGAACGTCAGACCAACAATTCTGAGGAATAGTAAAACTGTTGGTCACTAACACTAGCCTAAAAGTTTGCTGAGTGAAACAGTTTGAGGGGAATCTGCTCAGGGATGTGTTTTCTGTGAGTGCTTGCTAAGAAGTCAGTCACAAGCTCTTTTCCCCAAGGCATGTCAGAGTGGTTGTTTTGCGTTAAGAAGGGTGCATGTACTTCATTTCAGAGATGATGCTTAAATCTTCAAGGTGTCTTGTACTATGATTTCTGCCTCTCAAGAGGCTTTAACCTTTCTGTGATCCAGTTATATTCCCATTACAGGCCCATAGCAGTGATGATCTTTCTTCAGTGTGTATTTCTTATTTCCCTGAGACTGTTCTACTTAAAAATATTCACAGCCCAAGTAAGATTACCTAGTATTTCATCTGGTTGAGAAAGGTTATTACACCTGATTTGGTGATTGTAAGCATGCAGGTTTTTTATCAAGGAATACGTAGTTTCAAAGCTATGGGATCTGCAATGAAACTTTAAATTGGAGGAAGGGGTTAAATTCATTATTTACTAGAACCTCTGAGACTGTAACAGGTGCATATTGAATGAGACAATTAGATATGTTTAAAGTCAGCTGCAGACAAGCTATTATTTCAGTATGTTGCTCTGAGAAACCACAGGTAGACAATTACTGGTCTCATGATGATAGCAACTGCCCTCAGAGCACTAACCAGTGTCACTTCCCATTGCAGCTCCTCTTCTGTGGGAAACTGAGAAATAATTACCATGTAACTACTCTGAGCGCTAAATAGCTGTTTTTCTTTAGGTATACTATTTACCAAGAGGTTTTATCTGCAAATAGTACCTCTTGAGACTGTCTGCAGGCAGGATGTGATAATTTACAAAAGCTTTCAAGAGATTGTATTTTGAAATGTCACAGCTGGGTGGGTTTGCAGTTCACAGGAGGTTTGGAGACACAGATCATGGGACCAGATTCTCTGCTGCTGTGTCTCTGGGGCATTGTGCTGACTTACACAAATTTTAAGGGTTGACTTTTAAAAGAGCCTTTCTAAGAATAGTTCAAAATTCGAATATGTGGTACATGTGATCTTTTTCTTTTTTTAATTTAGAAGAATTTTTATTTAATTTAACAAGTTTCTTTTAAAAAGTTGGAAACAGTGAAGGGGTTTCTTCTGAACCAGTTTTAGGTTATACATTTTTCTGAATAATGTAATAATGTGAAAATGCAATTTTCTGTCAAAAATGCATTATTTTCCTAGGAGACTCTTGGTTAGCGCAGTCCCCAAGTCCTGAGACTGGGGGTGTGGGTATAGGGAGTAGGGTGGAAGAAGGTGAATGAAAAGCCATGTTGCCTCCCCAGGTGTGAGTGGCTGGCAGAGGCTCCCACGATGAGGCAGCTGCTGTGCAGGACTGCGGCCCCGGCAGAACGGGGTCAGTGGCTGGAGACACCTCCGGCTGCCAGGGGCAGGCTGCAGAGGTACCAGCTGAAACAAGCTGGAAGGAGCCCTACTTAGTGAAGCCTGCAAAGCCAAGGAAGCAGGGAGTGGCCACAGGGGGCAAGGGACAGAAAGGAACAGTCCTCGGCCACTTACACATAGTCATAAAATCTAGGGGAAAGATTTCCCAGGTCTTCTGCCCTGCAAAAAAAAAAAAAAGGAGGTAGTGTTCCTGGAAGAGAAGGGAGTGAAGGATTCATTAATCCCAGACCTGAGAAGTCGTCTCATTCAATGAGATTTCACTGTATTAATTTACCCCCATCTGTCACTGACAGAGTTATCTTTTGTTCTGAATTAATCTGTTTCTTTCCAATATAAGCAACAGGATGGAAACTTTTTCTGACTTGTCATGGCAGCTATTTTTATTCCTGGTGTGTTTGACTTGGAATTTGGAGAAGAGTGGCAGGAACCTGAATGGGGAATCATCCTTTTCTTGCATTTGTACTGCATACCTCCAAAGGAGTGTTTGGTTTGTTCAGTGCATCAGGAGGTTAACCCTGATTCACCTTAACTCTGCGCTGAGAAAATTCTCTAGGGTCCATCTGAAACACCTACACAGTCACTTCCCTGAAGCCTTTGAAAATCCCTGAAGTAGAGTTTTGCTAGAATCCAGCAATTTGAGTTCCAACTCTGCCAAGGATTTGGCTTCAGACTTGGGTAGCCTCCAACCCCCGTGTGATACAGGGGCAGATCTTCCAAAGAAAACCAGCCACTGCCATGAATCTGGACTCTTGCAATGGTTCCTTGCTTTCAGTCTGAGAGTCTAGATGGTGTTAAAATAACCCCTGTTTGCACAGTTCACCCATCTCATTTTTTACCGATATGACCTCTGGGAAGGATGACTGACTGAGAGAACCATATTTTGTTCTCAGAAGCTTAGAAAGAGTCTTAATGTTGTGACAGACAAGAAACTAGCTGGGAAAACAAAGGATGAAATGACAGCAAGAACTGTTTAAAGAGTAGGAACGTGGGATTTAACAACAGTGCACAGTTAAAAACAAGCTAGAAGTTCCAAACTACAAATGCTTATCTTGCATATCTGAGGTAAAAGGAGAAGGTTTCCATGTCACCCAGATTTTTTTCTGACACTTAAAGTGGACCAGACAGTCATTTGGTGGGAATTAGTGTAGTGCCATGAAAGTTAAGTTGCTGGTTTACACTGACTGATACGTGGCCCTTTGTGTCCACATGTATTTCTCTTTTCTGTGTTGCTTTAAATTTTCTAAGCTGCATCTCTCTAGATCATTCTTTTGAAAGCTGAAAGAAATCAGTGACTCATTTCACTGTACTTGGTCTTACTTGGTTTAAGGCTATGGCAAACACAATTTTTCCTTGCCGTTGTATGTGAGTTCCCTTCTGACACTGAGAACATTATATTGTCTTCACAAAGGATTGATGCTGTTTATTGGACATAAAACTAAAGAGGACACTAAAAGCGATTACAATAATACAGTATCTGCAGACAAATAGCTTTTCTGACACAAAACAACAAAATGAGTTATTGTTGTAAGTGTCAATTAATGCTTTTAAAATGCTGTAATTGCACAGTATCTATTTCAGACTATTGAAATATAGAGGTAATTTGGGCTAAAAGAAGATATGATTCACAGTCAAGATGTAAGCTGTGACTTGACAAGGGGTTTAATAGCTGCCTCAGGCAGATCAGAATGTGTGATAATGAGAATCGAGTAGAAAAACACATTGTGGAACTGAATTTGAGAGTTTCCCAGGGCGAGTGGTGTCAGTGACTAGCTGGTCAAAAAGGCAGAAGTGGTCTGTCTTGACAACAGTGACTGCTGCAAGCTTCAAGTTAGTTACAAAGTACTCATTTTTGAGGGAAATACATGCATTCATACATAGTCATATTCATATATATGTACTATATCCATATATAAGATTTTTTTTTGGAGTACAGTGAAATGCATTTCAGCATGACAGAGAAATAGGATCATGATAAAGCCTTCATCAATTTACTGTGCTCCGTTGTCTGCTCACGTCCCTTGCCAAGTCCTTTCTGGGAAACTGTAGAAAGAAAATTATTTGCTGGCTTAGGCTTGGACTTGACTCTGTTCCCTTCATTGCTTCTGTACTCTTCTCTGCGGGGGATCATTTTACATTTTCTTAATTGCAGTGAGAGCTCATGGTGTTGGCAGTGGTTGTACTGAGAAATGGATTTTGATGAAGTGCAGTCCACTCACTCCACCAGATATTCAGCATTTGCAAGCTGAATGATAGCATCCTGTCAAGATAATGCTGACAACTTTGTCACCAAAGGGACAGATTTATTTGGCACCCATGCGTTTTATAGCAAGATTGTACTTAAAAAATATCTTGCCATGTTGCTTTATGTTTACCTGTATTTTTCTGTTTGAGAATGTTGCTACATGAAAGTAAAATAAAAGGAAAGTTACTGACTGGATGTTAAGGTGAGATTCCTTTCACCTATCCTTAGATTTTTATGCTGCAGATGTTTGCAGCCAGGGCATGTACACAAGCTTCCCTTGAGAATCAGGAGAGAGAAATGGGTGGTTCATTTACCTTTTTTAGACACTGAATTTTAATTGAGGTGAATCGCAGTCCAGCCTCTTTGGCTATAAATATCATACTGTATCTGGCTCTGCAAACAGTATTCCTAGATACACACTGATAAAAGCCTCCACACTCTTCATAGGCTGCCACATCAGGAGCAGACTGGTTGCATCCCCTGCTGCATAACAGCTTTCACTTGAGAAACTCTCCAAAACTGTTCTCTCTCCAGGGTTTGTAAGCCCCAATTGAAGCAAATGAAAGAAAATACTGCAGATTATCTCTAAAGGAGGAAATCAGATCCATATTTTTCATGGTCTTGTCTATGAGCCACAAGAAAAAGAGACAGTAATGTTTCAAGGACACTTTTTTCCTAATTTTTTTTTAGAAAACTTGTGCTTGATTAGAGAAGGAAGAGCCAAATGAGTGTTACCATAAACGAAAGGCAGCACCATCAGCTGGTCATTGACTTGCCACTGGCTAAACTGGAGTATACACAGCGGCTGCCCTACCAGCACCAACAGGTTCTGGACGCGGCATTGCACCCTGCTGCTTCTTGCTCTCAAGCCAGTACCTGGTGGATGCCATAGAAAACAAGGATTTCAGGAATATAAGACCAGAAACTCAGGTTGCTGAGACAGAAAGGCACTAGGAAATAGCCGTGTCGGTGGTGAAATGCTAGGTAGATAAAAATCCATAGGAATACAGGCTAAGAATGACTGTTCTGCACACGTCATTCCTAATCACGTGTAACGTTGTAAATACTGTTCACTTCTAGAGGTCAAAGGAGGACTAGGAGAATTTTGAGAGCGTAAAATATACAGACTGTTCAGAAACTGGAGCAAACCATTGACTTGCCTTCACCTGCAGCATCACTTTTTGCAATCCCCAATTTCCTGCCATGAAATCCTCTTAGCAACCCCCTGAAACACTTAAAAGTGTAAAGAAAATTGCACTCTATCTGCAATTTTCTTCAGCTAACAGAGAAGAGGTCATCTCTACTGTCTGGATATTGTCCAGATGTTATATTAATGAGCCTACTTGAACATCTTAATGAGAGAAAAAGGTATAGAAAGGAGGTTCCTCTTAGCAATTTCTCACAGAAGTAGAGAAAGCTCAACAATGGAAATTCTGCAAGACACACTACACAAATTCAGTGTGGAAGGGGATCAGCATCCAGGCTGAAACATCCACGTGTCAAGCTTATAACCAACCTGAACAACTGCTTAAAATCAGCATGTGTATGTCCCTATCATGTCTAATAACAAACCTCCTCAATCTTCGAGTAAGTCTTGGGTATTCAGAGCATCTTATGGGCATTGGTTCCTGACGTGCTCCCTTTGTTCCCTGTGCTGCTCTGCTCAGTCCTAACTCTCTGGCCTGTCCTACTGACTGACTTTTTGGCCCTTCTGCTTGAGACTCCATGACTTGGGCATACCTCTTTCCTTCTTTATCTCTGAAAGGAACTAATCCAGTTCCCTGTTCTGGCTGTATGGCTTTTGTTACACAGAAATCATAGAATTGTGGAATCATTAAGACTGGAAAAGTCCTTTAAGATCAGTAAGTACAACCATTAACCCAGCACTGCCAAGTCCACTGCTAAACCATCTCCCTAAGTGCCACATCCACATGTCTTTTAAATACCTTCAGGGGTGGTGACTTCACCACTCCTTTTCTCCAGGCTAAAAAATTCCATCTCCTTCAGTCCCATTGGGTGGATCCCATCCAGTCCCATAGACTTGTGCATGTCTAAGTGGTATAGTGGGTCACTGACTCCTATATACCCCCATATCTGCATGGATTATGGGGGCTTCATTCTTCTCCCCTTCTCTGTCTTCTAGCTCGGGGGGCTGAGAACAACTCCTCTTACTGTTAAAGCCTGCTCTTGCACATTTAAGATTTCCTTCAGGAATGCCCAGCCTGCCCTTTCTTCGGAACTGCCTGGACTCTGTCAACCAGGCTCCTAAACAGGCCCAAGTCTGCCCTCCAGTAGTCCAAGGTGGCTGTTCTGCTGGCCCTCTCCTTACTTTTCTGAGAAACAAAAGCTAACACTTAATGATCACTGTGCCCAAGACAGCCTCCAACCATCACATCACCCACAAGTCCTCCCTTTTCACAAACAGCAGATCCAACCTTCCCTAGTTGGCTCACTCACCAGCTGTGTCAGGAGTTTATCTTCCATGCACTCCAGGAACCTCTTAGACTACTAGACTACTAGAACCTCCTCTCCACTGTATGTATTCCAGCAGACACCTGTTAAATTGAAGTCCCCCATGAGAAAAAATGCCAGCAATTGTGAGATGTCTCCCAGATGCTTACAGAATATTTCATCTGCATCTTCATCCTGGCTGGGAGGTCTGTAGCAGACTCCCGCCAGGGTATCTGTCCTGTTGGCCTTCCCCCTGAGTCCAAATCATTAACAACCCTATCCATCACCATTAGTAAGCTCCAGAAAACCAAAATACTCCCTAACACACAGCTCTTCCCTACTGCCTCTCCTTTCTTGCCTGTCCCATTTGGAGTGTTTACAACCACCCATTGCAGCCCTCTAGTTATGTGAGCCATGTTTGTGTAATGGCATTGATCTTGCCACCTTTTGGTAGGCAGAAGCCCTAATTCCTATCTCAGGCACTTCTGTGGCTTCTAACACATGGGTGTTTTTTGTTGCGTGGATCTCTATCCTCTGCCTCTATTGAGATTGCAGACTGAAGGACCTCACTAACACACCCTCCCTCAAACACTGGTATACTTATGTCTAGCAAGCCTGATTCTATCCCTTTCCCCCATTCCAGTTACCACGCTGGGGTAAGAAACAGCTTCACTGTTAAACCTGTGTATAAATTCACGTTCCCATGAAGACGACAAGGACAAAGACTTTTGTGATGTGCATTTTCTGTTTGATCTGTTGTTTTCCCATTGTATTTTAAGGATTTTTAGTGCCCTGCTTTTGAACCCGGTTGTTAGGCAAGGAGATAGTGTCTGTCTGTAAGCCAGGGCTTTACCTATCAGTCTTTTCAAATGTCCTTCTGGCAATTTCAGTAGTTTTCTAGGAAGGTTTTAGACTGTGGCTTTATTTTGAAAAGCATCAGAAATTATCATAATCACGTGGTAGTGTATTATTTATTATTAGCATATCTGGCATGTGGAGGCCAATAGAGAAGTATGAGATTACCTGTCTTGCATTGTCACAGTGCTATTTCTAAATGGTGGCAATAATAATCCAGATGTGTTGAGTCTATATATATATATTTATAGCTAGCATAAATCAGTTAATTTCATGCTATATTGAACACTGTCCATAAAGTCTCTTTTCTTTACATTTTTAATGGTAACACTATTTTTTGTTACTTTATTTTTGTTCTTTGTCTGCTTGCTCAGAATTAAACTTTCTGTTTGCCCTTTCCAGACCTTATTGTGTCCATCATTCTTTTTATCTGTGCTTTTGCCTTCTGTCTTTATGGACTCTTTTCTTTTAGTTTTTAATGGTCCTGCATATTTGACCTGTTTTCCCCCTTAGAACAGATGCAGTAGTCTATTCCCTAAAAATGAATGTTCAGAATGTTATTGCCCTTTTGCATGGAGCTCCTGAACACCCACTATGGCTGCCATTCTGTCTGTGCACAGCATGTCCTGTGCTCAGCAGTACGAGATTTTCTCTCTGACATCTCAGATTAGTTCAAAAGCCAGTATCAAGCTGATAAAAACTTAAACAGAGTGATGTTCTGCTCACATCATTCCCTTTTGAGAAATTATTTTTCACTGTACAGACTGTGAATGAGTCCTTGTTCCCTAATAGGTACATTAAGTCCCGCTCTGCAAGCTCTTACAAAATATTTCCCCGTACAAATATAACAGTTCTGGTTAAAGTCTGGGTGCTTAAAACACAAAAATCTTGCATGGTCTTTCAGAGGGCTGCAGGTTACGTTGACGCTGACTATGATTTTCATTCTTTGGCCTGTAGAAATGGGAAATCTTTTATTTTCCTCTGACCTCCACTGACTTTGGGTTTGGTTACTCTCTGTTCTGTAATACCGTTTTCTGTTCCTTCTAACTCTTGCAATCAGACCTGGTTCTCTTTTGCTAATGCTAAATAATTCCTGCATTTTCACAGGTTAAATCAGGACTGTTGATTATATTTTTCCCCTTGATTTTGGTATCTGATCCCCATTACAATTTGTTCTGATACAGTGATTATAATAACAGCATATGATGCATTCTGAGTTAAGAGAAGGTACAAATCTGCTATACCTGGCTCTGAAATTTTTCCCCTCTGATTAGTTTCTTTTGTAAAGCTCATACCTTTCAAGAGTACTTTCTATATCCTAGAAGTGATATACCCCTTCAGTATCTTTTGTGCTGCCTGATCAGTGGCTCCAACTTCAGCACTTCCCTATGCAAACCTGAATAGATGAAAATCTAGTGCCTGTCTCTTAGCACTATTTAAAAAAATACCCACTTCAGGGCCATCTTTCTTTCCTGTTGTCTTCCCAGAAAACATAATGGTCACTTGAACTTTTTCTTCTTGTCTGATACATTTCTGGAAAATGTCACCTTTCTTGTAGTTTTAAGTTCATGCCTCTCCATTAAATAATTGATTCACTACTTCTTTCTATTTCTAAAACCTCTCTTTTTTTAGTCTCTCTTTTTTTAATCTACTTTTGTTCATTCTCTCTTTCCTTCCATCGAGGAGCATTTTTTGACTTGAGAGCCTTTGCAGAATTCAGAATTACAGCTTTTAAGCACAGTGAGTCATTATTACAACAAAAGGTAAAAAGAAAGACAATGTGAAGAAATAGTACGTGAGGGAGGGAGAGAAATCCATGTAGCCCACTCTCAGCCTGCCTGCAGACAGCTAACTCTGACAGGATTGCTCCAAGCCAGCATGTTTCACTCTGTCATGGCCCCTTGTCCTCATGTGCAGTCTATAATCACCTACCTTCAAGGAAAAATATTCACTCAGGTAAGTTAGAAACATGTTAAAGAAATATTCTGGACACTGAAGAAAAGTAATACAGTTCTTTATGCTTGAGAAGGTGTAGGTAATTATTTCAGCTATTGATAGATGTTACATGATAGTTGTAAAATATGAAACCTTTCTCAGTTATTTGTAAAAATACTAGTCAGATGAAAAAAATAAAATAAAATTGAGCTGTACGGTGACTGTGAAGAGGATCTGTGCTTCTGGAGATTGATGCTTCTTAAATTCCAGTGGGGGGCTGCATACCTGTGTGAGACACAGTTAAGCCCCGTGACTCACATTAAGTGAAGAAAAATTGCACTGCTACCCTAACAGCTGCTCCCAAAATGTGCCCTTCTGCATTTGCAGGATGAACCTGACTAGTGACTAGTGCGTTGTTAGCAGCAATAAATAACTATTGGGAAGGTTATTATTGAAAGCTTTGAGACAACAGGGATGAAAGAGACAAAGGGTTATTGTCCCAGGTAAGAGTCACAGCTATTTAGAAAGGTGTACCTCATTCAACAGGAGAGACAGGGACCCACCAAAAGCTCTGCAGGCATACTGACAGCAGGAGGTGAAGCAATTTAATGATGTGAAAGGCAGCCTCTATATGTGAAATATGGAGGATAACAGGTCTGGGAGGAGGGGTGACTTGCTTTTTTGTTTGTTTGTTTTTGCCAACAGCTGACAACAATAGCAACAGCAGCAGGGAGTACCTGAGAGTGAAGGAGCTGGGATGATCAGCAAATGACAGTAAATAAGAAAAGTGACTTGAAAAGGCTCTGGGCCCCCAGTGGGTCTAAGAATAGCGAACTGGGACAACAAAAGCAAGAGTGCACTTTGAAAGAAAACACAAATGTGCTTTTCTCCTGGCCGCATCTGAACCCTTTCTCAACTGATAGATCAATGCAGAAGCAAAGATGTGCTGTATCTTTCATGTGGCTGTGCTGTTCTATAATAACATCTGAACAAACAGGTTTTGTTTACCAGCCTTCTAGCGAAGCCACATTTTTCAGTCAGGAATCTTCTCATGTCCCACTCTCCAGCCTAGTGAAGCAGAAGGTTAGATTTTCCCTTGACACTGACAAAGCTGCACCAACGTCCATTGGAGTCTTTAGCTGCTCGCTTCAGAAGCAAACTTTGTAATGGAAACAAAGTTTAGCTCTTGAGTATGAGAACAAAACTTTTTTCCTTCAACCCTAGAGTTCAGTGAAAACCAGGTGCCACAATTCTGTGAAGCTGGCAACAACTTCTGGTGATGTTTGAATTTATAGACTTTGCAAACAGACCTGGATTTGAGTCATAGGCTTTCTCCCCTTGGATAAACGGCTTCACGTCTCTATTATCCTGCTTGTTTAGTTGGTTGATTTTTAAAACTGGGTTTTGTCAAGGCAAATAATATGTTAGATGCCTTGTAAAGCACTTAGAAGCAACCGTCTTAGTCAAGGATGCGTTCTTGCCTTGTTTTCTGCCACTGGCAGTCTCAGAAGCGTGGTTCAAATACTGTATGTCAGGAATTTTTGTTCTGACCCAATGAGTTTACTTTTACAATGTTTTCTGTTTAGTAAATTACTTATTTTTGTCTTCATATCATTGTTTTTTTAAGCACCTCCTTAGCTGGAGATTACTCTAAGGAGCAGCAGCTGCAAAGAAATTGGCAGCAGCATGGAGATCTGAGATAGCAAAACTCCCTTCTCTCTATAGTGACTGCAACTTCCTCACATCTAAAAATCTTGTCCTCATTCGTGAAAGATATAAACCCCTTCACTAAGACCTCCTATCACTGATAGCCCCTCTTGCGTAGACCCTGGCTAATACATGAATACTCCTTCTGATACGTTCCTCCCGTGTCTGAATATAATTTCATGGAAAATGAAATATCACAGTAAAATTTGCCAGTGACTGTGAGGTGAATAATAAGTCTTTCCTTTGCTTCCCAGTACGTTCAGCGTACATAGCGCTGAGTTTGGCAGAGCTGCTGGGTTTGCTCATTTCCTTTACTCTGAGCCAACATTCCCAGTAGTGTCAAGACAATTTTAGAAGCAAGATGGACTCAACTGAACTTCATCTATGAAGAGACGAACAGGTGCTTATAGCTGACTTGTCAAGTCCATGTATTACCTTGATGGGTTTTTTTCTGTCTCAAATAGAGCCATTTTTTTAATATGAACTTTTGGCCAGTCCTCAGATTTCAGAAAGCCATCTACTTCTGAATTGGCTCTTTCTAGGGGAAATGAAAATTCAGAGAAGATAGAAACAAGTTCTGCAACATGCAAAGTGACTGAAATAGGTGAAATAATTGTTGAGCAACATCCAGAATGCTCTCTGCCATAATAATGCCCTCTCTCAAATCTGCTAACTCAATGGACTTTAACTTCTCTATGCTTTGCCACATTGCACTATTTCAAATTATGTTTTGGGAAGGAATAGGGCTGGGTACATCCACCAGCGAAAAGAAATGATAGGGAAAGGTTATGGGGAATCATGAAGTAAGGAGCTGGAGGTTAGGAGACGGATATATGAGGAGAAATGCATGGACACCCTGACATATAATCTGTCAGTTTAGTCTACAGATTTTGAATTTTATAACCTGCAAGGTTGAAGATGTGTCAGCTGACATGCCCCAAATGAATCAGAAGCATCAGAGACCCTATCCTGCTGTCCAGATCAGCAGACACATAAATCAGCATGAACCTGGCTGGAGCATATCTGAATGGATACCCGTACTAATGAGTAGTCCCTGTAATAGGAGTAGATCTGTGGAGTGAAACAGTTGGCACTGGGGATCCAATGTCCACACTGTTTGGAGTGGGGTGGTAGACGGGGATGGAGAAGGTTACTAATGCCAGGAGTCCATTAGGTACAAAAAAAGTTTGGTAAGAGGTGAATTAGTACTCATGGGAAACAAAGCAATACCTGTTCCAGAGTTCCCTATTTAGGATGTTGAAGTCTTTCTCACCCAGCTTTTAACAATTTGTAAAATACCACAGGCCCACCACTCTGGCAAATGCTGATCGCCTGTGCCTGTGTCTCTGGTCTCTGGCTCTGCAGACCTTCGACCCCCCTGTGGGTCCTGGGGTGATGCTGCATAGCCAGTAACATAAACCCACTGCTATTTCTTCTGATCATTAATCACTTAGAATTTCATTGGTACTTAACTGCAATACTTCAGGCACTCTTACAAAGACTGTAAGATTTCTTGTACTTAGAGCCCTTCTGCCTTTCTGAGGCACTTACATTTTCTTTTTCTAGGAATAGACTTGGTGATAAAATGAGTCACCTAACCCTCTGCCAACAGTGAACATGATGACTGATACTTAAACGGCACCTTTCATGCTAAGAATGTTTAAACCTATGTGTGGAATCCTGCCCTGGCTGCTGGCTGTGCTGTCAGTACGATGCCAGAGCATTTCTACATGCACAGACCAGGGGATCTCTGTGTGAGGATTCAACACCCTTCGCTACTGCTTTGGAAAGGTCCGTGTGTGAGGCTATCTGGCCTGGCTGGCAGGCATAAGGAGTTATGGTGCTCACGTGCCATGCTGCAGGGAATAGCAGTGGAAGGGACTGTGCAAGTTCTCAGGTGAGTGTCCTGCAGCCACATCCCTGTCAACTCTCCTCATCCTTCCAAACAGTGAAGTGCCAACAGCTCCATCCTCTAGCACACCAGTGCTGTCTTGGGTACTGTGGAGATCCAGGCAGTTGAGCGTGAAAAGGTAAGTGACGTGAGCTTTATGTTCCTACTGCTCCTCCTGGCTTAACATAAGCAAGACTTGACTGTGTACCTTAGAAGCATGAATTACAGTCTCAGGAATGTGGTGCCACTAATGTGCATTTATTCAAGCACAGCAGCACTAGAAATAATCAGGCAAAGGAAAAATTTCATAAAGTCATCATATCCCATCTTACTGAGCTGGGACTAGTTAGTAGCTGGGTGAGAAAAATCACAAATAAATTCAGCAATGGCTGCAGAAGGCGATTCTGAAAATTAGAGCTAAGAACATTTGCTCACCCAGATCCTGTGTACAATTAGGATATGCATTAGTGAGGAATGTAAATGAAAAATAAAGCAAAGGTACTCTTGGCCAACACAGATAAGCAAATATCCCAAAGATATTACTAGAAATTAATGGAGACTATAATATATAACATATATAACTGATGCTATGGATGCTGGCAAGGAAAGCTCTGAATCAAAGAGGGAGACTTGAATATTTAAGTGTAAAGTACAGCTCAAAAGCAGAACTCTTTATATGTGACCAAAATAAAGAGTCTGAGCTCTGTACTTCAATCACTGGCCATTAATTAATGTCTCAGTGCCATTCTAATTTCCTAGCATTCTTGAAAAAGGAGAATGATATATTCTTTTTGGCTGTTTAGCAGCAATTTAAAGAAGAAAAAGCCACTAGCAATTTTTAGATGACAGACTGAAGATAGGCATTATTTAATGATAATAGGGAAGCCAAGGGTGATGTGCAGATGTCAGACAGAAGACTAAGTATTTAATGTTGGTAGTTTATGGAACATTTTTCATGGACAGAGTTGCAACACAAAACCGTCTGAGGAGCAAACAGCTCAGCTGTTCCTTCAGCCAGCCTGCCAAACACATCTTCAGGTTTTATACCACAAAGGACCTGATTCAGAGAAACCTGTAAACTGTACAGAAAAGGACTTAGAAAAGTAAAATTGAACTTCATTTTTCCTTTTATGAAACTTGAACTTCTGCAGACCAGATACATAACTTCTTACAAAAAAATATTGTAACCATCAAACAAAAATATAATTTATTTACAAGGGAAAATCAGTGTTTCTGTAGCCAATGAGGAAGTAAGGGGTTCAAGAGGGAGACTGAAGAGGATAGTGTCATTCAGTGTTGATGGGAGCCCTGGTCTTTCAAAAGCCTGTGCACATCTGCCCAGCAACATCAGTAGTTTTCTATTTAAAGTCAAGCACTGGTTCACTGAACCTGACTCAAAGATAACCGCAGCTTGTTTCATAAAACTGGAAAATTAATCGGTGTGAAATGTATTGGAAAACAGAATGGTTATTTATGTGCCTCAGCAGTTTCCTTATTAGGTAAAACAAGCTTTTGATTGTTCTCCCAGGGCGCACACTACCTCAATATGCTGCAAATTGGGCTGTTAGAAAATGAGCCAGCACGACTTGCATACCTCAGTGACCACTTCTGTGACAAATGCAAATGAATATTTTGAATCCAAGGTCAAAGTCTAATCACTGAAATAACAGAGGCTTAGTCTTTGATGCTCTTAAGTTTTTTAGATGTATGCTTCATCATACATCGATAGCTTGCCCTGGGCTGACTGGGATCCAGTGGGGTTTGCAGAGGGCAGGGACCACTGGCTGCCCCTGTGATGAGTTCCCTAGAAAGATACATGCAAATTCTTCCCAGGAGATGCAGAAGAAGCCAGCATGTGATCAAAATATTTCTATGGAAAAGGAAGGCACTGCACATTAAAATAGAAAGGTTAGAAGCTCCTGAAACAAAAGAGTGGCTTAGGGTTCCATATATATCATATTGCAAATGGTCTTTCACAGTTGGCTCCATTCCTTGGAACCACTGAATCATTTCCTACTTGGACACGTTTGGAAATGTCAGCTTTTTCCAATTCAATTCTATCTGGTTGCATCAACTGAAAATTCAGAGTGGCTCAGTGACAAACTGTGGTAAAGGCAGTGGTGTAGAAAAATATAAATGAATTAATTATCCCAGCAGAATTAAGCTCATTTAAATAGCACCACCCCCTACTCTGAACAGTGCTAGAATAAAAACTAAAGGCAGGTCCTTTAGCAAGAAGAAAGTGTCCCCTTTTAAATCTACATTGCTTTTCAGCAAGTAATGATAATAACATCCGTAACAATATGGATGCAGGAGATCAAGATGCTTCCTCCCTCTATGCCTGAGGAATGGGATGATAAGAAATTATGTTGACTTAACAATATGTCCAGAAGGATTCATTTTGATTCTCTAGTCTCAGTATCAGCTGCCAGCTCAGAGATGAGTGTGATGGTGATGTTTCAAGGCTACTGATTACTTTCTATCCCTGATCTGAAAAATGACGAGGCCCCTGATTTTACACGTCTCCAGCCTGACTGCAGACTACTCCTCAGAGAAAGAATTATAAGAGATGGTGAGGCTGCTTTCTATGCATCTTTTCATCTGGTCTAAACACAGATTTCCTAGCCCAAGGTGTGATTTGATGGTATGTGTTCAATCAAGTAATATCTGGGATGAGGATAAGTCAACACCATGTAGTGCATACCACAGCAAAATCCCCATGCAAGCTGGCAGAGCCTCCCTGGCCAGCAGCCCCTGCACACACACCAGATCTTCTGAGCCTCAGCTCTTAACTTACATGTCCATGTTATGTGGGCAATATACAAAACATGATGTGCTTGAAGATTTTGAAGTGCAGACAAGTAATTTTTAAAACCTTGTCACTCTGCTTGTGGTTTGTGCCCTCGCTGGGCACGCCTGCTCATACCAGGCAAACCCTCCAGGGTGCTCCCAGGCCAGCTCCAGCAGTTGGTGGATGGACTTCACATGTGGTCAAGCAGCTGGTCTGCCACCCCCTGCCCCCCTCCCCTTGCCCACAAACACCAGCCAGAGCAGCTGGTGGTAATGCTGCTGTGCCACAGTCCTGGGATGTGAGCTCCTCTTTGAACACTGCCCAAGTGACTGGTACTTTGAGTGTCTGATTAATGCCACTAGTACAGACATCTTTAAAAAATAAGTTGTAATAATCTCCAAGTGATTTATTTCTAGTGTGGTGTTTGGGGGGTTGTTTATTTGTTTGTTTTTTATATTTTTAAATAAAACAACTCCAACACCACAATTTTGGAGGATCTTTACATTGTGAGTAGACTGTTTCCCTATACAAAGGGTTAACCCTGATGTCTGTCTGCAGTGGGAGTGAAAAGAACTTGGCCACAAAGCAGCATCCATGAACACACAATTTCTGACATTTACTCTCTAACCATATTGTTTGCAGACAATAATCTGTAAAGATTTTATTTTTCTGTTCCTGAAAAAAATGGCATTCTTATGAGTAAAACAATCTGTGAAGGTGGCCAGGGTGCCACTGTCTCCTTTAAAACATCAAAAATAAACGACAATCTGAAATTCTGCGATGCATAGCTACTCTCTGTTTCCTATCTATTATTCATATGCATTGTCAATAGCTCGTCAGTTCTGGTCTGTTTTTCCATGTCAAAAAGCTTGTTTTTCATGCATATAGCCATGCAGTAGAAAAAATAGTGTAATCAAGGGCCTCCATACAGTGAAAATAAACCACTTAAAATGACCTGTTTGCAGTCAGTCAACAAGCTGAAAATTTCACATCCCATTTATGCAAAAAACCACAACCCAACAACATTTCAGGGAAATTAAATTTATTTTCAAATAAAAATGCATTCTTTTTTACGGTTTTGAGTGAGGTATTTCAATGAATTCCTGCAAATAACAAATACACTGGCAGAAATTGGGGAGAGTTTGTTAACAGCCTGAAAAAAGGAAAAATTGCATTCTTCTGATAACATATCCCCCTTCATAAAAATTGTAGCTAGTCCTACCTAACCAGGAGCTGTTTGTGAGCATTTCTCAAAGTGATGAATGGTATCTCAGCATTTCCTTCTCTCTTTCTCATGATCTGTTATAATGACAGCAGCTTTTATCATAACTCTGTTTGTGAAGGCCCCTCACTTCCTTCTTTCTTTTACTATAAAAGCCCTCAAAGGAAGCCTTTGTGTGTCAGGAGAAGGCAAATTAACATAATATGCAGCATCTATAAATAGTTGCTTCAAATTAGACTCTTCTACAAAACCTTGAAGTGATATTTCTTTGCCTTTTTTTTTTTTCTGTTGCTGGTAAGAGATACAATCTGGTATCATGTGTTTTCCTTTATAAAGCATTACTTTTGTTGTTCGGATTTTGGCTATTTTTCAGGTTTTTTATTCAGCCACAGGTGAAAGATAGCCAGTTCCTTTTTGTTGTATGTTGAATTTGTGCAAAAAAGAACTTGTTAGAAATGTGGCATGTGCTACTGGCAAATTAATTACCAAGGACAATGCAAAATTGTCCTAAAGACAGATATTGGAAAAAAGGGATTTTCAGAAGCTGTGCTCCTAAATTTTTTCAAATCTTATGACAATTGCTTCCGCATGTAAAAAAATTGAGAAGAACTCATCAGCTGAGAAGCATTAAGACAAGGATAATTAAATCACTGTCTGGTTTGAGGATGGTGAGAAAATGTTAGTCACTATTTGGACACTGTAAGGATCATGTGGTGAAATTGACAGATATTCAATGCAAATGAAATAACAGACTTTTTTTTCCCCACACAATTAACAACCAAAGTGCAGAATTCAGTTCCACGTGGCCAGTGAGTTCAAGAGGATTTGGGCCAATTCCTGGAAGAGAAAACTCCTGGTGTTTTTTGGCAAGACAGTCAAACAGATAACCAGTAACTTAGAGACTTCACAGTGCTGAGGGGTTACACTACAGGAAACCTTTCTGGCTGCATTCTCTTCTCCTTATGCTTTTCCTCTTGGATATGGTTGGAGAGAGGTATTGAGGCTACCCTAAGCACACATGGTTGCTGTTATGATCTTAAATGCCTCAGTCATTGCCCAGGTTTCACTCTGGAGGTGAAGACCAGGTGCCATCTAACACGTGATTGGAAGGTGTGTGTGTGCATCAGCCCTGAGGTCCCTTCCCCACATCTTTCCTCTTGCCTTCAGGACAGTCTGGCATAAACATCAGGTCCCAGAACAGGAGCACAGCTTTGAGATCTGTAGAAAACCCTTGAAATTGCTTGTTGGTTGAGGGCAGTTGCCTTTGAGTTGTTAGCACTGTAAATGTCAGTCCCTGCCAGGGAGGAGGCACCAGTTCACTCTTGCCTGGCACGTGTGCCCCTCGCTGTCTGCTGCAGTGGGATGGAGCAGGCTCAGGGCTTTGCACCAACAGAGGCTGAGGCTCTTCTGCCTGATCTTTATCTGTTTGGGGCTTTCCTCTAAGGACCAAGGGGTGCAAAATGGTTTAAAAATTATCCCTGTGAACTATACAGTCTCTTGTCCGCATTAGTTGCTTACTAATGGCTGATATTATCAAATACAGCTTTTCAGAACCTGCATAGGAACATACTAGTTCTTCCGAAATATTTAATTTGGGTTTTTATTTTTTATTTCTTTAACACTGGGGACTCTCCTTTTTTTTTCTTTTTTTTTTTTCCCTAGGCAAGTTTAAGGACTAATGATTTAGTTTTTAAAGAAAAAGCTCAGCTTCTCAGAATCTCATGACTCCAATGACTGAGCAGTGGGAAAAACAATAAATGACACAAGATGCATAATTAAATCACAGGCATCCTTCAGACCTTGTTCTGAGAATTTTTTCTTGATCTCCAAAGCAGCTAACATTTTAATCCTGGCCAGGGAAAGGCAACCATCCCTAATCTAATCTAATTTAATTTAGGGCGTACACTGAAGCTAACTCATGACCAAACTGTTTGCTTTTTAATTCCATGGCAGTATAATCCATTGCTATATTCTGGGCAAATTACTAATCCCAGTTCACGTATAAATATAAGGGTTATTTACATAAAGCTTAGACTACAGTATTGAATAGCTACTCAAAGAATGCCTGTTTTGTTCAAATTTAGAGTAGTATGTGCATTGAAGAAATTCTGTGAAAACTATTATTTCAAATTAACAGGGCTCCTCAATAAATATTTTTTGAGAAAAAGCAATAGCTGGGGAATCAGAAAACAAGCTCTTTGTGCAGCCAAGCTCACAATGCTTCTGAGACAGCACCGTCTACATTAATTACTAGTTCCCCTTCCCTGCAACAGTCACTTCTTCAGAAGGAATTTACAAAATTAAAATAGCTTCGAATGTTTTCATGATGGAAATTCTTTTAACACTTCCACTTCTGTAACTCAATACAATGACTCAAATACAACAGACAAAACTTCATAAAACAGGTTCTCAGGAGGGATTTAAGAGCAGCTTTCTTACTGTGCTTTAATTCGACTGTCATTTTTCAGGAATCACAGAGTGAGCCTTTCTTTTTTCTTTCTTTTTTTTTTACAGCTTAAGAGTGTTTTCTATACTGTTGCCAACCTTTTTTTTTTAAGGAGTTTAGCTCCCCTTTGTTCAGTAAGACATTCCAGCTGTAATGCCACCCAGGAAGGCCTCCTGTGTGGCTGGGCTGTGTCTGTACTCATCATGCCTTGAGGATCTCAACACTCTTTGTGCCTGGGCCCATGAGCCTGCCCAGGGGCTTTATCTGCTGTAATCACCTTGCACATTTATGGCTCAGTACAATAAAGTCTCTGACAGCTTGTTTTCTTGAAGGAGCATGCTCAGCCTGACAGAATTTGAGTTTTAAAAACACATGGCAATGAGGGACACGGTGTAGTGATGGACTTGGTAGTGCTGGGTTAGCAGTTGGACTCCATGACCTTACAGGTCTTCCAACCTAAATGATTCTATGTTTCACTGATTGAACCTAGTCATTCATTAGGGTGTTTTTTTTCTCATGAATGTAAATAAAAACTTAACCCAATATTCCTTCCAAGTCTCTTATAACTTTGAGGAGAATGGGCTTTTGGCAGTTGAATCCCCAAAGCAAGCACATGTGTTGTGACTTTCTTAATACAAACATGGTGAGCAACAAACCTGGTGGTGCTCTGCATGCCAGTGCCGTCCAGAGTCAGGGTACCAGAGCCCTTCACAGATGATGGATGAGTTACTTTGGTGGATGCAGGATTTCTCTAAGTAGTTCTTACCAACTATTTCTGCTCTCTGGAGAATTTAACTGCCTTTGATTTCAGTGGTAAATGCTTGAAAAATTCCACCCTGCAGTAAGGTAGAGGGTGATGGGGGAGAAGTGTGGCAGATATTTTCTACATGAAAAGGATAGGAAAGATAAGGACAAATTTTAGTGCTAAATCCAGGAGAAACTGAAGTAGGCAGAGTGAATATAGCAGGGTGTCCACTGATAGGATGACTCACTTCAACACGGCCATGAGAACATGCACTGTAACAAGTCTATAAATTATTTTCCCCACATAATTAAATATGCAAGTTTAATTAAACTGTAGTTTTGTTAAGCTTAGTCCATGTCAAAATATGACTTGATTCAACCTTGTGTCTGCAGTAGAAGTTATGTACCAGGCTATGTAAGAAATACTCATTTAAAAGTTTGCTGCCATCTCAGAGCACAATACGTTTGAACAGATGAAACAATCTGTGTTGTCAGATGAGGAAAGGAATGCCTTTAATTCCCCTAAATTCTTCTCATTGTCAGGGAGGAGGGCTTTACCTCACCTGTAGTGTAATCAGTCTCTCTGGTATCTTTTTGTACATGTGATAATAAGTCTAGCTTAAATATGTTCACTTATGGGTAAAATAAATTTCTGCCCAGAAATTAGTATCTTTCCATTAAGTATAAATGGAACAAGAGTGAATGGTTCAGATGTGGATGGATATATTTCATATGACTATATCTGATTCTATTAAACTCAGCCATGATGCCCCATCTGTGTCCCATAAAAGTGCCACGTTTGTGTTTTCAGTTTGTCAGGTTTGTGCCTTTTTTTTTTAAAATTCTTTTAAATACACAGGTATAATAAGGTCCATGGTTTGCATGAAAGGAAGCCCTTACAAGGTTTAATATCTGTAACTAGTAAAACCAGCTTGTTTGTACAACATTTAGTCATTTTACATCCTGTCTAGGAAAACACATTCTCTATAGGCTATTTAAAAAAAATTATGAATGGGAAGCTAAGTTTATATTTAATAACTTAATTTCCTAAAAATGTTCTCTGTGCCTAAATAAAAGAGAAGTAACTAAATATGGACTTGGGAATCTAACACAAACTTCCAAATTTTATACAATTTTAACCTTACAATTACAAAATACATCAGTACATTAAAAGGGCCAAAGGGAGAGTTCTGTCACTTGTTTTGCTTATATTACCTTAACCTGTGAGTGTAGATACTGTAATCTACAGAAAATAATGCCTGTTTACTATAACCAGAAAAAAACCCCCCAAAGTGATCTGATCCTCATGTGGCCACTGCAGAGCTCCTTCAGTGCTTCTTCACCCGGAGCCTGGGGAAAACACAGCTCCCTTCCCTGCTGTCCCCTCCAGCAGCTGCTGCAGAATGTGATTAGGACGATGCCTTCTGTGGGGGAAACAAGTGGGCAGCTCAAAGCCCTGCCACTCATGTCACATCCACATTAGGACCTCAGACAGCTGGTATCCAGGGCGTGGGTTTGTACCAGAGCCCTACCAGTACAATTCTCCATGCTCCCCTACATCTTCCTGGCCCACTCCTCCTTCACCAGTTTCCTGTGGGATATCTGGCAGCAGCTTCTCATCATGCATGGGGAGGGTACTCATATTCTTGGTTTGGTTTTGCCTGAAAATTTTTTTAGTTTGTTAAAAATGTCCTGTACTCTCTTTATGAGTTTAGATAAAATACATGCTCAATAAATGTAAAATGTCAGTAAATGGTAAAACAGTATTTATAACTGGGCCAGTCGTTAAAGTGCAAAACACTGAGTTATAGTGCTGTGTTGCAGCTTTACGAATTATATGGTGTCTGAACAAAGAAATCAATATGTCACAATTTTGAATTACTTGGCACCTTTTAATTTTCAGAGATCATCTTGCTTCAGATCTTGACATGCATCACTGGGTCAGACAGGAAACAGGCCCCATGACAGCACTGATTCCTGTCTTCCACGGCTCAGGAGGGTACATGCAAACATCCCACACGACAGATCTTTCAGATACTTGCCACTACACATTATTCATCCTTAGCTACATGCTAACATGCCACAGAAATGCAACTCAGTGCTGAAAATCTGGTTCACTGTGGTTGAGAAAGGGAGCTAATTCCAACTCACCAGTGCTCCTATGTGGATTGAATTTGTGGTCTCAATCTCATTCCTGGTGAAAAAAATTACTGGTTGGTTTTTTTTTTCCTCAAAAGTTATTGCACCATACACATTACTGAAGACTGAGTCACACAAAAAAGAAAGAAGTGGTGCAAAGGCTGAAGCAGCATCTCTTATTGAGACAGATCCAGGCAGAGTGGTTTGGGGCAGTTCAGGGAGGCGCTGCTGTGTCTCCTTGCTGCTCTCTGTGTTACTCTCTGGTCAGCTGTCAGCAGGGTTCATTCAGTTTTTCATGACCATACCCAACAGTTATAAAAAAAGGCATCACATATTGCTTACTTGTTAAATTCTCAGTTTGCTCTTAAGCACAGCCAAGCTGAGCCTGAGTACATCTGGGAAGCCTGAATACATTTTCTCCAGCTGCAGGTTTCAAGTGATGATTCCTTGCTTTAGAATTGACTTTCACATACACTCAGCTATTCGGTCAAATGCATACTCATGCAATATGCAAACACGGCCTTATAGGCGAGGGATTTCAAATGTTGGTATTTAAAATGCACATCTCCCCAGCACATGATAATGGTACTTTAAGCATCAGCATTCCCCTCAGCTGAAAATTACTTCTTCCTCCTTCCCCTCTGCCCTTAGAACTTGGGTTCCACACCAGCATGCTGTCCCCCATGCTGAGCCCTGGTGCTCCTCATGCACCTCCTCAATACCCCAGAGCCTCCACCCTCCCCTGCTTGCTCCTGCTCTTCCCTTTAGTTCCTCCTGCCAGACACTGATACATTTTTAGACTTCTTCAGATCTAATAGTGAGGCCAAGGCTGTTCAATATGGAAGACTCAGGGTGTATGCAAATCACATTCTTAATAAGCTTAGTCTGCTTAGATGGACTTGTTAACTATGGGGCATGTCCAAATAAGTAGTATGGGTGTTACAGCTCTTAAGATTAAAAATAGGGTTGGTCAACCTGTAAGAAGAAAATGACCATGTGCTACAGAAAGCCTCACCTGGGAGCTAGGTACTGAATGCCTGTTCTGAAAATAATGCTAACTATAATAGCTGTTATTGATCTCTTCTGTTCAGGTGGCATTCACTCTTCCTAGGCTACATTTGGTTTTCTCCACTGCTAGACCTTAATTCTCTCCTGCCAGGCCATCAAAAGCACTGGATATAATAAACCAAAATGTGCTTTCTCTGGAAGTACAGTAATTGAGAGGGAGACAAATAGATAAGTGACTATCCGAGGACCACAAGAGAGACTCTGGCTTACCCAGCACATAGATTTTGCGGGAATGGCAGTATATTTGCAGAGCCTAATGAAAGTGAGCCAGGAGTGCAATACGATCAGCAAGCCCTGTCACTGAGGTGTGGGATATCAGCATATTTACTGAAGAGAACTTCTACCTAGCACTACATGTTTAGAGGAGAGAGAGACAGAGAGACAGGGAACTGAGCCCAACTGATGATGATCTGCCACAAGAAGGAAAATGTCCTAGCTCCCTCCCTTGGCCTCTGCTTGCTGCTTTCCACACTCCCTGGCCACAGCACAGGCCTTCCAATGTTTCTCACTCACTCCCTATACCAGAGAGGGGCTGTGCTGCTCCACAGCTGTCAGGGCCAGCCCCAGTCCAGCTCCCCCACCACCAGCCCCCTTCCCAGGGGGTCAAGAATGCTCATGCACCAGCTGAGGTGGCTCTCTCACATGTTGGCATGAATCCCATCACATATTTGCCCATTTTGCACTCTGATCTACAACTGTTGTCAGTCAAACAGAAAATCACTTCCAAATGGAGAAAAAAGACATTTAAGACAACTGCAGTTTACAACAAGCCTTCCCAAATGCTTGTTTATCTTGCTGACTGTTAAAGAACCCTGGATGTATTTCTATTTGAAGGTAAAGGCTTTCAGTTCCAGTTTATAAATGGCTCAAGACATTACTAGACAAACCAAAATAAAGAATTCTGTAGAGGTTTTTTTCCCTTTGCTTTCACTGAGGATCCTAAAACAGGAAGGCCACCTTGATGCTAAGAGGTTTGGTTGGTTTTTTTTTTTTGGTATGGCATATTTTCCTACACTATTTCTCTTTCCAGGGTGTGCTGAAGGTTCGGTGACTGTCTTGCTTTTCTCCGTCTCTGCATGGATATGCCCCTTGCCCTGTGTAAACACTGCAAAGACACATTGTGCTTTCAGAGGACTCGGCAGGTGCCTCACCCAAAGCGTCAGACTTGGCCCCACTTTAACAGAAGTGTTCATGTGCTTAAACTTGCACCTGAGCTTAAGGACCTTGCTGAGCTGGCTCCCTGGCTCTCAAGCACCCTCATGATTACTTTCCTACACAGCCCCATGACTTTTGGGACATTGTTTCTCCTCCAGGTGATCCCATTTTCTCAACGAGGAATCCCACAGTCACACGCCCTGTCTGTCTGCCCCACTGTGGATCCCCGTGTCCCTAACCTGTACCCATCTGGCACCTCCCTTGCACTGAAGACTTACTGGCATTAACATCACAGTGCTGCAAACAGCTTAAGAAGTACCTGAGGATGAAACAAGAAAAATCTGGAATTTGCAGCCACTATGTTTCTATGGAGTATTCAACAGTGTTTACTGCAGAAGAGACTGCGAGAATTAGTATTATGTAAGAACATGTTTAGGCTGCAATCTGGGCAGTTATATTTTTAACTCTATTTAATGAGGTTAATGGCTTTTCCCCAGTTCAAAGACAGAGGTCCTCTCTTTCTTCCTCTGTATCCCTCAAATCCATGAGTTCATGTCAATGAATATCACTTCTGTTGTTTTCTTTGGTACCAATGAAATAGTCTATTCCCACACATCAGCATATGATTCTTCCTTATTTTTTAATTTACTGTACTCTGTGAATTTCAGCAAAGGAAATGTAAGAATGCAAAAAACCCAAACGAAACCAAAAAGGCTCTAGCTTTTTTCAGTGCATTGTGATCCCAAAAAGACAGTTTGGAGTTGAACTGTCAGACTACCCTCCTGGATCAAACTCAATAGATAATTTTCCCTTTCCAGGATTAGGCCTTCATACAGCCATCCCTTTCTTTTCTTTTTCCAAGTAATCCTTGCTATTTGCTTACATCATGCATTTATTTTCCTAAAGTGTTGCTCTGATTTTCCATAAAGGTAGACATTGCTGACTGACCACCACAGTCCATCACATGTATCGTAAAGGATGACTCTGAACTCAACTATGGCCTCTCATTTCTATCGCAGTGCATTTTATATGCACACTTCAAAAAACACATGATCTCAAATTGGATTTTTCTACAGATAAGCAGCTGGACACACCATGCCACACTCACTGATGGAAAAAAAAAAATGTTTAGCTTGACATAATTACCTCAACCATTGACCATAATGCCCAATGAGAACCCTTCCATTATGTGACATCCCTGGAGGCATATCCGCCCTTCAACCATGCAGGCATTTTAAAGCCTCTGGGAGCTGTACAGTCAGTCTGCATGCTGATCTATGATGAGTAAATGTTGCTCCAACAGCTTTTGTCACTGCTAATTTACTCGCTTTGTTTGTTTGCTTGAGGTTTTAATAATAGTATTAAAAGTCTTTGCTCCTGGTGTATTTGACATTGTGCCATTGGTCCATTAGGATTTGGTTGAGTGTTGTGCATTGTTTTTAATTTGCATTCACAGTATGCTCTGTAATAACTCCCTCTGAATTCTAGCAATGGATGCTGTGAATTTGTATTAACAGCAGCGCTGTTTTGTGCAACTGTAGTGAAATTCTTTGCAAAAGAATATTAACACATCATGTCCTTTAGCAAAGGAGATCAGAGTTTCCAAATAACAACAGAGACTTGTCTTAGCAAATTGTTCGTGGGCTAATTGTAATGGAAAGATTTCAGCTTGGAGGGAAATCATTGACACAAGTGACAGTCGATGCCAAAAGTTTACATGGTTTCAAAAAGCAATTAGACACAATTATAGAAGAAAAATCCATGAAAGGCAACTAAACACACAGCTAGCTCTGGTTCAGAAATTCCCTGAGCCATTGATTGCTGGAAGCTGAGAAAGAGTCCGTCCTAAGGATGGATCACTGCACAGTTCTTCCCTAGGACTCTGCTACTGGGCACTGTCTGAAGAACACACTGTTCTAGTCTGACCCTTTATCATGGTGTCATATTAAGATGTCTCAAGGCTAAGAGCCTTTAGGAAGAAAAGAGAATGGTGAAAAAAAAATAGCCTCCCTTCAGGTTAACAACTTCAAAGTTTTGGGGTTTCTGCATTAAAATCCTGCTTTGTATCTAATTGTAATTCAGACCTTCTTGTCCCCAGCAGCTTCCCTTGGAAAAGCATACACACCAGACTGCACTACTGTCACAGGCACATCAGTGCCTGCACTGCCCTCAGTTGAGTGAAGGCTTGCACAGTGGCTGGCATTAGAGCACTCATTTTCAGTAGTTACTGGCCTGGGCTTTGCTTATGCTACAAGATGCATTTTTGGTAATGAGCGTTTATCTGCCATGGGGCTGGATCACGATTGCTAAAGAGGAGAAGCTGGTTTCTCAGTCAAACTGAATAAAGAAATCTGGTGAAGCACACACAATACAGTACTCTGACAAATAAAAAACCACAGTTTACAACAGTGAAAAATTTGTTAATTTTCTGCAGAAGAGGCAAGTCCTCCTGTTGGTTAGAGCACAGTGCTATTAACACCAAGGTCGTGGGTTTGATCCCCTCATGGGCCATTCACTTAAGAGCTGGACTCGATGATCCTTGTGAGTCCCTTCTAATGCAGAATATTCTGTGATTCTGTAAGTATGACATCTTACGAGACTCTGAGAAACTTGAAGATTTCTCTACATGCCCTGATTTTGTTTTCACTCTGACCTTCTCTGGAGGGTGAACAGTGCCTGACTGGATGAGTCATCACTGGCACACTTGACAAACATTTCAAACCCAGGGTACAAATAGCTGCTTTTAAATACCTAATACTTCAGCTACTTTCATGTAGATCTTAACGGACTGTTTGCTACCTGAAATTAGTTATTAAATTATTATTTTAATAAAGCCTAATTTGTAAGTTATGGGCCACAAAATCCTGTCCTCGAAAAATAATGAAAAACGTTAGGGCAAGGTAAAAAGCTAGCAGCAACAGCCACACAAGGTAATTACTGGGTTTGCACTTGACTTTTTGTTTTTGTTTTTATGGGGTATAGGAATGCACTGCTTTTTTCCAATTTTCTTTTGTGAAATGATTGGGACAATTTGATGTCCTGGAGTTTGGCAGACGGCACCTCAGTTTTTGCTGCTTATCGTTTTGTAGAACCATGTTGCCCAAAACTGTGGGTGGAAATAAACGAAGAAGTTGTGAAATGCAATGAACCAATGACTTTTTCCCAGTTTGAAACACATATGTTTCGGTTTTGTGAATTTGTTGGAAATTTTTTTGCTAAAAGTGCAGACATTAGTGACTACACTAAAAATACCAAAATAGTCGTCTCGCACCAACGCCTCGCTCTGGGGTCTCTCATGCTTTGGCACAATGTGGGACTCCAGCTTCACTGAATATTTTTAGTTTCTTTCTCTTCCTAATTGTAACAGTCATCTCTCCTCCTATTTGCAATAACTAATATCGCTGACAGCCATTGCTTAGATGAGAAGGCAGCACTAGGAAAGCATTTAATGAACATTAATTGCTTCTTAATATGATTTAGCTGCTGGAAATAAGAAGGCTAAACTAGCTCCATGTGACCGGCAGCCCTACAGGCACCTCCACCAGACTCCTTTCGAGATGCAATCCTGCCAACCTGGGGGGGCAGCAAGCTATTCATGGATGATACCCAAAGCTGCATTTTGCTTTTCCAAATTAGCAGCTAAGCAGGGTTGTAGACACTCAGCAACAAAGTCATGATGATACCACCTGGCTGATTAGTGATCTCTTCCTTCTGTGCAAGCCAGCAATTATCAATTCCCGCTGACTTCAGAAGCTAATGGAAATCAGAGGATGGGGGATGCTAGGATGCAGCAGCTTCCAGCTGTGAGGAGGAGGACGAGATGGGACACAGACTCTGTGTACGCTGTTACGTCTCTGTCTTTTCCTGTGTGGCATCTTTGGCACCTGTGCCTTGATCATTTTGACCCTCAACATTACAGTAGCTGACATCATCGCTTCTGACAGGACGCCATGTAAGAGAAACTTGGTCTTTCGAAACCAGAGTTCCTAAATTTGAATCTTGATATACCATGGATTCTCATCTCTCCCTTTAGCCACTAGAGAGGTCACTTAACCTCTCTACTAAGCTGCTCTGCCAGGAAATTAAGGCTGGTAAAACTTAAAGATACTGTGACAATCAATCAATACATGTTTGTAAAGTTGTTGTTAAACAACAAGCACCAAGTGCCAAGTCTAATTTAAACAGATATGATTTATAATCTTCCCATTTTCTTTGCAAGAACTTTATATGACACAAAGATTAACCTTCTGATCTTGGAAAAAAAAAATCTTTATGGGTATTATAGACTAGTGTTGGCAGCAGACCTCTAACTTGAAATACGATGTCCTCACTGACATCACTAAATAACCCATGGATTAGCTGACAGTGATACTTCAGGGCTCATGGGAAAACTGTATTGCAGAGGGAAATAACAGTGATGGAAAAAACCCAAATTTTTTTCTGGGCTGTAATTCTTAGTCTTCTTTCATTCAGAGCTAAAACTGAATACAACTAGACTGTCTAAAATAAAAGATTTATTGTTTTACATAGAGTATTTAATGGATATTAGGAAATAGTTGATGCTATCCACTAACATAAGCAGGAGCCTTCAAGTTTTACAGAGGTAATGGTGGGATTGAAATTTCTAGTATCTGCTGATCACTGAACATATATAGGTAGGTTGAAAAGCTTGACTGTTGGCCCCTACATGTTCATATACAATGCCACCTGGTTTTATAGGACAAACCTGAAGCAAGCTTTTGGGAAGTGGTGATGAACATCTTCATGTTCAAGACATTTATGATTCACAACAATCACAAACTTCTTCAGGAGTTCAGAAGTCTTTACACTGGCTTTGTTTCTTTATTACAACTAAGCACCTCAAAGCCAAGAAGACAACTGAGCTGTGCTCGCAGGGGGACTGTGCACTGAGCCATCCAGATGCCTGCTACCCTGGGACACCAGCCAGCGGCTTCTAGCTCCCTCCCACCAGCACCCACAGCACTGCTCACCAGCGAGCTAATGAATGCCCCAAAAAATCATCAGGTATTTCCCTGCATACCCCATCACAGCTGGTGCTGTGCTCTTCCTCTGATGCATCGTAGCCATGCTCCTTCTGTCATACCTAACCGCTCACGGTATCAAGTCCGTGTTGCTTTATTATTAATATAGCTGCAGCAGTGCTCTTACTTTCAGGCTTTCCAGCCATTGTTTAAGAACAGAAAAGCAGCAGCTCCAAGGCTTAAGGGAATGCTCACAGATACAGAAAACAGGAAGGACAGGGAAGAATCTGTGAAAACAATGTGTCAGCTGGCTCATGATTGAAAGGCTGCTGTAAGTCATAGCATCTCTACCACTCACTCTTTTAATAAAGGGGGCCCAATTAATGGCACCTTGTCACTTTACTAGGTTTCTCATACGGAAGGCTGGCTCCTGAAAGCAACATTGATTGCACCATGAGGTAGAGATACAAGCTTACTACAGAAACATTTCTTTATCAAAACCTCTACATAGACTAATAGAATGTTTTAGGTTGGAAGGGACCTTAGATGTCATCTAGTTCCAAGGCCCTTGCAGAGACAGGAACACGTTCCTCTAGACCAGGTTGCTCAGAGCCCCATCCAACCCGGACTTGAACACTTCCAGGGTTGAGGCATCCACAACTTCTCCGGGCAACCTGTTCCAGTGCTTCACCACCCTCATAGTAACGAATGTCTTCCTAATATCCAATCTAAACCTGCCCCCTTTTTGTTTAAAGTCATTCCCATTTGTCCTATCACTACAGGCCCTTGTTAAGGAATCCCTCTCCAGCTTTCTTGTAGGCCCCCTTCAGATACCAGAAGGCTGCAATGAGGTCCCCCCAGTGCCTTCTCTACTCCAGGCCGAACAACCCTAACTCTCTCAGCCTGTCTCCGGATCACAGGTGCTCCAGCCCTGCTCCCATCACCTTCCTGCCCTCCTCTGGACTCTCTCCAACAGGTCCACGTCCTTCTTACGTCGGGGACCTTGGAGTACCCTAGGTGGGGTCACTTTTATACAGTGCACGACACGTTGCCTATTTTTAATTAAGAGCTATTATAGTAGCAGTGACTTCACCGCTACGGCCACGGGGCAGGGTCGGTTACCCTTGCCGGGTAAGCCCCGCACGCTGCTCCCGCCGCCGTCCCGCACGGCGCCCCCTTCCCCTATGAAAGTTCGGGCAGCTTTAACTCCCTCGCACTGCTGGGCGAGCGCCCCTCCGCCTTCGCAACCGAGAGCCGCCCCGAGCGCCGCTCCGAAGGCCGCCCCGGTCCTGCCCTCACGCCGGGCGGCTCCCCGAGCCCGGGCAGGGCCGGGCGGGCCGGGCCCCGAGCGGCGGCCGCGGTGTGAGGCAGGAGGGGGGCCGATGGCGGCGGCGCAGGGCTGCGGGCGAGGGGCGGAGCGCAGAGACCCTGTGGCTGCCATGGCCGCCTCCCCCTCCCCGCAGCCTCCCTTAAATACTATGGGGCGGCCGTAGCTGCGGCGGGTGCCGCTGCCGAGCGCACCATGCGGGCTGTCATCGCCTTGGCCGCGGCGCTGGGCAGCCTGCTGCTGGGCGGCTGCCTCCTGCGCCTGGGCGGCCAGCAGCCCCTCCGCGCCAGGTAGGGCGGCCGGGGGGCCTCGCCCGCGCTCCGGGGGCGGCCGGCGAGGGCGGGGGGAGCGGGACGAGCCCCGCGGGGCGCGGGCGGTGCGGGGCGCGGTGCCCGGGGCGCGGGCGGTGCGGGGCGCGGGGGTTCGCGGCGTGAGAGCGGGTCGCGGGGAGGAGAGCGGCGCCGGCCGCGCCGGGTGATG
>JAWMRA010000078.1:18927745-18941895 GCA_035584735.1 Pseudotriccus pelzelni
CGCTCCGGGGTCGGCCGGCGAGGGGGGGGGGAGCGGGACGAGCCCCGCGGGGCGCGGCGGAGCCCGGCGCGGTGCCCGGGGCGCGGGCGGTGCGGGGCGCGGGGGTTCGCGGCGTGCGAGCGGGTCGCGGGGAGGAGAGCGGCGCCGGCCGCGCCGGGTGATGTTCCTTCGCTGGTTCCGACAACTTTGTTTTCCCGTCTCGCTTGCCAGGGGCTGGCAGGAGGAGGAGGCAGGAGTAGCTGCTGTCACGCCGAAAGTGATGCGAGCCCTGAGGTCGCCCCTGACGCCCCTTCCTCAGACCGAGAACAGGTACGGGCTGCCCGCCCGCAGGTGGGTCCATGAGGACAGGTCTGCAGAAGCAGAAATTCACCTTCGCTCCAGTTCATTCTTCCTTTTGTTTTGGCAGCTTAATCAGAGAGAGCGTTAGAGGTTATTAGAAAAAATGAGTCTGCTTTAACTGTGATGAATTATTTGCTCTTGGGCTCTTTTAATGACGGCTGTCACTCTGACATTGGTTTTGAGCCCAATAAAATGTTGCATAGAGCAGTTTTGTTAATGTACAATGCAAAAGGTTCTTGCTGAATGGCATGTTCCAGGTATCTTTTATTCTTCTTTCCAGGAAGGTGGAGCTGGAGCTGGGTAATACTGTTACTGGTTTTGTAACGTGTATTTAGTTATAAATACAGATTTCTCGTTTAAAATCCATAGAGTGAAGGTGAGACATATGAAGCCTTTTTAATTTGCTGTGGCATCTTACATCGTGGGAGCCCTTTCACTTGATCCTATGTCTTGATCTTTACATCAGTGCAGATCTTTGCTTTACAGCCTGTTATTTTACAATGTGAAGTTTAATAGGATGATAGCTGGTAAAATTAGCTGGGAAACAAGTCGTGTCTTACACGCAGGCTACTGTTGTTTTCGTGCTCTTGAGTCTTCACACACCGTAAGAAAACTAATAGTGCAGAAGAGGGTGGTGTAATCCACACATGAAATAATAAGACGTAAGAAGTAGTTTGCAAACATTTCTTGCTATTTTCTTTTACTTTATATGGCCTTTTTAACATTGCATTTGAATGACTACTATACTTTGAGATAACCACCTGATAAAAACTAGAAAGAACTTAAGAATTGCATCTTCCATGGTAACTGGGATATCCTGGTTGTGCTGAATTCAGTGATGACAGTGCAGTTAACCTTATTGAGGACATCATCTCACCCAGTTTACCCAAATTTGAGTGCTTTGCCTAAGTGAGCGCAAGTGATGTTAGTAACCATTGCAGTGTGCCCTAATAGTACATTTCTTACACATTTCCAATGAGAGACCCTTTTGCTCCCTGCCTCAAAATGAGAGTTTTCACAAGCTGTAAGTTTATAGCATCTTTCAAAATTAGAGTGAAACAAAAGGAAGAGGAACATTTGGAAAATTCTGTCTGCTGTTATGTGCTTCTAGCCTGCTTCTCTTTCCTGTGCTCATTTTTCCTGTTCCTTTTTTCTCTTCTTTTCCACTCTTTATAATGTGTTGGTTTTGCAGTATGTACTCAGTTCTTCTTTCTTTTTTTAACTGTCACCTCATTCTTCTCTCCACTCTGGTTTGGGTTATGTCTGTGGTTTTTCCCTGGCCTGTCTTCTCACACTCATCCTTGCTAGTTTCTGAGCTACATCTCCTTCCACCCAGCTCTGTGAGCTAAACCATGGAGTCAAGTTGACTAGAAATGCTGGCAGAGAGCACTTCAGAGAACAGTCTAGCTAATTCCCATCTGCTGTTAGTACTCTCACAACTGGAGCAAAGAAAATGGAAGCAACACATACCAAAGAGAGCTGAAAATCCATGGCATGATTTTAACCTCTGTAAAAAGGCAAGTGAGCTTGAGATTTTTAAATATGGTTTTTTCTTTATTCTACTTGGAGGATTTTAGCACCAATTTAGATCTATTTTTGATCAAGCTGAAATTGTATTTCTTATGACTAAATGACTGCAAAAGTTTGACAAGTAAATAGTTCATCAAAAGAAGTTGCATTTTACTCTAGCTCTTATAACTGCAGTGTCTTTGGAGGAATGGCTTGCCAGCTAAATCCAAGAGTGGATGTGCTTTCTTACCTGTGTGACTATACTCAGTAAGCTGGCCTGACAAGAGTTTGTGGTGCATCTCTGGCATATGAGGAAGGTCAGAGAGCTTCTGGACTGACCAGGAGCTGTTACTTAATCCAGAGAGCAGCTAGACTGGGCAGGGAGCCATACTGGAGAGGTTTGATCCAGCCAGGCAGCAGCTGGACTAGGCCTGGCTAAAGGCCATACTGGAGAGGTTTGATCCAGAGAGCATCTGGACTCATTCAGGAGATTCAGATCAATCCCTCAGTGATGGAGACGAATGGTCTGGACAATAGAAATTAGGTTCCAGTTTGCAGTGGGGTTTTGCTGCAGTATCCACGAGCACATCAGAAGAACAGGAGTTCCTTCTTGAAATAGGTTGTACAAGGGTTAATACAATCTCTGAGTTGCATGAGGCTATGTTAGTATATTGATGCATAAAACTAGGAACTATCTATTGGTCCAGACTTCCCAAAGTATGGTTCTCTTAAACTACCCTGATCATTTGAATGGCACAGCTGTATTATTGACAGGAATGTCCTTTTCTGCGTAAGAGTATGTGCATGGATATGTCTAGGAAAGAAAAAAGAAAAAAATCAAACCTGGTTGTTATCCTTCTTGATCTCTCACTATAAGTAATCTACACAATCTTGACAGTCACCAGCTAATCTTCTTATCATGATTTACTTTGCTTTGGAGGCATATTTGTAACCAGACATCTCCTGAAGAATCGCTAAGGTCCTATTATTCTGTTGCCTCACAGTATTGAAAGCTAATCTGATCTTTTACTTTGAGTAATTCTTTTAAAAGGATAAAACAGAGAGATGAAAGGATGAAAAGCAAGGAATTGGATCAGACTGTCATAGGTATTTAGGCAGCTATTATGCGCAGCAGCGTTTAATTACGTGGTGACCAGGCACCTAAAGCTCTCTGAAGATCTGCGTCTTAATAACCTTGAAGATCCTCTTACAGGACACTCCTTACCACTTTTTCTTGTTAAGTGTTAGATAACTTGAGCAATGTGACTGCCCCTAGAGTGTGACGTCCAGTTTTTGCTTGGGTTTATTTCCCAGCCTGTTAGTAGGGTTTTCTTACTGAAAAAAGGCCATTGTTAGTAAGATTTGTCTAATAGTCCCCAGATTTATTCATGAAATCAGTATCATTTACACTGCAATACTGTTGTTTTCTGGGAAATTCTCATGTCTCTGCTTAATACCACCCTCTCAATTTTTAAGCTGTAACTGCCAGTACAGTTTAAACTTTTGTAAGCCAACAGTACAATCAAAAGAAGTAGTCTTGCACTTTTCCCACCTTTAGACACTTGGTTTTCTCTTCCACCATCCTTCCCTCCTCAGCTGTGTCTGTGCTAGCATATTCGTTTGTGTAGTCACAGCATTAGTAGCAAATCAGAAATCTCAGTTCTTCTAGTGCTTATCAGGGGAAGGTGACAATAATAAGAGGAGATCGGCAGTCTTTTCTTTGTTACGAGGCCCAGGATGTGCTGTGTTAAGTGTAGACAGAAATTCTAGCTCCTTTTGTACTGCTGAGAATATATAGCAGATAAATAATGCTAGCTCCTGCAAGGGAAGTGAAAATAATTTTCTCAAGCACTATTTGTATATCCTCTATGTACATGTAACAGCAAGGCAGCAGTACCCTGAAGAACTGACCACCATTACTCTGTTATTCTGTTTGTGTTGCCAGTTGTATTCACTTACTATTTCTGTGGCTTACTCTGTTTTTGCATGTCCAAGGCAAGCACAGTGTAGAGACTGTTGGGGTAATTGAACAGTGGGAGGAAGTGACTGAGAAGCTGTGAGTAAACAAGTTAGTATTAATACAGTGTTCGGTAGTGTTGATTTCTCCAATTCCTCTTTTATCAGCAGATCTTTATGAAGGCCTAGGAAATAAAACAGCTATACTTAATTAACTGTGCTACAGAGACCTGTACATTCTGTCTCCTGTCAAAATATTGCATTTGGGCACTCAGAAGGGAAAGAAGAGACTGGCTAATACCTCAGTTATGAACAGTAGCCTCGTGTATTGCACAAATAATTTGCTACAGTTTAGATTAGTCAGCAGTGGTGTCCACTTCACTAATATTACTGCTCTCTTAGTATTTTGTCCCTTCATTCCCAAGTGATGCATGCAGACGTATTCTAGGAGCACATTTTAAACACGTCTCTTGTATTAGTTTTGTCTAAATGAATAGGTGTTCAGTTGAAAGCTGCTGCCAGGACATACTTATGTTCTGACAGTGGTAAAAGGTTTCCCAGACTTTCTGTTTACTTGGTCCAAGTGAAACTGCTCTGTCATTCTGTCTATTGTGTGCTATTGTAACATGATTTTAGTGTAAGTACCTTTTTCTTTTCACTTTACCCACCATGAGGCTCTGAATGTTGCTTGTCATGTTACCTGCCATGGGGTTTATGGATTTTATAAATAAAAAGGATCTGATAGTATGTATAACTCTTGTGAATGCACTGGAGGGTCTTCCAAATAATTAAAAAATGCAACTTGTCTTAAAGACCTGAGTTAACATTTCTTGGATAAGCAAAACCTCCATGGGAACTCGAACGAGGATAGTAGGATCAATCTCTTTCACAGTTACTGTGATTAATGTCTCAAGACAAGTTCTTACTCCCATGGTTTGATAAAGCCATTTTTATGGTCCATTTCACCAGGAATTTAAATTGTGTATTGCCTTATTAATCAAGGTGTTTTGAATTTTAAAAACATCACTATATTCTTATCTGATTAATCTGAAATAGTGTCAAAGACAGAACACTTAAAAGCACCCTTCCTCGGGAAGTATGGATTGCATTTTTTTAATAGTATTCAACTAATAGATGATGTGATTCAAATATAAATCAGTCACTTCAAGGGGAGAGATTAAGACAGAAGGTATTCACAATCTGGATAGTGTTATTGAGTGCCCCTTTGGTAGAAAGATATGAATGTGCAGTTTTGCATGCACAAGTTATCCTTTTTAGCTGGAGATGCCCATCGGGAACATGTTTAGAGTTCCTGTGCTGCTTCAGACACACAAGAGCAGGAAGCTATAAAAAAGAAAGAGCAACAAGTAGATCTGCTGGGAGTGGAGTGAATAAAGCCAATGAGTGGGATTATCCCTTACTTTCAATGTAGACTTATTACGGAGGTGAAATTCTTGTTGCTTTCACTACTGTCATACAGTCCAGTTATGAGCTCTTTGAAAATCTCATCCCATGTTCCTTCAGTTGTTTGGAAACGGCTGATTTTGTGGGAATTCTAGAGGAGTGGTCTTGCAGTCTTGGGCATATATTTGTTATGGTACAATATACAGCACTATATTTCCTTTTTCCATCTGCCTTTTTTTTTTTTTCTTTACCTACCATTCATCTATCTTATGCCCATCCCTTTTCCTACTCTGATAACCAAAGTCAACCCCGAACAGTTTTGTTTTTAAAGCGTTTCCTTTTGCTTTCCCTCCCTGCTTCCCCAGAATTCCATGTTAACTGATGTACCTCTCTGGTAATTCCCTGCACTAAGGCTCCATATGTCTCAGGACTGATTGCTACAGGGGCAGCAAAAGGGACTATAGGCTTTCCATATAGTTCCTCTGTTTCTTATTCTAAAGGTGGATGTGATCCTTGTCTTAAAAGAAGTACAGTTTAAAGATCTGCTGTTTTCCTGAGAACAAGATATAGAATCAAAACATGCTGATAAATATGGCACATGGTCTTAATCTACTGTGGATTTATTAAAGTACAGATGGTGTACTTTCTGAGTTCCTAGAATTACCATAGGAAGTATGTGGTCCTCAAGCTGCTTGTATATGATTAAAAAAACCCCCTGTTTTTCAGATTTTGGCCAATGAGGTTGGCTTTGAGAGCATCTAAACCCTAAGGGAAATGCAGCTGAAATTTCCCTATATCGTCAGTTTTATGAGTTCTAGCCAACAGAATATAACAAGATTTCTATTTCAAGTTCTCATTTAGCTTAATAGTTTGCAAAATTAGTTGAATGTAGGCTGTTACGTGCATTATTAGACATATTATCTAATTTCATTGCAGAAGTTTTAACGCAGTTTTAAGTATTGAACAAAGACTGTCATCCACTAGGTCAGGTAAATTCATTTAGTGATAAATGTTGCCTAGCATAATTGTCCTGAGCGATCAGGAATTTAATCTGAGTCTGATGTCTGCACAACTCTGCCATGAATAATGCAGTGGAAGTCTGGACTGCCCCTTGCACACCTCTCTTTATCTGAATGCAAGAAGATTTCACTCGTGAAGCAGAGGCCACTCTGACAGGGAAACATAAATTTAGAAATTTAACTTTTAATAGAATGAGTCATTGTTTTGCATTGTCTTGCACATAAAAGATCTTATTTTCATACCTTTTTCACTATATGAAAAGCATTGAGTAAATTTTGTGTGGAAAAAGCCACAGAAGAAGCATTTCGGTGATCTGCAATGTGTCTACATTATACGAATAAACAATTTTGATTAAAATGCCTGTCTAGTTTTCCCTACAGCTGTGTCATTTTAACCAATCTTTACATGTGTCATGGAGAGGGAAGGAAAGACTCCTTGTTCCTTTTTTCTTCCCTTGATGGCTGTAAAAGTGATAGTGAGGATTTAATGACAAAATGCTTTTTTTTTTTCTCTGAATTCTTCCTCTTTTAGTTTTTCAATTCTTGAAAATGTGTGCATAAAAACCTAGTTACTTATTAAAAAAAATGAGGCAACTCGCTTGTGTTGATCTTACATTTAAAAGGACTAAATGTCTGTTGAGCAAAGCTTGTATTGAGAGAATATTTATTCATAGCTCCAGAGATCTCAGGACATAAGTTACTAGGAAGCTGCAAGGGCATGGTAATGATTCTCTGCACCCAGCTGAAACCCACCCCTGAAAGAATGTTGGTTCTCCACCAATGCCTGGAAATGCACCTCTCGGGAGCTGATCGGAACTAACGCCTGCTCTGACTTGGTCATCCTGGCAGGCTTCGTGTATTAAAGAAGGTCTCCTCTGACCAGCTGTGGCTCAGGAAGGCTGGGGCCACTTCTCAAATCAGCATCCAACATGTTAGGCTTTAGTTATAATGAAAGACTTATTTGCAGCACTAACACACACTTGGCTTATATCGATAGTTCTTTTTAATTTATTTATTTATTTTTTAAGATGCTACTAAACTTTGCCTGTAGCGATTTCTCTTACTTCGAGCTGCAACTGCAGAATAAGAATTTGAGGTTACTGTGTTAAAGAAGCAAGAGAGAGGAAACATAATTTAGTGCTAACTAAATTTGTTTGGGAACTGGAAAGGGCCTACCAGGTTCTTCAGGGCCTACCAGAACCATTCAGGCCAAGCTGCAATAAACCTGTGTGCATAAATGGCATAGGCAGAATATTTGTTGGCACTTGCTGTGTGAGGTCTGCTGAGTTGTTAGCTTTGAACTGTGTGCTCTGAGAGCCTTCTGCCATTTGTATGTCACTCTTTGAGAAGGAGTTAAATAGGGAGCTGTATGCAGAGACAGCCAAGGAGCTCCCAGTAGGCAGTGTGAGCTGTTACTATAAAGTCACTGCAGAACTGAAAGGACAGAGGTGTATGTTATGTTGTCTTACCAATGCCCTCAACGAGGGGTGTGCAGACTGGATACTTCCTTAGGGGCACTAAGTGTATACTGTGAAGAAGTTCTTGGTGTTGGAAAGAAAGGAAGAGAGCTGACATCTCTCCTCTGCAGCCTACATCCCATGTGAATTGCTCCTGTGAAGTGACTGATTCACGGGAACATTCATGTGCAGTGGAAAGAGAAGGAAAGATGGTCCATCCTTTTCCTCCCTTTAACTATGAACATGACAGTCAGTTCAACAGCAAAATAAACAAGCATATGTTCTTCTCTTTCTTCTTCGGTCATTCTTCTCATTTGAAGTGTTTAAAAAGAGAAGGCTGAGGGGACCCTATTGATACCTGAGGGGAGAGTGCAAAGAGGATGGATCCAGTTTCTTCTTAGAGATGCTCAGTGATAGAACAGAGGCAGTGGGCACCAACTGAAACACAGGAGGTTCCCTCTGAACATCAGGAAACACTTCTTCACTGTGAGAGTGACTGAGCACTGGCACAGGCTGCCCAGGGAGGTTGTGGAGTCTTCATGCTTGGAGATATCCCAAAGCCATCTGGACACAGTCCTGGGCCACTGTCTCTAGGTGGCCCTGCCTAAGCACGAAGATTGGACCAGGTGACGTGCAGAGGTACCCTCCAACCTCAGCCACTCTGTGATTCTGTGGCTTGAAATGGCATCTTTCCCAAGTAAGGTCTTCAAAATCAGCCTGTCAGAAATCTTGTTGCTAAGTTGTCTCCGTGTTTTAACAGATGAAGGCAATGGAGTTTTGGTCCATTTCACTAAAAGCAGTGATGGTTCAGAAGCAGAGTGCATTGTGTACAAAGCAGGAAGACCCTTTCTCTTAGTTGTGAGTGCCTCGGTACAGAAATGTCTCAGTTCTCTGTTTCTAGGAACAGCATGAGTTCTGTTCTCTACTGCAACTCAGCCAGGAGTGAATGACACAGCATCTCTGTCTTCTGTGTTACTACTTGTGTTTTGGACAAACAGGTTACAATGTCCAAGTGCTCTGTAAATAGTGAATCAGTGGAAAGAACCAAAAAGGACAAGGAGGTGGCAGGGAGGAAGATGGTGAGGGGCAAGGAGAATAAAAATGCTGGAAGAAAAATCTTCGTGATAAATGGCAATCCACACAGCAGAAGGCTGATGCCAGAAGAGGATGATTGTATGAGATGGAACATAGATAGGGGGTGAACTGAGGTGAATGCAATAAGACCTTTGTATCTCAGTCATTTAGTAATTTACATCTCCGTCTTCTACCAGGGCTGCCAGAACATGAGGACCACACAGGAGTTTGGTGAAAATAAGACAGGAACTAGAGATCAGGATCTGGCACTTGCCTTAGTTCCTTTTACAAATATTTACCCTCTCTGTGTAAATAAAGAATAAACAAGGCAGGAAGTATTACACTCCAGTCAGTAAGTTAAGGTCCAAGTACAAAGATCCGCTTCACCTGTGGTGTTTTCTGTACATATTATTTTGGCTCTGACATTTGAACATTGCATTTCATTAACAACTTTAGGAAATCATACCTGCTAAATATTTTACTAGTGAATATTTCAAATATCTTCAAAACATAATGTTCAAGATGCTTCCCATTTAATTTATTTTTTTTAAAATTACATTTGCCGATTACAGTGTAAAGCACAAAATATAATTCCGACTATGAAATAGGGGTCTTCCAAATAATTGAACATTTTATAGTTTCTAGCAGCAAACTCCCCTTTTATAACAAGAGCTTCACAAAAGCAGTCAATAAGATTTGTTTGGTAATGTTTTCAGCTAAATCAACAGTTATTAATCTTATTGTCATAGCAAAGTAAACGTGACAGCATTGTTAGAATATGTTCTCTTTTTTAAAGTTTGTTGCTTTATCTCCTACTCCCCTCCCCTTTTTAACAGAACAACTGCTAATAAAAATGGAATTTACCAGTTTGAACAGGCTTCAAAATGTAAGGCAATTCAGGACAACATTTTGTCATCATCTATCAAGAAGAAAAGGTAGGTGTTTTCTGTGCTTTCTGCTTTGTTTGTTTTAAATAGAAGGATAAGAGATTGTCCTTTTTACATAACTACTTATATATTCCTGTGGAGCTATACAACAGGAAACTGAAATTGTTCAACCAGTATTTTCTGAATTTTTTTTCTTATACATGGATAAGATTTATTCAAGGTTGGATTTAATTTTTTTTTATTATTTTAACAACATAAATCAACAAAATTTCTCCTTGTCAGTTAGCAACACTATATTCCAAGTTGTTCCCCCCAAAAATTGAGTAGAATCTGTTAGGTCACTTTAGAAAGGGATGCTTTAGAGAGTGACAAGAATTTGAGCAGGGCTGATACCAAAGTTGGGGGATTTTCCATGTCAGAAAAAGAACAGCAAGTTGAAACTCAAAAAAATTTTCGGTCCTCTCCTCATTCTCTCTTTTCATTTAAAGATCTTTCACCTGTTTCTATCTCCGTATTTCCAACAATCTCTCTTACTGTTATTATTTCTCTATTTATTTCTTCTTTCCACCCGCCTCCATTCTCTATAATGTCTTCTGCCATGAATATTCCGCCTCATCAGCAACACTGTCATTAACATTTTTACTCTTGAAAGGTGGAACACCACTATGTTACTGGTGCACTGCTAGTGAGAACTGAAACATGGACTGGAAAACAGAGGTCAGAGAAAGAATGCTGAACACTTGAGTGTTTAACAGCAAGATAAGGATGACCAGTCACTCTATTGCCTTCAAAATCCACTTAGTAATATATCAGTGCTGTTGTTTATCCCATACATTACAAAGTTGTACAGACTGCAACAATGGAGATGAGCTCTTCATATTGAGAGCATTTTGGAGCTGAAATTATAGGAGAAACTTCACAAAGTGTAAGATGTTTATTCTGTGGCTAAAGAGAAAGAAACTGGACCGTTTAATGAGGCAAAAGAGGAATTGAGAAACGGATGCTTGGAGTGAGGGAGCAAGGGATTGCTTTTTGCCATGAATATTGTAGCTATTGCCCCTCACTGAGAGGAGCTGCAGGGATCTTTGTTGCTTTTTCAAGGTGTGACCCATGGACATGGTATATAAATGCTTTATATTGCAGTTCCAGACTTTCAGGGACATTCTGGATGCTCTTGCCTCTTAAGTTGGCAGAAAGGGAAAAAATTACTACTTTAAAGCTTGTCAAATGATTTGATAGTAAAAAATGCTATGTAAGTGGGAAGTTATTATTATAGCAGGTATGTGCTGGTGGTGATAAAATGCCTGAAATACTGAGTTTGACTGGCAGTTTTCCATTTTTATTCTAGAGCAAGCCCTGTGCACACTCTCCTAAGGGTTTTTAAAACTGATAGCTTTTTAGTAGTAGTAAAGTGTCCAAAGGCAAAATGGATCCTCCCTTTCTCTTGCATATACTGCCATTGTATTTCTTATTTGGTTTTTTTTCTTGAAGATAAGCTACTAAGTAGGAATATATCCTTTTTTCACTCTTGCTGCTCAGTCTTCTTTCTAATTCAAATAGTTTTTTAACAAGTAGGTGTTTAGTTTTAGCAAGTAACCATTGGGGCTGCATCTGTCTCTCTCTTCTGACATTTTACCTGTTGTTTCCATACTGTCCCAACACTTCTGTCCCTGCTGTTGTCCTACAGATATCTGCCAAAAATCAGAAGATACTTGTATTTTGTCATAATATATTTTGTCATTTTTTGACTATGCATAATAATTCCACCTTAGCCACTGCGGTTAATGTAGAAGGTCACTATGTACCTGACAAATACTGAAGGCAACAAAAAAAAGCGCCTTCCAGATGTTATTTGTCAGTAAACTTATATACAGTGTGAGTTTTCTATGACAGCAAGTCATTATAATGGTTGTGCTACCGGTGGCAAACAAAAACAGGACAAAGCATGTTTCATTCACTATTCTCAGCACTGTAATAATTGTCTTGTCCAAGTATTTTTATAGTTCAATTTTCCTGAGCCTTTTTATTTTAATAATAAAACCCTTTTAGCATCAATGAATATGTGCTGTAGGCTCCTGGGTGCCAGAGGAAATATATGTATTGTCCCAGCTCTTTAAAACGGATCAGTGGAGAAGACGACTGTCTGGGTTACAGCAGAGCCATGAAATGATTCCCTGATGACCTTCTGGTCTGATTCCATTGGAGGAGTGAGTCCCCAAGGCTCCTTTAAAGCAGGAAATGTTGAAAACGGCTTTCTGAGAAGAAAACAAAGCTTTCTGGGCTGTTAACCCAGCTGCAGCAAATCTCAGAGCTTCAATTTGGGTCTTAAAAAATGAGCTGTAGGAATATTGTTTGTATTCACGTAGAGTTCATTTCATGGAAGCCTCATATTGATGTGAGCAGATGCCTTGCAGAGCTGTCACAGTTGGGAGCTTCTGTCCCCCAGGACAGCGTGCTGGGATGTCTGTGCTCCCTGTAGCACCATGCCAGCTGGCAAAGATGAGTTCTGACAGTCTGGAGTGCCTTTGTAAGTCACGGGAAGAGCTAAACTGGATGCACAGGGCCAGCAGAGGTGGTGTTCTGACTTGTAAAGACCTGGAAGTGGTGCTTTTCTGGGTGAGCTGGTTAACCTCCAAGCAAGAGTTGTTCCATCCAGCAGACAGCAGTGGAAAAGCTGCAGTGTTCTTGCCTTTGTAATTAGTGTTCTTACCCTGTGTTCATCTTCTGTTCTTTGTGTAAGAAGGTCCTTAGTTTCTGACAGTGAGTGCCTGTGTTTCCTATGAGCCCTCAGAACTAGCAGTATGGGTGACAATTTCATTTTTCTCCTTACCAAATGTTTCCCTGCAACTTGCTAATAACTTGTCAGTCCATGCAATTTCTTTCTGAGCCGATGGTAATTTTTCTTTTAATTTCTGACTCTGATCTTCATCTTATCAATGTCTGTAGGCTAGACTTTGTTTTTTCTATATTTTTTTTTCTCCTGGATGATGATAGCCTAAGTAACTCTTCATGCTCTGTTATCCTATTAATTTTTGGAATTTTTTCATAAGTCCCAGCATCTAAGAGTTATTTACTGTTTAGCCTTAAGGAATAAAACTAGATGAGTGATTTAATGTCAGAATAGGCTCTTTTGGTCCAGTGTATTTTTCTTGTCCTCCCCCCACATGCACTCCCTGCCCTGGCCTGTGCTGGTACAGACACTTCTCTGACTCCATGGTGAGTCAATTTAGGTAGCAGCTTCAGCAGGAAAGTAGTTCCATTTTCTCTGGCTGCAGTTCCAAGGTTGATAATGGAACATACCACCAGGCAGCTGCCAAAATAGGAGGGCCTTGTTCCCAGTTTTTCCACACCCATTACTCAATGCTTATACTAGCTGTGGTGTTTGATGGAACCTCTCTTGATCTGGTTTAACACAGTGAGGAAGAAGAAAATGTATATACATTTTTTTCCTTCTGTTTGTTTCTGGTTTTGGTTGGTTGGTTGGTAGTTGGTTGGTTGGTTGTTTTTGCTGTGGTAGTGAGTTAAAGGGGCCTGTGGAGGCATTTGACAAGTGCAAAAACTGGCCAAAGGGAAACAGTTGTGGAGTCAAATAAGTACCAGCAGTGACACAAGGGAGAGAACTGATTTTGAGCTGGATTGGAAGGAGGAAGAATATACTGCACCAGGTCAGATCAGCTACAGCTGCAGTGAAACTAGTTTGTTCTTTGCCCACTTCTGCCCAGTCATTCCTCCTGAGTTGTGCAAGGGCTCAGTAAAATCGTTTCAGTCACAATCATCTAGTTCCTATATGAGTTTTCTAAGTGTGGAGGATGAAAATTGTACATGTCACATATGCAAACTTGAGCCAGAGACCAGTTCTAATGCAGTATTCCTCTTAACAGTATCATTTGTTTTTTCAAATTGGACGTGATTTTGCTCAGGGGTAGATAAACAAGTTACCTTTAGCAGGTGCAGTATTTTTATGAAGAAAACAAAATAAAGATCTACTTTTTTCAAATGTTGAACACAGAGAGGGAGGGAAGCTTTCAGATCGCTGACCTGTGCTGCTGCAAGCCACCGCAGTCCTTCCTTTTTATCAATTCTCATGCTCCATTTAAAAACAAGCAAGGATTCTTGGCATCCCAGCTCTTGTAAAACTGTTCACAATACACACTTGTAAGTTCCAGCTTAAATAAAGTAGTGATCATTTGGGTTTGGGTCAATGCTAAGCTATTTTTGCTAAAATAATACATGGTAGATCTTTTATGGAGACTTGAGTACCACAGAATTCTTAGTCATGGCATCCATACCATCTCTTCTTCCCATTCCCGCAGTCCTCCTTATAAGTCAGTTATTGTTTTTAAAAACCCTGTATTATTATCCAAGCACAAATAGGAGAATTAGTAACACTGAACCTGAAGGAAAAAATTTATTCAATCTTTTGACTTATTGTGATAGTTCGGACCTGGCTCTCTGCCAAATGCCCGAACCCACAGTGGCAAACCCCCTTCCCCCCTCCCTTTCCC
>JAWMRA010000078.1:18941995-18973630 GCA_035584735.1 Pseudotriccus pelzelni
TATGGAATACTGGGTACATGGTCACTTCCCTGGTTACAAACTGGTCACCAGGAAGGCCTAGACCAAAACCATCACACTTATGTAGTATTAAGTATTTCACTTATGGAGAAATTTAAATCTCTTGGAAGGTTTAAAAGGAGCAGAGAGCTTTTTGGTTACATGTAGCAATGTACATTGAAGTTTAAACCACCAAGTACAAGAGTTTTTTGTATTATTTTGGGCTTTTGCATTTGAGATGATTTTTAATAACTTCAAGATATTTATGATCAATTACTTAAGTTTGAAACGGGTACTTTTGAAAGTTTCTGAAAAGAAAAGTTCATTAGGACATCACTACTAAGAAGAGATGTTTAATAGGTCATGCTAATTAAATGAGAATAGTACTGTTAAAAATTACAAAAATAAAATAGGTCATGAAGTTCTAAAAGCAATCTATTATATATGCACCATGCACATTATTATTAATACATGCATCATTTGAATGTTTTAGAGACTGCTTCTAAATATACATACATATAAATTCTACTGTTTGATGTTGTTTCCTTTTTTAGATACTCAGAAGATTATTATCTTCACATAGTTACAAAACTGCAGAACTGCACCTGGGTAAGGAGACCAGAAGAATCTACAAAATTCAGGTAATTTTCATTATCTTATTCAGGAAATCTGTTTACCCTAGACTTTTCTAGCAAGCCATAAATTTAAATCTTCCCTTTTAAACAGATAATTTTGTATTGCTTTTACTAATTTCTGTGATTCTTTTGATCTGGGGCTCTTCTTGTTTGTTGGAATTGAACTGGGCAAACTGAGTAGAATAAAAGAACTGCATAATATCACCTATCTCCACTACTGAAGTAGAATGGATTAAAATATTCCTGGCTCAAAACCTTCAATGTTAAAAAAATCCCAAACAGTAATGTCATTTTGTCCATCTGAAATAGCACTCTGGTAGAAGACTGTGTAATGAAGCAGTGTATTTCTTACCCCAAGACTATTGCTCGTATTACAGAAGTGCCCAAGGCACTCATTAGGTTTGATGCTGCATGTCATGGCCCCTGAGCACCTCAGCACGTGGTTACATCTGTCCTTGTTTGGGATGGCACATAAGTACATCCTCAGTAGGGACAGTGATCCCTGAAAAGCTTAAACTCTCCTTTGGAAATGCTGGTTTTAAAGAACAGCTTCCCTGTGCCATCCCTGTTTTCTCCAGGGGAAAAATCTCTGTTAATTATATTATTACATGAGTCAGATTTAAGATTCTGTCATGATCTTTAAAAATAAATAAACTGGCCTACCTTCCAGCTCTTTACAGTTAACAGGCACTGAGCACATGCTCAGCACAGTACCTTTAGAAGTAGTAGTTTGGGGGGTGGGAGAGCAGGTAAAGGGTAACATAAATTGTAACATAAGTTACTGTGTTTGCTGTGTATCATAACTGGCTAATAGTGTTTCCCAAAGCTGAGGTAGGGGTATACACAGATTTAAGGTTTTAGAAACTTTGTGTTGACTCAGACAGGCTTTAGTTGTGCACAAAGATATCAGAGCATGATAAGGAGCTATAAAACAGCCCATTCTGTTTCAGAATGGAAAAACATCTTGTATAGAGTTGACAGAAGGTGAAGCTGTTCTCATCTGCTCCTCACCCTCCTACATTTAGGCTTTCTGTTTTCCAATCTTTTTTTTACTTTTCTTCCTTCCAAACAGACCACCTACCTACCATGTACCAGCAATTTGCTACTGCTTCTGTTGTGCTGGATGTATGAATCAATGTGAGAGTAGCCACTCCTTGGTCATCTGGACCTCTTCATTTATGGCTTCTGCAGTCTCCCTTCCACTGGGCCAACTTCTACATCTTCTAGGCCTATGGGAATCAAACATTCAAACCATCATATAAGACTGTTGGATTTTAAGTACAGGATGCTTACTGTCCCTCATTTTGTCTTTAGCTTCCAGCAAGGAGTGTGGGTCATAAGTAGTCAAGATGGGTTATACAACCAATGATCAAACTGGAAATATTCAAAAGTGAAAACTGTGGCTGCAGAAAGCCACTGAAAAAATGTGGACTGTATGTACATTGAGGTGATCTTTGTAGCTTTAACTCAGCTCAAATACCAACCAAAAAAACGTATTTTTAAATCCATGGTTCTACACAGGCTGGACAAACTTGTTACTGATTCCGCTTTCCAGGGCTGTGCTGTTATGGTTTCCTTGGATTTTCCATCCAAACTAGCTAGAGTATTAGCTAGGTCATATGTACACAATCCATGCTGCAATTCTGATGACAGTACTGTATATTCTTCTGCTCCTGAAGTCTGATCTGATTTGATGTCATCCAAGAATTCCATGGGTATGACCAAGGACTGGTACCTTGGTGTAGGGCATTGTGGATGATTATTTTACAAAAGATGCGTGCTTTTGCATAAGTATTTTCTTTCTTTTTCTATCCTCAAACTCTTCCCTTTTGTTTTACGGAAATAAAATATTAAAATTTTACAGTTGTCCTTAATCCCAGACCATACTGGAGACTTTCAAGGTTCTTAGCAGCTGGTCAATAGCGGCTTTAAAAAAAAGATTTAAAAAATAGAAACTCAAATTTCATTTAAAATTTACCATCTTAATCTGTATACAGTCCATGCTTCCAGCACTCCCAGACTTATTTATCAGACTTACGCCCAAGAGCCTGGAACTAGCTTTGCAAGGACACTTTAGCTGAGAAATGATGCATTGATAGAGCTCTGTGGGGAACAAAGTTTCTAGAATTGTGGTGAAATAAATGAATTAATAATCCGTGGGCAGTACATCTCTTCTAACTTACCCTCCTGTTAGTAATAGCTGTATAACACAAATATACAGTTTTAAAAATTTAATTAAGTAGGTAGATAAACACACCCATTTGCAAGAGAGGAAATTAATCTCAGAGGGGCTGTGCAGCAGGGATCGGGTACTAAAGCCAGCCACCTTTCGGAGGGGGACGTGAAGCTGCCTGTGTCACATTAGTCACCTGCCAGTGCCACCAGAAGTCTGCCTGCTGACTAGACTGCAGAGAAGCTGCTTGACTTCTTTTCCTGTTTGCCCATCTGTTAAATGGAGTGAACACTTAGATGCTTCTCGGGCATGGTGTCAATTTTATGACATCTCTCTATTATCCTGAAGTTCTGAAGAACAGACATGCATATTTATAAGGGATTTAATGTCTTACGCTTCAGGGCATAAACTAACCTCTAATTAATAAGGTTCAAGAGCAGCTTCTCCTGGGGTAGTCAGTTTTTCAGAGAAGCTTTCCTGTGTTTTCCTTTGCAGCTTTTGCTGTTGGCTGCCATCACACTGCTAGTGGAGTGAGGGAATATGTAATCTAAGCCAGTAACTCTTATGTTCCTAGAAGGCAGCGCGGTGTGCCAGTGATTACACATCCTTCCTCTTTGTAAGCAGCTCTTCCAGCAGATCCAGGCCAAATAAAAGAATATGAATTAAAAGTGCAGTGCAGGAAAGAAATACTTGTCTTCTTATTTGGCCAACATGCTGACACCTGTGCCTGGTACAAAGTACAGTGTTTTTGCCAGCTCACTGTTGAAGAAGAGTGCTGGATTCCAGGTCGACCCTCTACTACTTTTGCTGTGCAGCTGTGCAAACTATGTCTGGTTTTTGTCAGACAGCTGGCCTTTTCCAAACGGTTTCCTCCAAAGCTGCTCTGCTCTGCAGGTGGCTTGATTGCTGTCTGACAATGGTCAGTGGTTCTTGACAACTTTGTGATGTTTACACATGCATTTCTCCAAATAAAGAAGAACCAGGAGGCAAGTACAAGCCATGATGTTGTCTTTGATACCTCTCATATCCACAGACACTCTTCTCTGATTGATTTTTGTCCAGCCTCTGTCAGAAAACCAGTACCCTGCCCCTTCAGTATAGTGTCTGTAATGGTGACATCAGCATTGTCAGATTTAGGCTGCCCTCAGAGGAGCAAGTGCAAGCACTTGGTTCATTGCTCTTGAAATCTGGTTAAGATTTATTGTGCCCCACAGTAGCATCTGTTAGCTGTTGCTAAAGAGGTTTTATCTAGTTTCACATTAGAAGCTAGTAAGGGTGATATACCAGAAGTGATGTAAAAGCATCCTACTGTGATTTAGGGAAAGTCTTCTCCAACATTTACTGGTAGGGACATATAGAAAACTAATTTTTTATTCAGACTTTTCCCTTACGAATTTAAATTTCTTTTTTTTTTTAATGTTATTTTTTCTTGTTCTTTATGGCTCTACACATCTCCACATTATGTGTTTGTTTCTAAGTCCACCTGAGTTCTTTCTCCCTTTTCAGTTTTACATCAGCTCTAGGTTGTATTAGACAGAGCAGCTCCTCGGATTTCTTGGTTCCAAGAGAGAAACTTGGTAGAAACTTGGAAAGATAAGGGAAATAAGCTCACAGCTGCCTGGAAGTGTCATCATTAAAGCTCCAGGAAAAAAAGCCATACCAGGTAGCTTCCTCTGCAAAGGCTCTTCTAGCCACACTCAGTAGTCTCAGGTTCCCTAGGTAACTTGAATATTAATTATTATATTAGTATTCTTCAAAGGTTTTCCACTTAAAAGAAATGTTTCATTAGGGCAACAAATTAGAGAGCACAATTAGGTGCAAGCTGTAATCGTCTTTTACACCTCACAGCTCTTTGCTTTACAGACTTTTAAGCTTGGTTTATTCTCACTTGGGCTCTACACCCATAGTGCCAAATAATCTGCAGGTTTTCAACATAGGTGTGACTCTCGTTTTTGCAGAAAGCTACCAAATAGTTAAAACAGCCCTCAAAATGAGGGGAGGAAGGATATGGAGAAAGAAAGGCTGTGCAGATGCTGTGTTTCAGAGAAGCCTCTGGGCGTTGTATTTCTGGGCTATCTCCCTGAGCTTGAAGCCTGGCAGAGCAATGTAACAGTTCCTCAGGGGTGGCATCACGCTGCAATAGCCCTATGTGAACTGTGGGTACTGGGCCCTCTCCCCGGGAAAGACCACTCCAGACAAACCTTATTTGCATCTGATAATGAAGGGAGAAGGAAATTCCTAGGTGTAAAATACAGTTCTAAAATTCCTGATGTTACACTGCAGTTTAGCTGGCACACTGCTCCCCCCTGCCCCCACGCAAATATTTTTTACTTTTTTAAAGAAGAAAACATTACTATTTTCAAAAAAAGAACCCAGAGTCTTAAAAGGACTAGTTAAAAGTTTAGCGCATTTTTTTAGTCCTGTTATTTTTCCTCTTGCTTTTTATTCCACTTGACCTCTATTACCCTTTTCCCACTTCAATATCTCTTCCCAAAAGTGTGTGTTAAACATTCCTGCAGATTAAAAAAGCCCCAATCCTTCTTGAAGAGATTAATTTGTCGTGAGCTATACTCTAACCTATATAACAGTATTGCTTATCACGTCTGTGTACTGCCATGAACCCTGGTTTAAATACAAATAAAATACCCTGCAAGGTCAATTTATGCTTACATAAGCTCACACCACCACATAATCAATAGCTTTCCTAACACTAAACAGATCAATAATTCCACTGTAAGCTCTGAAATCTTCCAGTATACAAGCATATACAGAACTCTGAGACTGCAGTGTGGTTGATGCACAGGTTTAATAGATTATATAAAATAATGATTATATATTCAAAGACATATTTTATTTCAAAAGAGGAGAAGGTAGAGAGATAGTAATTGGTGACAGTTTGAAAAAATGGTTGAATCTTTTAATTTCTCTACAGACTTATATACTTTTCTAAAGATTGGAGAATTCCTGTAAGCAGAACCTAATTTTGGATCAGTCTGAGTTAATTATGTCTTCATGGCAGACTCTTTAAATAGTCTTTGGTTTGAAAATTTTATTACACTTTTCAAATATTCAGCCTTGATTTCATATTCAACCCTTTTGGCTTTCATTGTCTTAGACATTTATGATGTTACTTCAGATATATAGACAGTTCAAGGGCTGTCAGTGTAGCATTCCTTTTCAACATGTTCTATTTCAGATATCAAATTTAACCACTCTTTTCTAAAAGTTTGGAATATGTCATAATATGCCTCACTGTACTTTGGTGCTATTGACTTGGATTGACAAGGGCCTGGAGAAACCTGTATCATTGTTTAGAGTCCCCAGTGAAGTAAAATAAATAATTGCTTGCTCATTATAAAATATTACAGCACTGGACATAGATAAAAGGTAGTCTTGCTGTTTGTAGTTGTGCCCTTGAAACTTTGCTGTTATATAGTGGAATTTTTTGTGAGCTCTTCTACTGTCATGACAGTCTCTTCAGCATGAAAACTCAAAGTCTTTGATGTCCTCACCTGTACAGTATAATAGCTCACAGGAACTAATGATTACAAATAGCCAAGCCAGGTGAACTGTTAAAACAAGCTGTTAGGCAAGCACAGGCTTTTTCTGGTTCCAAAGACTTTTGTCTCCTTAACGCCCTTTATTCAAATGACATTACAAACTGTGCTGCGAAATACACTTTAGCATCAGGCTTACGAAGTTACAGCTTTAAATATTTGCTGATCTTATTTTGTTTTTGGTTATCTCCTTTGTGTGATGTTTTTGGGTGTTGGGTAACTGCAAAAGCACAGGGAGATACGTCTGTAAAAGCATTGCTGGTGTCAGTAGTGTGCAAGTGCTTTATAACTGGACTTTTTTCAAACAAACATTCACTTTACAGATGTTTGTAAAAGGTGACTTAGAATCGAATGGACTTAGACCATTACTCACAAAGATTTGTCCAGGTATCTACTAAAATATTGCAGTTGTTGAAACTTTGCACCTTGCCTAGGCAACCTGTTTCAGTGTGCTCCCTAGTACTGAACTTAAGGCTTTTTTAAAGCTAATTAGAATTATTTTCCTCACTCTCCCCACCATGACCTTAGAAGATAGTTGATCTTCTACTATTTTGAACAGTGTTTTGAATAATTTGATACTTCTGCAGTGTCCATCTCCATCCATTTTCCCCTCCTCCCACCTCAGTTTAGTCCAGTGTATAATGACAGTGAAATATTTCACACTGTTCTCAGCAATGACGAATGCTCTCCAGCCCCAGATCCACAGGCACTGGTGTCACACTGAAGTGTAGTCTACACAAAAGAAATACTATTAAGTTCACCCAGTTTCATCAGACTCTGCAGGCTCACATGCCAGTGGGGATCTTACAGTCCCCTCAGAATAACAGTTGGTTATGTTGATCCAGTGGTCCAGCTGTAGGCTGAAGTATACTAGTTCAGTGGTATACTCTCTTTCCAATGTCCCAAAGTACAAAACTGTGTAAAATTGGGTGTAAAAGCAAGTGCCTTTTGACACCAGGTATGTATCTGACTAAAATATTTTAAAAATATATATAGGAGAAAGTTATTTTAGCTAAGTATTTCTAGTGAAAGAAGATGTTCTGAAAATCATCCCACTTACTGCACGAGGATGAATCAAAGCCTCTTGGTACTTTTAGCACTAGTGTTGTGGTTTAACCCCACCCAGCCAGTGGCCCACACAATCACTCGCTCACTCCCCCACCAGTTCAGGGAGAGAATCAGAAGGGTAAAAGCAAGAGAACTCATGGGTTGAGATAAATACAGTTTGATGGAGAAAGCAAATGTCACACACACAAGCAAAGCAAAACAAGAAATTAATTCACTGCTTCCCATAGGCAGGCAGGTGTTCAGCCATTGCCAGGAGAGCCGGACCCTGTCACACGTAACAGATACTTGGGAAGACAAATGTCATTACTCCAAACGTCCCCCCTGCTTCCTCCTTCCTCCCCCGGCTTTGTATCCTGAGCATGATGTCTTATGTATAGAATATCCCTTTGGTCATCTTGGGTCGTCTGTCCTGGCTGTATTTCTTCCCAACCTCCCATGCACCCCCAGTTACCTCTCTAATGTGGCAGTATGAAAAGCAGAAAAGGTCTTGGCTCTGTGTAAGCCCTGCTCAGCAATAATAAAAACATCTCTATATTATTGTGTTCAGCACAAGTCCAAAACATAGCCCCATACTAGCCACTGTGAAGAAAGTTAACTTCCTTCCTCTGGACTCTGATGCCATGACCAGATCATAAAAACGCTTTGTTTGAGGGCAACCTCCCAGTCTCTGTTAAAACTTGGAACTTAAACCTTCTTACTGTAATCTACAAACCTATTCCAACATCTGTCTGAGGTGGATGCTCAGCCTGTATAGCAACATGCCATCTTCCAAGAGCTGCTTCTCAGTGTTTTCTCCTTGTCAGAACAGACAACATAGACCGCTTTTCTACTCTTAAAAAAGAAAAGAAAAAAAAAAAGCAGAGTTTGACTTTAAGGTAGTACTGTTCGATGCTGTTAAGATTCTGCCCCTTGTTTCTTATCCCATCATCTGTTTAGAAACTTCTTTGTACAGTAGCTTTTAACAGTTTCCCTCTCCCCACGTGTCATGGTACACAAGTTAAAATGTTGTCTTGGCTTTGCAACACCTTGCACTTGTTAAAACAATTGGCTTGTATGATATATATCTTAATCTTATGAAGTACATGCTTTTTAGGGGTGTCATCACCTGATGACAGAGACCGTATATGACATTAGTACCCTGATGATGATTGCAGAAATAAATTGCTTGAACTGTTCCAGTCTCTACCCCTTCCTCATTGTTTCCTGTCAGTTTTAGATTACTACGTGTAACAGCTTTGTACAAAATCCTGTATGAACAGACTGCTAAATACATTGCCGGTGGGTATTGCTGTCTGCAAGTTACAGGCATTCCCACTGGAGCTCTACACAGGGGGATTCTGCTTCATGATTTGATCTAAATAAGGTTTCTGTTGTTACCACCAAATTTTTAGCACATGTGCTCTAAGAATATATGTCATTAATCAATATGTATTCTCTTCTTACTGTGTTTCTGAACTAGCCTGGCTATGTTTTACTTCCTCAATGGATCCATAATATTAATTTAAACAATTACTTTCATATTAATTCTGATATCTGTTCTTCTTCCAGGCTGTTTCTGCTTTTATTGAAACACTTGTTCTTGTGGAATGAGTAATAAAAAGCAAAAACTTGTCATCGTTATTAATGAATGATATCTATCATCAGTTTGCTTTTTCAGGGTCTGGTAGCCATCACACCGAAACAGCTGTTTTACTAAAGCTGTCAAAAATATTCTGGCATTATTCCTTCTCCTCTGAATGTCCTGTGGTTCACACAGATAATATTTAGGCCTGCTCCATTAAGCTTTAAGAAAACAAATAAAAGTTACAGGTTATGTGATTCCTCATCTCCATGTGAGTGCAAGGGAACAGTAAGAGATGGCTTCTTCCTGAGCGACAGGGTATGGGATGCAACACAGTAACCTGGGCAGCAGAGCAGGAATTGGCAGCTGGACTCATGCCACTCCTGGCCAGGAGTGGGTCAGCCCATGACCACATCCCTGGGGACAGGATGGACACAACTGGAGACTGGCCCTGCTGTGGTGTTGTTGGGGCAGGAACTGATGGTTCTGGAGGGTTGAAGTAGGGTCGTGAGCCATAGATAGGATGGGGGCAGCCCCAGGGTGCTGGAAAGGGTTAGTGAGACTTGGTGGTGCTCTCAGTGAATTCAGGGGGTGGAGCAGAATGCAGTTTGTGGAAATCTGAACCCTACTTGATGTGATATGTATAATCCTCTCTCAGGATTAACATGTCCTAGTTACTCACCTAGTATGGTTATTTCAGATCTGTGCCTTCCCAGCACTCAGTCATTCCCAGTGTTCCTCACTCATCTGGAAACTTTGTCTTTAAGGAGTTTCAGAGCTCAGTATTCAGAATGGGTTATAGATGCCAGTAAGTCGTCTGACTGTTGAAATGTTACCCTTTTCTTTCTTTCCTTTGGTATTCTTGTGTGGTATGAATCAAACCAACCTTCCCAACCTTTTTTTTTCCCCCTTGTTTTGACCATTTTTCCAGGAAAAGTGGGACTGGGAGTTATCCCAGACCTGTTCATTCTGTTCCCTGTCTTCCAGGAAACATAATGCTTGGGCTCTTCTTCTGTGCTTCATCTCCATCAGAAATAAAATTATATTATTATTATTATTAGAATATTTTCTCTGTCTACATTGTTGATAAAGGGAAAGTGAGCTTATCTAGGATTTGTCCTGAAATGTTTAACTAGTTCCAACAATTTGTTTACCTTACTCACTGAAAAAGTATGTAATAAAACTTTTCTGTTCCTCTAACTGTAAATTTATTTTTTTTCTTCCCAATTAATCTTCATTGTTAGGATAGGAATTACTGTCTTTTCCCTGCTGTGGTATCTTTGAAATTCCAAGCAATTCTGTTAGAAATGTATTTTCTTCTCTAAATTGTCAGTAGTTCTCTTAGTATCTCACCCAGTGAGGAAGCTATGTCTTAACAATTGATATATAATGTCTGGACATGAATATTTCAGCCTTACAGTCTGAAAATCAGATCCCGTGGCAGCAGTGGGAACGTTGTTGCCTAAAGCAAAATGAATTACAGTGGTTTAGGTCTGCTTTCAAAGGTCTAATGGGGCTTTGCACTGCATTTCACTGTTAATAATGCAGGATATTTGCACACATAATATTTTCATAAGTTTGGAGGTAACAGAAATTGTAAGATGAGTGATAGTCTTCACTCACACAAAAAGTTTGAGTGAATCCCTTGCACTCCTACTTAATTAAGGACTTCTGCTTGGTGTTTTGGGGAGCAGCTAGGCTGTCTGTCTCTATCACAGAAGTATCTGTCTTCTTTATGTGGCAGTTGTGATCTAATGTATTTAACATCTCTGATAATGTGCACAGGAAACTGTGCTGAACAGTTGCAGAAATTAATTATTAATTAATTGGCTTGCCACCATCTAGCTGTTAACCAAGTACTATCTCCAATACCTTTCATCATCATTTCTTTCATCTCATTGGTTTTTTCTTTCTTTAGCCTTCTAGTTTCTTATAATCATTTCTTCTGTGTTGATTGAAATCACATTGTTAATTTTGGGAACTGAAGTCTTTCAGTGTTTCTATATAATCTTAGCAATTAAAAATGTGGAGGAGATTGACTACAACTTTTTCTTGGTGGGAAAAGGAGACCAAGAGAGAAAAATAGTGTAAGTTCTTGGTCTGATTGGTTTCTGAACATTTGCTGTGAAATGGACTTGCTCTGCAAAGCAAATCAAGGGAAATTACATTATAGAAGGTTCATATAGGCTTTTGTTGCTTAGTTAATTTGAACTGGTTTTCATTGATCTAATTCTCCAGCATCGCTTTCCTACTTATTTGCCTGTCTTTGAGCAGGTTTTGTTTGGGTTTTTTGCAGGTCAGAATTAGCTTCCTGCTGTGATGCAATTCACAATTTTATTGCTTCTCAAAACAACAGCCCACTGGGAAGTAACATGAGTTATGAAGTGGACAGTAAAAAGACCATCCTCATTACAGAGGACATTTTTAAGATGCTGCCTGTGGTAAGAACTGTATCTTTACCTGTTACTATAATTGCAGTATCATATATATATTTTGGGCTAGTAATAGAGCTGCTTTGCTTCCTCTGGAAAAGACCCATCAGACCCTGTATGCATCTCTTTATTCACCTTGCAAGATTTTTTTTTCAGCCTTCCTCTGCCATAGTGGAGGCACGGACAGGGTATCACAGATCAGATTTAGAGGTAGAGTTGCTACAGAACACAAGCTACAGCCCAGCTTGGCAGCCAGCTGAATTCAGGAGTGAATATTCTGAAAATGTTTGCCTTGCTTTTATCATTCCCATTTTTAAACGCATTTCAGTCTGGAAGAACATTTCATATTCTTCATGTATCCATGCCATTTCTGGTGCTGTCTTGGCATAAAATTTATGAAAACTGTCTTGATGGTAAACACAATATAGAATTGAATTGAATAGAATAGAATAGTTTCAGTTGGAAGGGACCTACAACAGTCATCTAGTCCGACTGCCTGACCAATTCAGGGCTGACCAGCTTAAAGCAAGTTATTAAAACATTGTCCAAATGCCTCTTAAACATTGACAGGCTGGGGGCATCAACCACAAGCCTATTCCAGTGGTTGACCAATTCTCTTGGTAAAGAAATGCTTCCTAAAATCCAGTCTTAACCTCCCCTGGCACGGCTATGAACCATTCCCATGTGTTCTATCACTGAATAGCAGGAAGAAGAGATCAGCACCTTCCTCGACATTTCCCCTCCTCACAAAGCTGTGGAGAGCAGTGAGGCCCCTCAGCCTCCTTTTCTCCAAACTAGTCAAGTCCAAAGTCCTCAGCTGCTCCTCATAGGAAATTCCTTCCAGCCCTTTCACCAGCTTTGTTGCCTACTGGGGTAAGGCATTTGCCAGAAACGCAGGTTGAGAAAAAGAATCAGACTTTGTAGCTCAGGGCTTACAAAGACATACAAGTTCTTGAGATTAGACAAAGAGGTTGTATTTGGTTTCTCTAAACTAAGAGTGCATGGGAGCCCTCTTACCCATCTCTGGCATTCTTGATTTGTGAGATCTCAGCTACCACGTAGTTCTTCCTAATGCTGCTGTGAATCATTAAGGACTCCATTGCAAAAGAGGTTACAGTGTTCCAAATTTAAACTTAATGAAAGAGACAGTAGTGTTTTATGTGCACATATATGTGCTAAGCTAGCCAGAGTTGTCTGGCCTTTGTGTTCTCCTACTGTCTTTTCAGAACTGAACACAATATTTGAACATTTTTTTTGTGATATGTTGCCAGGCAACATGATGTTTGTGGCTTTCCCCACACTTTTTATCTTGTTCATAACAGTGTCCTGTCCTGCTTCTCTTTGGGCAAGCTGATGAGAGAACGAGGAAGGATAATGCTTTCCATAAGCAAGTTTTGACTCAATCTTACAACTGGGTTTAATTTCTGCAGTCAAAGTTACCCAGCTGTTGGTGTCTCTGTTGAATGTCAGAGTGTCCCACAGCAGAAGAGGGTGAACAAGATGTATGAAAAGTTTCTGAGGCTGGGATAACAGCCAACTATATTAATGTCAACTGAAATAGCCAACAGCTTACATTCATTTGCTAGGTTGTGATCTGTGCTGGTTCTCAAGTGGATGCACTTAGTTCCCACTCGGCTTCCCCACGGCAAGACAGCAAGCTGTAACAAGAAGAGGAGCAGAGAGGTGAACAGCCAGAAACAGTGACCTCGTCAGTGAGGCCTCACATTCACCATGAGTTAAGCCAAGGCACATCATTATCCTTTTCAACATCTTCAGGTTCCCCTAAATTCATTGGTTTACTTCAAATGTAGTGTGTGATGACACAAGTGATGAGCATTTACAAAGTTCCCTTCTATTAGCTGAGGAGGTCAATGACTATGTGAAAGTCCCCAGTCTATTACAGTGCAAAGAAAAATGGGTAAAATTTAAGCTATCGTCAATACAAGCTAGTTTCTTAGCTTTTCAAGGATTCAGTTCACTACTAGATAGTTTTTGTGTTAAGTGTATTTAAAAGATAGCCAGTTTTAATAATCCAGTGTTATTCTCTCAAAGTTCTGATGACAGAAGTAGCAGTTCTCAGTCTATTGGTGCCTCTTTTTTGCTCTTGGCTGTGAAGGTTTGCCAGTCCTGTCTGCCTAAATGGTGAATGCTTTTACTGGGATTTACCAGATTAAACCTGCAGGAGCAAATTGACACAAAGAAACAATCAAAAGATTTATAAGGCATTGTCTGTGTCATTTTATTTGTTTGCAGTCCTCACCTCTTTCAGTCTATCCCTTCAAGACCTGTGCTGTGGTTGGAAATGGAGGCATTCTGAAAAATTCCAGCTGTGGAGCTGAAATCGATAGTTCTGACTTTGTGTTCAGGTAAGAGCTGCTTCCTCTTACTGAAGTCTGTCCAATGTTTCTGAAAACTTGGCAGGCTTGGAAGCCTACCGATGCCAGTTTATAGCAATGAGGAAGGATCTTTACAATTCTTTCTTCCTGCTTCTCTAAGGATACTACTGTTTTGTAGTTTTCAGAATGCTGCTTCCTAATTGCAGAGGAGTCTTAAGTGGATACATGTATGATCTATAATTGCAAAGACACAGTGCACATCATTGCAGTGATGTGAAGTGTGATCATCTGAGAACCTGAAATTTCTGGTCATTCATTTAGGATCCCTTAGGAGACTGATATTAAATGCCACATGTTTACCTCTTGTTTAACAAAGGGTTTACTGAGCCTTAGTTTGTCTCACTCATGTAATCATTTAACTGTCCTGGTATTTGTCGCACCTTCTGTTAGTCATCTAAAAAATTAAGCATCTATTTAAGTAGGTTGTTTTTATCTTGCTGTGTATATTGGGAGAAAATCAGAGCAGAATTTGTCCCACTGTATCAGTAGGAGTCACACTGTAGTTCCTACAAGGGAACAGAGTAACAGAAGCAAGGTTCCAGTCTGCTGGATTTTGTTTCCTTTTCTTGGGCTGTTGAAAACTTCTTTTTTTAAAAAGGTCTTTCCAGTTAGATACCTGTTCTAATAAAAATGGGAAATCTGCATATTAAATACTAAACTTACTAAGTGACCAACTTTAAAAAAAACGTTGGTTTTACATTTCACAGAAATCAGTGTTTCTGCAATAGGGCAAGTTACACTGTTGTTAGAAGACACAGTAGACTTTCAGTAGAAATGTGTCATTTAGGCAATAAGTATTTTGTAGCAGCTAGTGTAGGGCACTCATAGACTGGCTTCCTCTGGTATTTTAACTGTGCTCCTGGTTTGTGGTACGATTTATGAAAACGAGCTCTCTGTGCCCTATTTTAACCATCTGTACAGTAGATTAAATATTTTTACTAGAAGTGCTGTAAGCCTTATTTAATATTTGTAAAGTACTTAGACATCCCTGGGAGCTGACGTGAAAGTGTCATTGCACAAGAGAGGAATTTGCAAATAATAACTGTAAAGCATTTCTGGTGCACATCTGTTTAAGCAAATGTTTCTCAATTTCAGGTGTAACCTTCCTCCAACCACGGGAAGCATTAGCAAAGATGTTGGCAATAAAACAAACCTTGTGACTGTTAATCCGAGTATCATAGCTCAGAAGTGAGTACCGCTGCAAATCTGTTTCTGTGCAATGGTGTATAATTATTGGATGTGATTTAAATTTTGTAGGAAATTCACTGGGATACCATCATGAGAGCATTGCATGCAGATTACCTCATTAAGACTTAGTTCCCATGTAAAATATGTACTAGTCTACATGGAAATCTGTTAAACCTGGCCTTTTTTGTAGCAGAAAAGAGTCAGCAATACCCAGATTAGCAAGAGCCTGACACAAGCCAACAATTTATGACAGAGTAAAATTGATGATTGTAGGCCCAAACCTCTTCTTTTTCCCCCCATGACCGTCATGACCCCAAACATTTCGAAAGGAATTGTAATCATAAATAGGGAAAGCCTGGAAATGTATGTTTGATTCTGTCAGTAGGACTGTAAGCACATGTTCTTAGGTAATATGCTTAGAGGCTGTTTTGATGAAGGCTATTTCCTGAATGGAGGCCCAGTTTCTCTAATCCATTTTCTCAATCCAAATGAAAGATGCTCTTTTTTCTCAGCAGAGGTTTTGGTGGGTTTTTTTTCACTGTCTTGATGAAAAGAAAATCCAATAAGGCCAGCTGACTAATCTGACATCTTCAGCAGGCTGGAACCACAGCTTATCTACGAAAAAGACTGCTGTGGCATGTTATTTACTGCTTACTGATCTTACTGTATCTTATTGTATCTTATTGTCTGTCATAGCTGTATTGTCAAAAAGACAACATCAGGCAAAGCTTTTTTTTTCACCTTGAAAGGAAGAAGGAAAAAGTACAGTGAGTAGATGGAAATGACTAACAGGCATTTTTCATTGATTCAGGGATATAACTTCATTTTTTGGATTGAGTACTAACTATGTTAATGCTTATGTGGACCTTTTTGATTTAAATGAAAATGAATTATTGCTTTCCCAAAAATAGATTTAGCTCATTGATGATAGCAGGGCTGCACAAGAACATGAGGAAGGAAAAGTGTCCAATGACCCAGCATCGCTGGTGACTGCTGACCTGATCCATGATTTGTCTGGGCTTGGTCAAAGTGTTCTGCCACAGATGAACTTCATTTTTTACCCAAATTAAGACACACCAGGGTTAATAGGAGTTACACTTAAGGAAATAGGAGCTAAACCTATGTAAGAATGAAATGGGATTATAAGAGGACTTTAGCATTTTTTTTAAAATTACTTATTTAAATATTCAGAGAAGACTGTAAATGCTTTGGAAGAAGGAGCAGGAAGCAACTTGTAACTGTTTAGCAGAACTAAGTTTGTTTCATCTTTCAGAAGACCTATTCTGACATTATGCCCTGTGATTTCTTGTTCTGTGTTTGCATATCAGGTTTGTCTGATGTTATTATTGTTAAGGTTAATCAGCATTTGAACTGTGTCTGTCAGGGTGTACGATGTAGGTGAACTCTCTTGGAGAAAAACACAATTCTAATGTGTCCTGGTGGAGCTGGGCTACACTTCTCCTTGCAGTGGCAGAGCTGGAAAGGAGAACGAGACAAAGATGGATTATTCAGGTTTCTAGCTAAGGAAGAGCAGACATCTGAATTCTGTCCTGGGGGCTCTTCTTTACACTGAGTAGAAACAGGGAAATTCTTGGAGGAGAGGCCAGAAATTCAGCCTTCAGCCACTTTTCCTACATATAGGCTCAGGCGTTTCTTCCTTGTTTTGGCTGTGTGACTCTTGCGTGCACAGAGGCTCAGGGTCAACAGGAGGGACTGAGTCTCTCATTCATTTTGTTTCAGAATCTGGAGATAATGGCACTTTTCTGGGAAGCAGAAGCTGTAAGTTTAAACCTCTTCGGGCTGAGAAGGGGTTGTGCAAGAGATAGCTGATAAGTCCTCTGTGAGGGTTTTGAATGGAAATGGCAGTAGCTGCTGTCCTCTGTCTTGAAGTACTGCATGAGAAGAGAGTTTGAACCTACTCAATTTGCGCAAGGAAACGAAACCAATTTTTCCAGTTTTTGCTGGTAGCCCTTAAAAAGTGAAAATAGACTGCTCAAATAGACAGCTCCCTAGAAAAAGGACTCAGTGCTTTGAATCCCAAAGGCGGTGCAAGTACAAGTTCCGGTGATTCAGAATAGTCAGATCTATAGACAGCATGAGTTGAGTGATGCCCTTTCTTGTATCACTTCTTGGATAACTTGTGAATTTCATTATTCAGTATTTGGGAGCACCAAATTTGAATTATGCAGTAGTGAGAGCTAAGTCTCTTTGCTGGTTGTTGGGGACCGAAAGCAGCTGAGAATGAATGCTCTTCATTTGTGAAGTTAGAGCTCTACGTCTTTCTAGATCTCCATATACTCCCTTGGTGGTCAAAGGAGATAAACAGACATGCCTGTATTTTTATCTATTTTAAGAGTATATCAAATGCAAGTAAAACACTGCAAAACTTGAGCACACTTGAACACTCCAAGGCTGCTCACATACATCCTTGTATTGCCACACAGGGCAGAGTCACAGATTCTGAAGAGAGATTATTGTATACCTATTGATGTAAGAAATAAGCAGTACATATCTTAATGCATGTAGTTTTAAATGGAAGAACTATTAATACAGGTTTTTTTTTGCATTCTCCTTTGAAATTTCTTGAATCAATCAATTGTATAAATCGGTCCTTGTCTCATTAGCAGTGATTTTGATCTGTATCAGTAGTTCCTATATTGCCAATCCAGTCCTCTGTAGTGTGTTCTTATTATACAATAGTCAGATTTTCATAACTGCACATATGACAACATATAATAGGGTGGTATAATAGTCAGTGTAGACAGGCTGAACTGGTGCAGCAGAGTTAATAACTCGTATATGCTAGTGCATTTGTGCTGTTTTGGTCTGTAACATTTATATCAATAGTACATTCCATTCCTAAAATGTTGTATTTTGCAGATACAGCAAGCTAAATGAAAAGAAGACAGAATTTCTGGAAAACGTTGCCGTCTATGGAGATGCTTTTCTTTTATTGCCAGCATTTTCCTTCAGAAGCAACACAGCCACTTCTTTTAAAGTATATCACACTCTGAAAGAGTTCAAAGCAACCCAAAGGGCAATATTTTTTCATCCCACTTATCTGAGAAGTCTTGCCCAGTTCTGGAGAACTAAGGGTGTGAAAGCCTACCGGTTGTCATCTGGTTTTATGATCACTAGTGCTGCTCTTGAGCTATGTGAGAGTGTGAAGCTCTATGGCTTCTGGCCTTTCTCAAAATCCACGGAGAAGATGCCAATCAGCCACCACTATTACGACAACCAACTGCCTAAACCAGGCTTCCATGCAATGCCCAAAGAATACAACCAGATCCTTCAGCTTCATGGCAAAGGCATTTTGAAGCTGCAGTTTGGTAAATGTGAATCAGACTAAAAAGGTAGGTCCGATTCTTACCACATAAAATGTGTTTATTTCAGTAATGAGTCAAGGGTCTGTTCTTCCTTAGAGAGGCATTTCTACCTTACAGTCAGTGAAAATTGTGTTCTTAAATAAGTGAAAGTTTGGAGCTTTGTGAATAAATATCTATCACAGAGTTGAGAAATGTTTTCTAATTTTGAGCATTAGATGGAAAGCATAGGTAAATACAGATTACCCCCATACATAACAGTCAGTACTGTCACCTTATCTCATACACATGTCTCTTTCAACCTGTGTTTGCTTTGGTATCAGTTCCCAGGAACCAGCCCCCTTTGAGAATTGCTTTATTAAAAACAGTCACATATTGTGATCTACAAGAAAAGACACCTAATCCTGGCACAGCCTTTCCAGATGTATACAGAGAGCAGAGGAAGGATTAAGATTGCTCCATGAAGGAGTAGCATGCATGTGGCCTTGTTCCCTCTTGTTAGGTAAAAATGAAAGCAGTGTGCTCTTGCATCCTGCAGAACAGCTTGTGGGCAGCAGTGAGGAAGCTGCTATACACTACAGCAGATCTTGCTGAGGATTTTACCTTGAGGCAGTTCAGAATCTGGGAGTTTGAAATACGGTATGGATTGTCATTCCCTTTCCTCTGTCCTTTCTATCTGCCCCGTCCCCCTTGGACCTCTACCTTCTGTGTGTTGCCTCAGAGAAACGCAGCACAGTCTGGCCTCTGACCTTGATCCAATTTACTGCGTACAGACTACAGATGACTCTGGAAAGATTTTTCAACATGTTTTCAATCTTGATTTGCCCTGTTGACAAAATAAGACCAATTTATATAAATACTCCTTCGTCTTTTAAGCTAACTCAGAAATTCCTGAGCTCACAATACTGTCGTCAGATTTGCCTTTCAGAGAACTCCATTTTTCCAGGGGGTTTGAATTAATATAACAGTAAGTGAAGTGTACAATAGAGCTGACATTGTATAGAATATGCTTTAATTTTACTGATGTAATCTCATGGCTGTATTACTCAAGCTAAATAAATTAAAATAGCATCATCTCGTTCAAGCCAGAAATTTCAAGTTTAAAAGCTAAGGGCTTTTCTTCTGGCTAGATTCTGAAATGTATTTGAAAATATCCTTTGTTGATATCTAGAAAACATCAAAGATACATTGACACTTGGTTTGTTGTCAGAGAACGCCAAGTTTTAAAATAGGAAATTACTAGTACCAAGAAGGCACAATTTTATTCAGTTTCAGGCTTTTTAAAAAAATACAAAACTGAACTGCTCTCGTAGGTTATTAGAATAATATAAAACCTGTGAGAAGGGACGTAGAATCCATCTAGTGAATCTGTTCTCCTATTCCGTGGCAGGAGATTACCTAGGAGGAGGTGAATTGTGTATGTATGCAGTTTCATGTGGCAAAGGTATGCTTTTTTGCTTGTAAAAAGTTGCAGAATATTGGAAAGGTTAAAAAAATACATAATGCATTTTTCCTAGTCACTAAGCTGTTTATACCCAACAGTTTCCATTGTATTTATTACTCCTGTAATATAAATCCCTGGAGACATACTGTGTAATTTTAATTGTAGTAACTACATCAGCTAAGAAAATGAAAGACAGCTCTTTAGAAATACTTACTCTAGAGAGAAGTAGAGAGAAGCCACAAAAATGTTTAAGTATCTGTATCTGTTAATTAAATGCTGTCCTTGCTTGACAGACTGAAAATCACTTATGTGGCTAAATTTGCAAAATAAGCTGTAAAGAAAAAAAGATGCCACAAGAAGAATTAAGTTGTGCTGCCCTAATTTACACTTACATTTCCAAAGAGAAAACCAAAGAAATTAAATGCTTTCAGTATGAGCTACCATTCTGTTAGTATTATCAACTATTAGAGGTAATTGAAATTCTATAACGACTGTATTTCACTGAAGATAACCTTTTCTAAAAGTTGAACAATCTCCTTTCTCTTTTCACTTTCTTTTTTATGCTCTCCCTGCTCCATGTTCTTCCTGTTACTGGGTATCTGAAGGTTCCTTATACCTCTGGGTGCCCATAAAAGGTTCAGGCTGGACTTTTCTCACACATTACTGGGACACAAAGGTTTGCTGGTGTAAATAGGAAGTGAAGGAAGCTGCTCTGCTGCAGGCACCTATAGGGAGAATATAACTGCATCCCAATTAATTGTTTTTGGCAATATTGCTTCTAAACACCATCCTTACCATTGAAAAGGTGAACTTTTCTTATTGGACAGGGAGAATTATCAGATATGAGAGCCTTGTAGAGTCCTCCAGCCTGAGAAATTCCATCTGCCTTGATATCTGCTCCTGCAGATATTTGGTCATGGTCATGTTCAACAGACATGTACATGCCTTCACTACAGTAGGTGCATACCTATCACAAAAGGTAAAATGTAAAATGCAACATCAGCAAAATCTTGAAATGTAATTAAAATAATGGTCTTTATTATTTTGTATTAAATTACCACATCATTTTTGCTATGGCCCTGCAGCTGAAGGAAGTCTTGTTTGTTCATTGGTTTAACCTGATAAGCCTGCAGGGCATGTCATTAGCTTCAAGTAAACATAGGGTCAAGGAGGGGAAATGACCTGATTCATATTTAAAAATAGAAAGAAAAATCTGATTAGAAAAATTGTCAGATGATAAATTAATCAAACTGGCAGAAATTTGATTGCCCAGAAGCCTGGTTAAAATGCAGATGTTGTCTGACCAAGAATCCATCAGGTTTTCTGTTTGCCAGAAAAAGACAGCAGGGAAGATAGGTATGTAGTTTTTTGACATACAGAACAGTAACATTAAGCAGCTCCTCAGAGGAGTCAGTTAAAAAAAAAACACACCAAAAGAAAGAATGAAACTGAGACTCTGAACCTGGGGAAGAAAATATTGCTCAATTGTCTGAGCAGAAGAACTGAGGGAGGAGAGGCTAAGCAGAAGTGTGCTGGTGACTAGGAAGTAAGAACTGATGAACCTTCAACTGTGTGTGAGTGTATCTTACCTGGAAAGTAAAAATTAGGTATGGGGCTTTTTAATTCCAATCAGATAATTAAATGCCATCTGTTTCTGAGAGAGAGCAGCAGTGATTCCCTCCACACAAGGTGGAATTAGCAGATCAGCATCCTGTAGGGCAGGGGGCTGCCCGCTTGCTTGCTCAGGAATTAAGATCAAAGAGAATCGTTTTGTTCCAAACTCTGTCAGCATGTGATATTTCTTTAATCTTGAAATTTGCTACAATCCAAGTAAGTGATAAATACAGTTATACATAACCTATTTATAACAGTAGAATATCAACATGAGCTTAAATTCTGCTGAAATTCTTTTATGCTTGTGGTGTAGCTAGAGAAATATGAACTGCCCCACAGTTCCCTTCTAATTACTTTGAGAAAAATGATACCACATTTTAAAATAAGGACTGCTCTAGATTCCTGTCAGGCTGACAAATTTCAGTCTATCCTTGACTTGGGCAAATAATATCCAGCATGAAATTATTAGATATATGTAATATTGAAAGGAAGGTCTTCTGCAATAGCACCCATGCAGTACAGCTTTTAAGCGCACACCTTGCTTGTGCATTCAGTGAACTAAGTTAAGCATTAAGAGTAATGTCAGTAATGAAATGAGTGGAGATGGGTTGCTTCTGTTTCAGTTAAAACCTACCAGAATAGAAAAACATAGATTAAATCAAATTAGAATCCATGTTAGATTTCAGTTCAAATGGAAAAAGTATTTACAGATCTAGAATGGTTTTGTTTGGTTCTCCACAGCAGAACTGTCCTGCTGAAGACACAGAATCGTTTCAGTCTTTAGCTATTTCAGAATACGGTTAAGATAACATAATTTAGAAGATCTCCAGAGTAGCAGTGGATGTGTTCCAGTGAAGATACTGGTTAGATCCAGCCTTGGTTAGGCTAGGAAGCCTGAAGAGGGTGGGACAGGTGTGAGCAATTCTGGGGTTATTCAAATGGAAGAGTCCTCCTTCAGAAAGAACAGATGCTTGATCTAGACCAGGCACTAGCAGACCAGCTTACCCAGGAGAATTTTGTGAGCTGATTATTCTGTATAATAGATCTCACAGAGTCACAATCTGAAATAAGGATGAAAAAGCAGATGCAGAGGGTGCAATGCATACACAGAAGAGCGAGCTATTTGCTTATTTCAAATATAGCAAGAAGTTTTTCTACTATGCAAGGAATATCAATAACATATTTTATTGTTTTAATTCCAGGGTGATGATCCTAAGGAAGACAATTTCTGTGTATCTCAGCAGTTTTGTGTTGGATTTGATCTGATGTGATTTTGTGAGCATTAAACTGTATTATTATGATAGAGAAATATTTTACATTTGGAGAGAAAAGGAAGTGATTTTTTTCACAGAGTGACTGCTACATTTATGAATTTTGAGTAATCATTTTTAAAGTACAAAATAATGATTATTTGGAAAATTCTGAAACTTCTGTTTAATTGTAGCAAAGCACAGTCTCAGGATGGCGGCAATATGTGACATTCATCATGTTTTGCTTCTTAAAGGATCATTATAGTATTTTGATATAAGATCTCTGTTTTTGTTGGTGGCTGCATGAGTTGGCAGTGAACATTTTCAATTAAGAACTTGATCCTGTAAATACTGACATTTGTCTACATGCGAGAAGTGATGAGAAGAGTTACAGAGGAGTAATTAATTCAGAGCCATGTCACTCTTAGCTTGTCCAAGGCTTCACAGATGATAAAATCCCTCAGGTTAGAGATAGTCAAGTGGTTTATGGGTTTTCATTTTGTGGGCAATAGGTAATGCTGTGGATTTAATGGGCTTTTCTTTTGTGAGCAATAAATGATGCTGTGGATTTAATAGGATCACTCATGTGAGTGATGGTAATTTTGGGAACACATGTATGAAGGACCAGAGCTGTGCGGTTATTTATAAACCACTCTTCTTGCTTGTGTTCCTGTCTAAGCTCCAGTTCAGCTCCAAGTGAGGACAGTGAACTAGGTTCTGTGCTACAACCCCCAGAGTTCTGCTAGGGCATGACTTTGCACATATTCCTGCCATCCCAGCTTTGTGTCTTGGCTGATACATGAGGTGGAATTTTCATCCAAAAGATGATAGGTACCAAACCTTTAATTTTTTCTATTTCTTTTCACCTAGTATAGCTCTTATCAATATGTGATTACAGATAGGGAAACTGCACCAATCATTATTAGAAGAATATTCCTCTTACAATCAACCACAAGCTCTTCTCCTACACCAGGGCATATGAGAAAAGTGATTACATTCACTTAATTTATAACCTATGCAGTTCTTGAGCTTTCGGTTTTCCATGTGGTCCAAGGATACATGTGGAGCAACATTCTGCAACAAAAGGAAGTGAATCATATTAATATTTACAGGAGCTGTGACAAGCAGTTGTGCCCTAGCTATGGCTGCTTGTATGTTACTGCTTGTGTGCTCAAATGTTCTGTTGCAGGGAAAAAAAACCCAAACAAACAAATAACCAAGCAAACAAAACAAAAAAATTTGATAACCAGATTCTTTTAAGAGTTTCACTGACTTTTTTTGAGTGTCCTCTGAATGCTCAGTTCAAAGATAGTGTCCTTCTCCTCCTTTTACAGCCAGATACTATCAGGTATTTTATTTACTAAAACTCCTTTTGCTAGTGCAGCATTAAATCCCAAATCAACTGATTTAAACAGCTTCCAGTATTCCACTCATTGAGGATTATATCTGCAAAAAAATTCCCACTTAAATGAATTGAACCTTATAAAATAAGGTTCAAAAAACCTTTTAAATTGATACTTCATAAGAGCATTACTTTGGCATTGTAATATTTGAAAGTTTACCTTGCAGTAGTTTTATAATCACATAAACACTCCCAAAAGTATTAGAATCAATCATTATGGTTACAGGTCTGTTGGCTGAGACAATATTCAGCATCTGGATCCATTTCCAAGATAATGGTATTAGAACCCAGTACTGCTCCTACTCCAGCAGAAGTATCTATAAATCCTGGTTGCAAATATCAGCAGTAAAGTCAATTTTTGAAAATAAGTTTTTTAAAAAAATATATAGTGCTTTGGGGCATTGACTGATGCCACTAATACACATGTGAACCTCTGAATGTCAGTAGGGCTTTTAGCAGGAACAAGATAGCAGAACTGAGTCGATGGGTCCATCTGCGTTACCAGCTGGTGACTGAAAGAGGCGAGCACAATGGTTTGATTCACTCTGATCTCTTCTGGTTCCAGCACCACACATCCACATTTTTTCTTCACCAGCAGTAGGATTTTTGTAGTTTTCTGTCCACAGGCACCTGCTACTCATGTGTAGAGAACTGGCTGCTGCAAGAACCTGCATCCATGTTATGAGCGTTATGGATGGTTGCCTACCGCAGCATCCTAGTTGTAGATCAAAGACACATTTATTCCCTGAAGAGCTCCTCCTATGCCATAAATCACTCACATGGACTGCCCCTGAGTGTTTGTAGCTGGAAGCTGTGCAAAAAGATTTAGTTGTCCTTTGGGTGATGCAAACAGCCCGGGTTGAGGAGAAATATGTCATATTTAATACAGAGAGACAAAGGCATACCTGTGTTCAGGCAACGACTGTAACTTATTCCAGTCTAGTGTAGTGCAGTGAGATGATCTTGGCTGTGTAGCAGCTACACGGTTTGTCTTGGGGAATATTCATACATCTGTCAGAGGTTCTTGCATCTGTTGTGTCCAGAACAATTTCAAGTTCTCCATGTCTACGTAGAGATAATGCAAAGGGCATCATTTATTGCCCAGACTAAATTCAGATAACTACTCAGCATGAGTAAAGGGACAAAACCTGCTTGTGTGAAGTAGAAGATGGGGAGGGGAGAGGAGAAAGTGACATTTACTTGCAGCAGAGTTAGTTAGCACCATATTGCATTATCTCAGTGAATAAATCTAAATAGTGTACCATGAGCTGAAGTTACTGTGTGCCTGGACTATTTCTGTGCAGCTGTGTTACTTAAAACACACATGTATTAGTAACTAAAAGGATTATTGTAATACATTTTAAGAGAGGTTTAGCCAAAAAGAAGAAACCTATTCTAGCTTCCTTGATGAGAAGAGATTTTAACTGAAAAAATGTGATGTAGCACTGACAAATGAGAGCAAATGGAAAGCTCTGTAGCATGGACAGACACTTTGACTTTTTAGCACTGTTTCCACAAAGTTTAAACTTGCCATTGACCTGAAGACCTGATCTTTCATGCTCTCAAAGCCCTCAGTGATTTGTGTGAAGCACAGGACTGATAAGAAGTGCATGGAGGAATTGTTAACCTTTCTTACCCTTTTCTACAGAATGCTCTTAACTCCCTGTAGAATAAAAATATGCTCTGTTAGACTTTAGATTAAGAACCTCAGGCCTTACTCCAGACATGAAGTTATTATGAGATGTTATTTGCATCCAGTTTTCTCTACAGGAGCGCAGACCTTGTACTCAGCTTTATTGTAGCTACTGGTGCTGTGTGCTTGGTGGATGGGTTGTTAATTTGTGCACAGGCTGGAAAGTTAATTGTGGCATTTATGTGTGACAGGGTACAATTAGATTGATCAAGATTTGCTGAAGTACACTAACTGTGGGAAACGATGTTTTCTTGGGTAGCTGAATAAATTATTTCTCATTTATTTTACATCTCTGCCAGGTTAATGTTGAATAAATGGATTTTGTGCCTGGCTAGGAATGTTTATGACACTTTTGCAGGACTGAACCAACAGTTTTGGTTAAGGATTCTTGTCCAAAAGTTAGGAAGGACCTTTCAGTTCCCTCTATTTCACATGACGAATATTCATTTTTAAGGTTTGTGGGCCTACAATGCTGTCACATGCTGTGGAGTGAATATTGAGATTAAATGGTTTTCTAAATATAGAGACACATGCTAATAGTTCCATTGTACCTCTGCAGAGGCTGACAGTGTCCTTGCACATGACTGCATCACAGCATTACTACATTAAAGCCTGCTCAGCTGCTTTTATTCCTTCTTGTCCCCTTAATCTCTAATGCTGCATCTTCCTTTAGGATCCAGTGCTGCCTTGAGTTGGTTTCTTGTCTTCCCCCATGGAGTGCTATTTAGTCCTGTTAGTGTCTGTTAGGGAATTTGTATGACTATGAATCAAATGCTGCCATGCCTACAGCATAAGAAAACATACTTTAAGTGACTTGGTTTACACTTCGAGGAAGGCAGCTTGGTGGGATATTCATGTTGCCTAATGGAGGTGCTAAATTTGGTCTGTAGCTGCACGGTGGCTCAAACTGTAATGCCTGGCTACACGGTCCAGTCGTCATTCTTGTGCTGCACCCCTTCCTTTGTGCTGTCTCTGGCTCCTGCCTGAGCCTACACTGAGCTGTTGTGGCACACTGAGATGGCAAAACCCTAACATGGCAACAGAAAGAGAAAATTTGTTCCTGCCAACAGAGCCAGGGGAATTCAGACTCAAAAGAAAGGAAGGGATGAGACCATGCAGGTGGGATCGTAGGAGCACGACAGGGGCCATTTGTTATCTGACAGCTGTTGGGCAGGTCCAGTGGTTCCCTGAGAGCTTGGTCAAGTGCAGAAGGCAACACCTCTGGGGGCCCTCCTGGTCAGAAGGGAGAGATGGGCTCTTGCAAGGGGGGGTCACAGCATGACAGCTGTTCTGGTGGGCAGGAGCCTGTCCCTACCTGTGGTGCTAAAAGATGCTGAAGGTGCCTACACTAAGGACTCTAGCTGTCTACACTGCTTGATTATTACTCCCCCTTCTCTCTTTACGATTACAGTAATTTTAACAAGCTGTCGCTGCCAAAAGATTCAGCAGTGATAAGTATAAAAAATTCTCAGTTCAGTGATGGGAAACTTATATCAACTTGCTTGTTATTCAGTATGCCTTTGCTGTCAGTCACTTCTAATCCCAGCATCTCAAACAGCATCTGCAGAGAACAGAGCTGCACAAGGTCTAGAGGGTTTGAGACCAGTTACTCTCACTTTGATTCTCCTTCCTTTGTACAGTAGTGAGATGATTGACCTTAGCACCATGCTTGAGACAAGATGAAATTCTCTGTCCTCTGTGATTCAGGAAAAGAAACTAAATTATCTAGGTGACCTAGAACCCTCTGTGGCTCCCTAAATTAGTAGCAAAATATTCCTGCTGTTATGTATTACTTGATTTTGTTCAGTGCAAGTATCCAGATAAGTGATTGGTTGGGGTTAATTGTTCATATACACTTTCAGCCTGCACAGACTCCATGTTGGAGCTACAGCCTGACCTAGCAATCTAGGTTTAAAAACATTTGACCTAGAGATCTTTTTTTGTCCTGTCACTTGCTCACCTGGGGCAAATGTGTGGAGGGAGATCCTGAATATCTGTGCAGTAGCTTCTCCAGGGGCCCTCAGGTCCACAAAGCACACATCTGCTTGTGTGCAGGAGTCAGTGTGAGATCAAGCCCAAGGAATACTCTGTGGACTGCTTTATTCTGAAAAACTCAATCTCAAATAGTTCACAGCTGCTTGTGGCACAGTAGACTTTCTGCACATGAGCCTTTTAGTTAAATGTATCTTAGTCTGAAATATTCAAAGCCAGGCAATCCTTCCTCTTGTGGTACTTCAGCAGCTGGTTTCTTTAATCTCTAGGTCTGCTAGCCAGCAACACTGACAAGGGGATGTGTATTTACCATAGAAACTAACTCTCTTTATTTTGAATTCTGTCATTTTCTGAGTTTCAAAGGCTACTGATCTCTCAGGGTAGGATGGGAGAATCCATTAGGCTTTCAAGCTACAGCATACAACAAGTGGGCAGATTTATATTTATTAAGCTTTGTTCCAGATTTTCACAAATTGTTTCTTAATTGGCTCAAAATTATCATTATGATCAAGTAGAGCATGAAACGCTCTGCAGCATGCCACTAAACAAAGGAACTATTGCTATTATTTAGTGGTCTTCTTTCATAAAGGCACATTTCACAATACCTTCCTGTTCTGGGAATGCCAGCTCACCAAGGGAATGACCCCGGGTTACTGGGTTATCGTGCACTGGTCCAGCTGCGGTAGCAGCCTTTCAGTATGCTCTTGGTGACAGGCAAATTCCAGCAATACAAGAGCTTAATGTGGTGGGAGTACCCCAGCTTGAGTTTCCTATAGACCAGGGAGTAAATGTAGTACTGTGGTGTGTGATAATTGAGCTCACATCATGCTGTGCACGAACAATAACTGCCCTTTGGTGGCAGGTGTTGGCAAATACTAGTTTAAGGATGAAAAGAGTCTGGCTGTGTAATACAAGGAGTGGCATCTTCATGTTGCCTTCAAAAGAACAGTCAAGTCTGTCTCTTGCTACATCCTGATGTACCTTCAGCAATACATCAGTGTTTGTTTCTGCACCTAGTGCTGCTGTGTCTCATCTTTTTTCATCCCTCTTTTCTCCAGTGAGGGAGGAAACTCAGTGCATGATGGAAGTGTTTAATGATCCCACCATGAGTTCATGGTATCAAGGCAAGAGCCCATCAGAATGAATCATGCTAATGGTTGAGACAGGATAGCCTACTCTAAGAGAATATTGCTGGGTTTAAATTACTCACTATTCACTTTAGTCTCTGACAAGAGGAGATTCTTCACAGCAAGTCTGTAGTTGAACAACCTGCTAGGCTTCTCAGCTCTTGGCTTGGCTGTGATGTGTTTCCCTAAAAACACCTCCTCCTTGATGTATTTATTGTCGGTGCTTACAGACAAACCCATTCTTAAATTCTTGTGACACTAAAGTATAACAACTAACATTTCTGCATGTTTTATATGCACATTTTATATAGTAGCTTCATATGTATTCTTTATGTTAATAGTCTTGATATTCTTTTCTTTGAGTGCCTAATCAAAATTATTTTAAATATTCATTATATTTTTTGCCATCAGAGTAAAGTGTGTGGGAAGTTACATAATGTCACCTAAAAAACAGTGATACAAGCCAAAATAATTTTAAGGGTATCTGACTGATTTCTGGAGGAGTATTTTCACTAGTCATTTGGACACTTGCTTCTCAGATTTACCTTTCTAAGGTGCTTTTGATTTAGGTCAAGATCTGTAAGTGAGAAGACAGGTGACTGGAGAGGTCCTGCACAGGGTTGCTCCTAAGGGGTGGAAAATGCATGGTTTTTTCTTTTCAGAGACTGTTCCATGTGTCAAAATGTAATTCCATAAAGTTGCCATGATAGCTTTTGCCCAGAGATTTCATTGTCTCTTAAAATGTGTATTGTTTGCACTCATTTTAGCTCCATTCTTTTCAATGCAATTATCAAAGCAGAGCTTATTCCCCATGGAGCTGGTACAGTTGTGCTCCTCCACATGCTCCAAGCTCTGTGTGAAGCTGCTAGTGTAGGCTCTGCTATTGCTGTTCCAAAAAGGTTCCTCAGATTCTCTCAGTGCTGAACTTATTTATGTTTTCACATGTGAACTTGATATTGTCCGAGTAGAATGTGTGCAGCATAATATAGAAATGTCTCTGCACAGGGTTTAGGAGGAGGCAGGAGCCCCTCAGCCGTATGTGTGCTTTTAGTACAGAAAACCAAGATGAAGTTGTATTGTTGAGTCATCTGTTACAACTCATTTAATTTGTACTTTGTTTTCATGTTTTAAGTGCCTGATAATTTTTTGTCAAGGAGGCAATGGTTTCACTGTTAAAATGCATACTTAGAATTCTGTACTTGTTACCTGTTCTGTAATAGAATATTTTTGCAATTTCTGTTTGGAAATAAAGAATTATTAGGCATAATTGTGGGGGTGTTTTTCTTTTGTGAATTCCTGTGACTAAACAATCAGAAATCAGTCTTCTGAAGCAGCAGCATAGAAAATGCATTAGTCTGATTCTTCTGCAGCAGTATTAGCAACTGGCAGTAGTAAGGCAGACAATTCCTTAAAATTGTGCAAGAAAAAAACAAAAGCAGGTATAGGGGAGGGGGTTGGGGCACTGGTGCATGTATAAGTATCTGTTTCTTAAATAATATCTCCATGTGATTTCAGTCTTTTCTGTTCTTGAATGGCAACGCAGTTAACCATCTTCTTTTGTTACTTCCAATGACTTGAAATACTTTTCAGAAATTATTTATTGAACGAAAATCAAATGAAGAAAGGAACCAAACAAGAAAAAACTAATGTTGCCATTTTCCTTTAAAAGTAGCTCTTAAATTTGAAAACTATCTCTAAAAATAACTGAACACTTTGAAAACAATGATTAATGGAAAATGTTAAAACCACTTATGCAAAAGTTTTTCATACAAAATACCATGAATGCATGTCTGATAGATGTGTATCTAGTAGATTTCTACACAGGTTTTAGTAGCTTATGTGGGTTTTTTTCTTAATGTAGGTTTTGGTCACATATACAGATACTTACAGTGAATGAATTTCAAACGGATTAAGTTCAGAAAAAGAATTTTCCCTCCAAGCACTTAGTTTTTACTTTTGGACAGAAGGCAGCCGTATAACTTCTGTGCTACTTACTGTGACTTCTCCAAATAGAAGCTGACTGCCTCATTAAATCAGGTCAAATATGTTCATGCAGCTGTTTTGTGAGGAGGACTATTATCCTTTAGGGCCCTCTAGGGACTGAGCTTCAATTGGCAAATTTTATTGCAGACAGAACAGAGGGTTAGAACTGAAAGCCTTTATTTGGCCTCACAGACCATCAAGTGGTTTCTGCCTAAAGATTAAGATTGGATCTTTGTGGCTTCTCTCCTTCCCATAGTGCATGAGTCTTTTAAAGATCATAGAATCATAGAATCAGGTTGGAAAGGACCTCTGAGTTCATCAAATTCAACCCTTGATCCAACACCACCATGGTTACTAGACCAAGGCACTAAGTGCCACATCCAGTCCCATCTTAAAAACCTCCAGGGACGGAGAGTCCACCACTTCTCTGGGCAGCCCATTCCAATGCCTGATTACCCTCTCTGTAAAGAATTTCTTTCTAATATCCAACCTAAACCTCCCCTGGCAGAGCTTAAGACTCTGCCTTCTTGTCTTACTGACAGCTGCCTGGTAGAAAAGACCAACCACCCCCCCCGGTTACAACCTCCTTTCAGGTAGTTGCAGAGAGTGATGAGGTCTTCCCTGAGCCTTCTCTTCTCCAGGCTAAACAACCCCAGCTCCCTCAGCCTCTCCTCATAGGGCTTGTGCTCGAGTCCCTTCACCAGCCTCGTTGCTCTTCTTTGAACCTGCTCCAGCACCTCAATGTCCTTCCTGAACTGAGGGGCCCAGAACTGGACACAGCACTCCAGGTGTGGCCTCAC